>OY720441.1:277574047-278159280 GCA_963082915.1 Dolichopus griseipennis
AGTAATAATAATAACAATAATAATAATAATAATAATAATAATATAAATAATAATAATAATAATAATAATAATAATAATAATAATAATAATAATAATAGTAATAATAATAATAATAATAATAATAATAAATAATAATAATAATTATAATAATAATTGTTTTTTTTTTTTTTTTTTTTTTTAGGGGGGAAAATCCTTTTTATGACGAATGGCGCACGTACGCCCAACAGTGTCGGAATCTCCCATTTCAGGCATACCGACTAAAAATCCTCCCGCTCTCCACGGACACTAGCCTGGAACCGTTTATCACATTACTTCGGGCTAGGTCCAAAGCCTTCGCCTAAGAGGCTGCTGCCTAGCCAAAGTCTGTAGGTTGGACCTCTGTGATGTGTAGGTCCAACATCTTTGTGCGCAGTATTTTCTGTGCAAAATGTGACAAACCGTCCCAAGCTCCCTTATCCTGTAGGATGTGGCCCACCACTGTGTCCGGTAAGAACCGCGGTACTACTTCCCTCAGTAGCATCCGCTCTCGAGCCCATCTCTGACAGATGAAGAAAGTGTGCTCAGCATCATCGTGCATTTGGCAATATATGCACTCCTCTGAACCTAATTTCCCCATCTTGTTCAGATAGGCCCGAAAGTATCCATGGCCGCTCAGCAGCTGAGTGAAGTAGTAATCTACCTCCCCATGCCGCCGCTCCACCCATGGAGCAACCTCTCCAATAAGCCGCCTAGTCCAGAACCCTCGCTCCTCCAACTCCCAGTCCTCCTGCCAACACCGAAACGAGCGAGTCCGCTCTTCCGCCTTCACTGTCTCTGGGTTCTCCACTGTTCTTCTCCTGTATATCGCTTGACGCTCCCTAGCAAGTAGTGCGATTGGGATGACGCCAGCGATGACCAGAACAGCTGGCTCCGAGACAGTCCTGTAAGCGGATGCGACTCGCAACGCAGCCAACCTGTGGACCCGACCCAGCCTTATGCGGTAGGACTCCTTCGCGAGAGCATGAGCCCATATTTCGGCACCATACAGCAGGACTGACTGGACCGCAGACATTAGAAGGCGTCTCCGGCTGGACCTTGGCCCACCTATGTTGACCATCAATCGAGCCAGCGCCATGACACCATTTGCAGCCCTGTCAGCAGTCTTCTTGATCTGCTCAAAGAAGTTGAGCCTGATGTCAATCATAATGCCGAGATATTTCACCGCCCGTTTTGTCTCCACCTCTTCTTCGCCGATTCGCATAGGGAGTTCAAGGTTCATCCTCCTTTTTGTCAGCACTACGACCTCCGTCTTGCTCAATGCCAACGACAGTCCCCGGCTGTCCATCCAAGAAAGGATGGACCGCATGTCCTAGTTGAGCTTCACCTGGGCGAGCTCCACGCTCCGTGCTGATATCAGAACGGCAACGTCGTCAGCATATCCGACCAGCATCGACTCATCCGGCAGGTCTAACCTTAACAGACTGTCGTATGCGGCATTCCAGAGGTCGGGGCCGAGGATCGAACCTTGCGCAGCACCCCCAATTACGGCGATACTCCCTTGCCCTTCAGCCGTGTCGAAGAGTATAGTACGATCATCAAAGTAGTCGCTGATCATTCCGAGCAGATATTCCGGAACGCGGAATTCCTGCTCTAGAGCTTGGAGCATGTCGTTCCATCTGGCCGAGTTAAACGCATTTTTCACGTCTAAAGTCACGAGGAGGACTATACGACGTGAAAAATGGTTGTGGTCCTCGGCTCTGCTCATCGCAGATGTGACTTCCGCAATGGCATCTGCTGTGGAACGACCAGTTCTGAAACCGTACTGATGCGGAAACAAACCCCCAGCTGCCTCGATGGCAGACAACAGTCTTGGCTTGAGTAACTTCTCAAGAACCTTTCCTGCCGTGTCCAGCATACAGAGCGGGCGGTATGAAGAAGGATGGTCTGGAAGTCCTTTCCCCTTGCTGATAAGTACAAGCCTAGCTGTCTTCCAGCACTTGGGGAAAATACCCGCTGAAAGACAGGCGTTGTACATACTCAGCAAAAGGTTAGGGCTATACCGAAACACCAACTTTAGTACCTCCCCTTGCATGCCGTCTGGACCTGGGGCCTTCTTGACCTTGAGGGATTGGATGGTTTGTTCCAGCTCCTCCATCGTGAAAGGAGAAGCTCCACCCTGGTTGTACACTCGCGCAGCTCGCTGGGGATGCACTGAAAAAAGTGCATTAACTAGGTGAGTTGTGGTCCGCATATCCATGGGGGCAGGGTTTTTAAGGACCCCAATTTATTGTGTTACAATTTGGTAACCCAAACCCCATGGATCCGAGTTAATGTCATCTCTCAGTACTGCCCAGCATCCATAGCCTAACCTCCTCCTCCGTTCTAGCTCTCTGAGCTTTTCTCCTCAGTCGGAGGCAATCTCTCCGTAGGTCAGCTATTTCGGCTGTCCACCAGTACATTGGCTGTTTTCCACGGGGAATTTGCTTCCGCGGCATTGAGCGGTCGCAGGCTAGGGTGATTAAACGCAGAGTGGCGTCAACCATCGGCCCTGCCTGGCGAGGGTTTGCAGGCTGCCCCCCGACCTGCATTTGGACACCCTCCCGGATGATCGCTGCAAATACCGCCTCGTCAATTCTCCTCATGTTCCAGCGCCGTGGTCTGCTAGAAATTGCTCCTTGGAACTGTCTCCTCTCACAGACCACGAACACAATGTATTGATGGTCACTGCCCGTGTAGTCCTCTATCACATGCCAGCCTTCAATCAATGCCGCCAAACGCTCGCAGGCAAAGGATATGTCGGGAATGCTTTCCGAATACCCCGGTCGACGGAAAGTAGATGCCGAGCCAACATTCAGAACGATTAAACCCGTTTCTGGATGCAAACCCTAGCACCTGACTTCCCCTCGAATCAGGGTAAGGCATTCCCCACTCCAATGCCTTAGCATTGACATCGCCACCAATCACCACACGACCCGTCGTGTCCAAAACCAAATCCTCAAGGTCGGCCAACTTCGCTCGGAATTCCGCTATGGGTTCGTTGGGTGTCAGATAAACACTTATGAAAGTGATATCTGTGTGTTTCACCCAGACAAACCCTCGCCCGCGCCCATGCTCTTGTACCGAAATTTTCGCTGGATCAGGTATCCAGATGGCCGCTGTACCCAACTCGTCCGAGAACCAAGAAGTGGTCCGGTCCGTATACTGCTCACTAATGAGCAATATGTCAGAACCCTTCTCCCTGACAAGCTGATGCAGGAGGTCATCTGCCACTCGGCTCCGATTCAGGTTTGCCTGGAGGACGCTGATCATTTCCCTGTCGCTTTGGCCTTTGTCAGAGCATCTCTGAATACCTTGCATAACCCTGTGCCAAGAGCGTGACTCAGATTTTCCTGTTGCACGCCCGCTTCGGCGCAGAGTATGCAATGGGCCTTTTCTTTACAGGCCTTAGCGACATGCCCCTCCTTTCCGCAGCGGAAGCAGGCTTTGCTTCTATCAGGTCCCCTGCAAGAACCAGACTCGTGACCGAAACTCAGACACTTATAGCAAAGTCGGACCTCAGTCCGTAGCCTAACCCTGCAGGAAACCCATCCTATTTTAAGCCTTCCCTGCTTCAGCACTTTATGGCAGCTTGTTCGGGGAGGTCCACGATGGCTGCCATTTGGGACCTCGAATTTGGCGCTGTGAGTCCAACCCTTAACCCGGCAACATCACCGAGATCCCTTCTCAATGCCTGCTCCACTTCTGCTCGCTCGGTGAGGCAGTCCAAGTCCCTCACTTCCACAGACTTAATCGGAACCAGGCTCTTCACACTTCCTAAAGCGCCCACTGCATCCTCCAGGGCCCGTGTGAAGCTTCCCAATAATAATAATAATAATAATAATAATAATAATAACAATAATAATAATAATAATAATAATAATAATAATAATAATAATAATAATAATAATAATAACAATAATAATAATAATAATTAACAAACAAAGGTTTAACAAACGACTTTTTTATTGTACCACCATTTACAGTATTAGAATGACTTTTTTCAAGTTCATCTGTAGGTGAAACCGAATTAATGGCTACATTTGCATAGCTGGTAATATAATTACCATTGTCAATTTTACTATTGTGGATACCACCATGTACAAAATTAGAGTACTTATTTTTATTTTTATCAATAGAAGAAGTTGAATAAGTTACTGAAGTTAAAGAACTATTATTATTCGAAGTCGAATAAGTTAAAGTATTTAAAGAGCTAGTATTATTATTACTATTGTCTGTATTGCTATTATCAGTACTTATAATACTATTATCATTATTTATACTAATAGTATCATTACTACCATTAACAACATTATTAATATTATTGTTAATCGGTAACATTAAATTAGTACTAAATAATGTGGATTTGTTGAAAGAAGGTAGTAAACGGTTTTTTTCATAGTGTGGTGAGGTGCGGAAAGTAAAATTGTTATCAGATAGAATAGAAGTATTCAAATTAGTGTTGTTTTATTGTGACGTTGTAAATAATTCTGTATGAGTGTTTGTTTCATTGTGGCTATTAAAACTAACCTGTTTCTTATTAGGACTAATTTTAGTATTTTTATTTTTATTTAATTTATTATTTCTATTTACTATTTTTTTTTTATTTTTATTTTGGTTTGTTATTACATTTTTAGAATTAAATTTTTGTTTTTATTTTTATTTTTTTCATTTTTTTTATTTTTATTTTTTAGATTTGAATTACTTTGTTCTACTTGTATATTTTTACTTACAATTTTTTTTCTTGAATCCTTAAAATCCGTCACTATCGTACCTGGTTTCCATGCCTTAGATTTTTTTTTATAGCCTTCACCTTTGATGATGGAACGCTGATTTTATACGTAAAATATTTCGGCTGAAATTTTAACCCTCGTGGAGTAATTGATTTACAGCAAATATCTTCACAATTGAATGTAGTCTTTATAAAATCAACCAAACGCTGTTCTGTAGTATTAGTGCTGAAATTTGAAATTCTCAAATTAAAATTCGGCAGAGGAACTACATCTGGTGCTTGATAATTTTTTTCAACGGTATTAACGATGGAACCATAATGGGGTCTGATATCTGAGTATTGTTTTTTGCAAGTGTTTCATCTAAGCAGTCAGCTATCCTTAAGTTGTTATCTTTATTAATTTTAAAGATATGCTTTAAGGTCTTCGAAAATGTGGCTGGTCCCCGACCCAGTACTCCAATGAGACCCAAATTCCCAAGACACTTAGGAAATACGAAGGGACACCCTGATGCCAAATTTGGAGGTTCCATCTTCATTGGTTTCGGAACGGTCTATCTTAATTTTAAGTAACTATTTTTAGTAACTATTTTTAGTAATTTCGATTATAAGCCTTTTAAACTTGGGATGGCTGAGAGGGGTACTGAACCACCACTCCAATTGATCCCAAATTAGGCCTAAATGCGATCAAAAAGTTCTAGGTTCCGAACCCACGGTCCAATCCCGACCTTACGCAATCCCCGAAGTAGTTTTATTACTAGTAACCTACAGCACAAATTTGATGAAGCACAAGTTGTTGATTAAAAGGTCCAGAATCCAAACCAATGGGCCGATTCCGCCCATATGCAATCCCCGCCGAACTTTCAGTCCTAGTAACCTACAGTTAAAATTTCATCAAGATAGCTTTATTATTTTTTGAGTTATCTTGCCTACGGACGGACGGACGGACAGACGGCCGGACGGACATGGCTATATCGACTAAGGCGGTCACGCTGATCACAAATATATATACTTTTCCATATCTAGCTCGCTTCGTTTAGGTGGTTACAAACACCATACCAAAGTTAATATACCCCTTTGCCTATTCTATAGGTGTAGGGTATAAAAAGCCGTAACCGGCAATATAACTAATGTCTAAATTTGTTTAGACATATATAACTAATGTCTAAATTTTAAATTTCAAAAATAAATAAATATATATATGTTTGTAAAATAAATTTTTTTTTAAAAATCTTAAAACAAAAAAAAAGAAAAAAAAGAATAATATAAATAAATAAATTTTAAAAAGGAAAATAATAATATTTATTTTTACTGTATAGTTGTTTGGTTTTCTCTTTCAAAAAAAAAAAAAATTTTTTTTATATAGTCTAATAAATGGAATAAATCAATTCTATTTTAGATATATTAGGAAATTTGCATACTAATTTAAAGAAAAATAACAGATTGCTAGCCAAAAAGACAATAGAAGAAAAAATTAGCATTATAGCAAAATTGAAATTAAAATTTGAAAAAGAAATTTTTGCAATAGAAAAAGATGAACAAGTAACTATAACTTTTTCATTTGAAAAATTATATGACATGACTAGGGAAATTTTAAATCAACAGTTACAGTACTACGAAAATCCTAATCCTAATCCAACTATTCCTGACCCAAACATAGATTCAAACATGTCAGAGTTTAATTTAGATACTGCCAGTAAAGCAATTCCTATTTTTAAAGGAGATTCCAAGGAACTCCACTCATTCTTAACCATTTTGCAGATAATAAATGATACATTATCTGCAGTTGGTCAAGCAACACTAATTAAATTTGTTATAAATGTGAAACTCAGTAATAACGTGAGAACTGCCATTGATTCAACTCCCGAAATTACGACCTATTCCGATTTAAAAAATGCTTTAAATTTAAGATATAAATGCACCAAAACTGTTCCTCAAATACAAAATTTACTAAATAATATAAAGCAAAATAATTTCTCTATACACTCGTATAAAGAAAAAATATTATCCTTAACGGCTGATTTGAATCAATTGCAAATCGAATCACTAGATACAACTGCTACAACATAAGAAAAAGATTTTGTAACAAAATTAAATGAAAAAAATGCACTTTTTGTGTTTAAAAATGGTTTAAGCGAACCAAATAAAGGTACCATATTTGCTTCACAAGCAAAGAGTTTCACGGAAGCTGTAAGTCTTGCTTTGGAGTTGGATATTAGTAATGAACAAAACTAAAGCAAGGTATACAATATTAATAGTCGCAAAAACAATAATAATAATAGGAATATAAATAGTAATTTCAACTACAACAACAATTTTCGTTCAAATAATAACAATCAAGGTAGGAATTACAATTCTATTAATAACAATTTTAACAGGAATAATAACAACAATTTTAATAATAATAATTACAATAGGTATAACAATTTTAGAAATAATAATAGGAACAACAATTCTGACAGGAATAATTATAATAACAATAATTTTAATAGGAATAAGAATAATAACAATAATTCCAATAGAAACAATAATAATAACAACTTCAACAGAAATAATAATAATACTAATAATAATAATAGAAATAATTTTAATAGGAACAGGAGCAATAATAATAACTCTGGGAGAATAAATATAATAAATAACCAAGAAGAGGACCAAAACCAAAACTATTTTTTAGGTATAGAAGGACCGACGGATATCCTCTCCATTAAAGATATATAATTTTAATCATGATTTGACAAACTTTATAATTTTAAGATATAATAATAAAGATTTAAAATTTTTGATAGACACAGGTGCTGACATATCAATTTTTAAAGAAAATTGTCAGTCGAATAATAGCTCATACGAAATTAACGAAAGAGCAAAATGTAAATTAACAGGTATAACGAGTGAAGAAGTATGCTCACTCGGTACAATAAATATAAAAATAGATATTTCTAATAAATTCATATATAATACTTTTCATCTTGTAGATGAAAATTTTCCAATATCTACTGACGGTATAATTGGTAGAGACTTCTTAATAAAGTATATGTGTAAAATAGACTATGAAACGTATACTTTAACATTAGATATCAATGAAGAAGAAATAACAATTCCAATTAGAACTAGACCTTTGAACATAAAACATATTACAATTCCCGCTAGAAGTGAAATCATACATCCAATAAAAATTAATATTAAAGAAGATAGTATAGTCTTAAATAAAGAAATAAAAGATGGTGTATTTATAGCCAATACGATCATACCATGTAAAGGGATTAGTCACATAAAAATTTTGAACACCAATAACCATGAAGTAAAAGTACTTGATTCTGAAATTAAAATCCAATGTAATTCTTTAAAACAATATGACATTTTAGTCAATACAAAAACAATAACAAAAGATAAAAAACGATTAGAAAAAAATCTTAAAACTAATAAATATTGAAACAAATGATGTTCATGCAAAGGATTTTTTTTTTTTTTTTATTCCTTTTCCACTCCTTTAAGGAGTATAGGGCATTCACCGTGTTTTTTTTTATTTTATTTTAAACTAGGCTTTTTTTTTTTTTTTTTTCTTTATTCAATTCACAATATAGTAACAATTCATATTTAATTTAATAATATAGGTATTAATGTATGGGTAAATCATTATATAAAGTAATAGTAATATTTAAATAATATACCCTAAAAAAAAATATTGTTTTTTTTTAATGACCCTAGCCTTAGCTTTTTGGTCTCGTAATTTTTTAAAATTAGGTTCAAACGTCAGACAATATCAATATAAACGAAACATTATTTATTTAATAGGTTTAGAGATTAAAATCAAATAATTAAAATTAAAATAATTAAAATTAAAAAAAAAAAATATATATATATATATATATTCAATTATCTTTATTTTGCACTAAATGTTATTATTGTTCTCACATTCTTGTGATACTAAAATGAAAGTTTTTATTTTTTTTTTTAAAATTGTAAGATTTTCAATTATTTTTAATTCGTTAGGTAATTCATTAAAAGATTTTAGACAATTGTACAAACAATTACTTTTTTGCTTATTACTTTTGAAAAGTTGTAAATAAAAATTTGCCTTATTCCTAGTGTTGTGACTATGTATATCAATATTCCTATTTAATATAAAATTATGTTTTATTACGTTATTAATAATTTTGTACGCCACTATATATAGTTCTTTTTTACAAATATTTGAGAAGCTTAAATATTGCTCTGTATACAATATTCTTGTTGGAAATCTTGTAGGATAAAAGTGAATTATTTTTACAGCTCTTTTATGTAGGATATCTAGCTTATTTAACGCAAATTGAGTGGATCTACTCCAGATTGGATTGAGGTATGTGATGTTAGATAAAATATACGAAGAAATGTAAGGGCTAATTTTCATATTAACGTGTTCAACGTGCTTTACCCAATTATTTTTGCTATCTAAAATTAATCCCAAATAGTTGAAATTTTAGTTATCTCCAAATTATAATTTTTGTAAGATAAATTAAAATTTCTTAAAATTTTATTCTCAAAAATTAGGATTTTTATTTTCTTAATATTTAACAAGAGTTTATTCTTATTAAGCCATTCCTCAACGATACATAGATCATGGCTAATTGAACTTTTTAAGGATTCCTCACTATCTGCAGCATATTTGATTACTGCATCATCAGCATAGAGTTGAACAGTCCCTATTAATAATAACCGAGATATATCATCAACATATAATTTAAATAAATCCGGGCCTAAGATGGATCCTTGCGGAACTCCTTTTTTTACTATTGTAGCGGTACTGATATAATTTTTTATTCGAACACTCTGTTTCCTGTTTTCTAAATACGACTTGAAGAAATTAATCTGATCTTCATTAAATTTGATCATTATAAGCTTATGTAGAAGCACTTGGTGATCAACACAATCGAAAGCTTTCTGGAGGTCCAGGAAAACACAGGCAACATATTTTTTTCGGTCTATATTAGTGGTAATAAAATTAGTGAGTTCTAAACAGGCAGCAGTAGTGTTAGAGTTTTTTTCGAATCCAAATTGCTCTTTATGCAAAATTGGATTTGTTTGGAGGAAAGAATCTAATCTATTTTTTATTATTATTTCAAAGATTTTTGATAGAGCACTTAAGATTGATATAGGACGGTAATTGGATTTGTCTGTTGCAGAACCACTTTTGAAAACTGGAACAATAATTGCCATCTTTAAGGACTCTGGGAAAATTGAATTTTGAAAGGATTTATTTATAAATTTTACTAATACTGGACTTAGATGTAAGGAAAATTTTTTTATGAATTTAGTAGATATACCATCATATCCTGTAGCTGCAGATGATTTTAACTTATTAATAGCTGCAGTTACCTCTTCACAGTTAGTTTGCATTAGGTTTAAACTATGGTATATATTTCTAGGAAATTGGCTCAAGTACGTGTAGTCAATCGGATCAGAAGGTACATTTAATTCCTCTGTAACATTTGTAAAAAATTTATTCATTAATTCAGCTATTTCTTGTTCATTCGTTAATTTAAAGTTATCATTTTCGAGTACTTTAATTGAAACATTGTTTGTAGAATTTGTATTAAACATAACTTTTTTGTATAAGTTCCATAACCTTTTACTGTTAGTTGGATCGCGGATTACTTCATTCGAGTAATATAACTTTTTAGCTTGAACAATAAGGTTTCTTATTTCTTTCTTACAATTCTCATACAAGTTTACGATATGAGAATCAAGAGGATATTTTTTCTTGTGTTTATAATAAAATTCACGTAACTTTATTTTTTGGATAATTTCATTCGTCATCCATTCATTTTTGCGCCTAGTTTTTTTTAATGGTATAGTGTGGGTATTTTCATTAATTATTATAGTGAGTTCTTGAACAAAATTATCGAAATTATCTATAGAATTAAGTCTTATCCAGGGGCTACTCTTTTCAATATTCTCATAATCAATGATGGTTTTAAAGTGGGACATATTTTCTTTTATTGGCTTTTGATTAATACTTATAAAAAATCTTTGATGATCAGAGAGTGTGGTACTAACAACATAGAAGAAATACTCAAATTTTATCATATCTGTTACAAGATGATCAATGATAGATTTAGATGTTTTTCCTATTCTTGTAGCGAAGTCTTCCGAAATTTTATTATAGATAGCAAAACCATTGCTAAGTAAAATATTTTTATAATTTATAATATCTTGGTTATTTATATTTAATATATTTAAATTGATATCTCCTAGTATAATCGTATTTGTGTATTTTGAAATTATTTCATCTACTTTCAAGAGAAAATCGTTTACTTTAGTTTCATGAGACCTGTATATACCAATAATATTCATATTTTGTTTTAATAATTTAACTACTAATATATTTGATTTCTGGAATTCTTCTTCTACGACTACAGAACTAGATATTTTTTCATTCACATAGATTGCTACGCCCCCATATGATTCACGTCTATTTGAAAAGTAAGGTATATATCCAGGTAAATTAAAAAATTTATTCTCAGAATGACTTATCCATATTTCTGTTAAGACAATAATATGAATATCATATTTATAGGTGTTTATTAATAGTTCTAATTCATTTAATTTATTTCGGAGACTTTGTCTGTTAAAATATAAAATATTTAAATTACTTTTATATGTCATATTGATTGAATGATTGTCTACCTCTGAAAAATAATCCACTTTTAGATTATCTGCAATATTAACATTATCAGCTGATATCATTATTTGGTAAATAAGTAAAAATTAATTTACAAGTTGAGATAAGCAGTATATAATAAAAATAATAGGTGTAAGCTGTGCAGTAGTATTTTAAGAAATAGATTTTATAAAAAAAAATATATTTGTTAATTGTATTTAAAAATAAATAAGAAAATAAAGAAAAATATTTAAATAATTGGTTTTTGTAATAGAATTTTAAGTTTAAATTTGTAAGAAGAATTAATATAAGTGCTAGTAGAATAATATATTTGTCGTAATTTATTTTTAAATATGTTTGTAAAAAATGAATGTGTAGATTTTGAAAGAAATATATAATTAGTTGTACAAAATAATTAAGATTTAAAAACATATAGAAAAATATTAAAATTGAACCATAGTGTGATAAAGTTATGAAATATATATTTGAGGTTATGTTAAATGTGAATATTAAAAATTCCATATAAGTATATATATATAGCTTAAAGCAAAATAATATATAGTTATTAAATAATATATATTTGTGGTTATGTTAAATATAAATATAAAAACTTCAAAATAAGTACAAATATAATCTAAAACAAAGTAGAAAAAATAATTGAATTTGTATATAAGTTGTATATATGTATTTTTTGCAAAAAGTATATAAGTAATTCTGTCATATGATATAATTTTATGTTTGTTTTGATTATGTTTGATAATATGTAAATAATAATTACATAAAAAAAATTTTAAAGTTGCAGGTGATAATATGATAATGTATTTAATTGTTTTTAGATTTGTAATAAGAATTAATATAGGTGCTAATAGAATAGTATATTTGTTGTGATTAGTTTTGAAATATATTTGCAAAAGATATATGTATAGTTTTTGTAAAAAATATATAATTTGTTCTACCATATAATAAAATTTTTTAAATTTATAGAAAAATATTGAATTGAAGTTGAATGTAATAAAGTTATTAAATATATATTTGAGGTTATGTAAAATGTAGATATAATAATTTCAATATAAGCGCAAATATAATTTAAATAAATAAAAAAATAATTAAATTGGTGTATAAGTTATATATATGTATTTTTTGCAAAAAGTATATAAGTAATTCTGTCATATGATATAATTTTATGTTTGTTTTGATTATGTTTGATAATATGTAAATAATAAGTACATAAAAAAAATTTTAAAGTTGCAGGTGATAATATGATAATATATTTAATTGTTTTTAGATTTGTAATAAGAATTAATATAGGTGCTAATAGAATAGTATATTAGTTGTGATTAGTTTTGAAATATATTTGCAAAAGATATATGTATAGTTTTTGTAAAAAATATATAATTTGTTCTACCATATAATAAAATTTTTTAAATTTATAGAAAAATATTGAAGTAAAAAAATATTGAATTGAAGTTGAATGTAATAAAGTTATTAAATATATATTTGAGGTTATGTAAAATGTAGATATAATAATTTTAATATAAGTGCAAATATAATTTAAAACAATGAAAAAAATAATTAGACTTATATATAAGATGTATATATGTAATTTTTGTAAAAAGTATAAATATTTGTTTGAGATTATATTTATTAATATGAAAGCAAAAAAGCTAATTGTTTGTTTACTGAATAAAAATTGAATTTTAAAATGATTATAAATATTATGATTATGTTCATGTTTAATAATTATTAGAATAATTGTTAGAATGTGACAATAAAGATAAGATATAGTGCAATTACATATATGTTTTGGAATTTTACCTATTTTATTGTAATTATTCATTAATTTGAAAATGTTTTTTAATAAACAAAATATCATTACTAGAAGATACCTTATACACTTTGCTAATCTTGTTCCGTCGAAGAAAAATTTGATTATTTTTAACCCAAAGAAATTCAAAACAAGTAAAGAAACAGTCAGTCGGTGCAACCGACTTAGAAATACCCTACACCTATTTGGTAAAAATTTAAGGACATATCCATAAGTCATTTTAACACCATAGAAGCTGTTATTAATTTAATCGTAAGATATAGCTAACCAAATTAACTGTATAATACTAAAAACATTTTCTAATTACCCCATCTATTAAAAAATACTACAAATTCTTACTAATTTATCTATTTAAAAATATTAAAAAACAAACAAACTTGAAATAAATGAAAATATATTTATTCTAATTCAATTACAAAATGAAAAAATTCTAATTATTAAATTTTGTGATAAAAAGATAATCAAAGCATAATATATTTAATAATCCAAATTTTTAAAAATTGCAATTATTTTAAATGGTTAGTTTATATACCTAATACAAAAACTTATAAACGCAAAATATGCAATAAATGTATTTCTAAAATACAATTAAAAATTTACACCTTTTCATATAATTCATTTAAATATAAAAATAAATTTTACATAAATGCAGCAAGTACCTTTGAACATAGCTGAACCACTACAATTAAGTCTAGATTTCGGAGACACATAGGACATAGGAAATATATTCTTTGGCTTCGAAATTAAACTCGACCACAACCAATTCCCACGGTACTTTCATTACTAGTAACCTACTGTTAAATTTCATCTAAATACCGGAATTATTTTTTGAGTTATGGTGTTTTTAAGATATATGTTTGTTAGTCCTTGAACTTTTCAAGGGTTCCAGGACCCGAAATTATGGTACGATTTCGCCCATATGCAGTCCCGTCATACTTGAAATACTAGTTAACCCTTGTACACAATTGGAACGCTCTATCTTAATTTTAAGTTACTAGTTTTATTAATTTCGATGATAAGCTTTTACACATTGGGGGGTCTAAGAGAGGTTCTGAACCACCACTCCAATTGATCCCAAATTGGGGGGGCACGCAAGAAATAGTAAAGAACACCCTTGTGGCAAATTGGAAGCTTCTACATTTGTTTCAAGTAACTATCTTTATTAATTTCGAAAATATGCTTTAAGGGCCTAAGAACTGAGTGGCTGGTCCCCGATCCACTACTCCAATGGGGCCCAAATTTCAAAGACACTTACGAAATAGGAAGGGACACCCTGATACCAAATTTGGAGGTTCTATCTTCATTGGTTTCGGAATTATGCTCGTTTGGCCTAAATTCGATCAAAAAGTTCTAAGTTCCGAACCCATTGTCCAATCCTCACCGTACGTAATCACCGCCGTAGTTTCGCTGCCAATAACCTACAGCACAAATTTCATGAAGAAAGCCTCATTAATTGTTGAGTTATCGTGATTTTTTATATATATTCCTTAGCCCTGACATCGATTAAAAGGTCCGGAATCCGAACCGTTGGGCTGATTTCGCCCTTTTATAGTCCGCGCTGTACTTATAGTACTAGTTAACCCTTGTACACAATTTGAACGGTCTATCCTAATTTTAAGTAACTATTTTTAGTAATTTCGATTATAAGCCTTTAAAACTTGGAAGGTCTGAGAGGGGTACAGAACCACCACTCCAATTGATCCCAAATTAGGGGAACACGAAAGAGATAGTAAAGAACACCCTTGTGGCAAATTGGAAGCTTCTACATTTTTTCAAGTTGTTATCTTTATTAATTTTAAAGAAATGCTTTAAGGTCTTCGGAAATGTGTGGCTGGTCCCCGACCCAATACTCCAATGGGACCCAAATTCACAAGACACTTAGGAAATAGGAAGGGACACCCTGATACTAAATTTGGAGGTTCTATCTTCATTGGTTTCGGAATTATGCTCGTTTGGCCTAAATTCGATCAAAAAGTTCTAGGTTCCGAACCCATGGTCCAATCCCGACCTTACGCAATTTCCGAAGTAGTTTCATTACTAGTAACCTACAGCACAAATTTGATGAAGATAGCGTCATTAGTTGTTGAGTTATCGTGATTTTTTATATTTGTTCGTTAGCCCTGAAACCGATTAAAAGGTCCAGAATCCGAACCCATGGGCCGATTTCGCCCATATGCAATCCCCGCCGTACTTTCAGTCCTAGTAACCTACAGTTAAAATTTCATCAAGATAGCTCCATTATTTTTTGAGTTATCGTGCCTACGGACGGACGGACGGACGGACGGACGGACGGACATGGCTATATCGACTAAGGCGGTCACGCTGATCACAAATATATATACTTTTCGGACGGACGGACGGACATGGCTATATCGACTAAGGCGGTCACGCTGATCACAAATATATATACTTTTCCATATCTAGCTCGCTTCCTTTAGGTGGTTACAAACACCATACCAAAGTTAATATACCCCTTTACCTATTCTATAGGTGTAGGGTATAATTAAGTGAAGACTTAATTTGCTTTGCCTCATTATAGAGTTTTGACTGCAATGGGGTGAAATGATGTCTAAGGAAAATTTGTTTTCCCTTTTCTGATTGCAAATTCAATTCTTGAGTATAAAGATGAGGATACGTTTTTTTCTTCGTTAGCAAATCATTTTTTATCGTGACAGAGGCTAGTTCCACAATATACAGCGTATCACTTACTCCTTTTTTTTCTTCACTAACATTTTTTTTTTTTGAGTAATCTTTCTTATGTTTTTGATGTCATCTGCAACAATAGTTGCGCCCATTTTATTTGCGATTTTTATCACAGTGTCAATTGGTGTATCGATTTCTGCTGGTAGTCCAGCTATGACTATGTTATTGGCGTTCTTTTGTTGCTGCGTCTCATCCACTGCGGATTCAAGCCAGTTAATTTTTTGCTCTAGATATGATGATTTATTTTCTGCAGTATGAAGTCGGTTTTTAAGATGTTGGTTTTCTTCTAAGAGTTTTTTATTTTGAATTCAAAATCATCTATCTTAGAACTAAAAAAACTTAAAAACTGATGAATTTCACTAATAAAGTTATTGAGAACTGATCCTAATGTTTTTAAGTACTTAGCCACATTTTCCATTGTGCATTTATTTGTGAAATCAAATTCTAGTAATTTATCAACCGCACTAAGATTAGGAAACATATCCACATTATTATTTTTTTTAGCTGATTTATTGCCATCCCCCAGTGTCACTGCGTCATTTCTTTCAAAGTCACTTTCATCATCACTGATTTCACCTTCTGGCATTATGACCATGGATTGGTGGGCAACTGTCACATTTCCAGAAAGTTTTCCCCTGTTTAACAGCGTTGAAGATCGCCTTAGTTACCTTAACGCAGTTAACATGGAAGAAACTGAGACACACAGCAGAGCATTGTATTGCTCTGGAATTGCCGGTAATATTTTTGTTACAAACTGGACAAATTTTAGACATTATGGTTCACTATTATTTAATTATTTAAGTATTAACCGAAAAAAGTAAGTTATAAAAAATTATAAAAAATTATAAAAATTGCAATTATAGTTTTTTTTTTTTATTTGTTTTCTTTTTATCTGTTATAAATTATAATTAATGTCTGATGCACTTTTATACAGTGTATAGTAAAAACAAATTATATGTAAGTTTTTCTTATATTTTACTTTTGATATATTTTGATATTATTTTATATATTTTTAACTTATATATATTATTATATATTATATTATTTTAAATATTTTTAACTTTTTTTATTCGAATGTTATTTTAAATAAATTTTTTAATTTAATTTTATTAGCGCAAAAAAAAGAGCTCGACCTTCACGTTTGACGTTTGACGGAATTTTTCAGTTTCTTTAATCATAATATTCACTAAGCCGTTAATTACTCAGCTGTAGCTATTGTATAAGGTTACGAAATATGAATGCACAAATCTTAACTTTGTGCGCCATCTATAATCTTACCCAAGAATTATTTATATATTTTTATTAAATCTTATTTTATATTACGATGTAAACTATTACGATATAATTAAACAATTTTACGATATTTTTTTTATTCGATATGATCTGACCGGGGTTTGAACCCGAGACCTGAGACATGCAAAGGATACTTTGTTAAAAATATTTGAAAATTATCATAATATTTTCCATTTAGATAATGAACCACTATCTACAAATAATTTTTATACTCAAAATTTAAATACCGTAGACAACAATCCGGTATATATAAAGAATTACAGATTACCTCAATCACATGTGCGTTTCTAAGACGTTCTCGACAAATTAGGAAGAGCCAAATACTTTTTAACTTTAGACATGACTAGTTCTTTTCATCAAATTAAACTAAATAAGGACTCTAGACCACTAACCGCATTTTCGACCCAAGATGGTCATTTTCAATTCAAAAGGTTACCTTTTGGTCTAAAAATTTCATCAAACAGTTTTCAAAGAATGCTGACTATAGCATTAACCGGTTTAAATTCAAATGCTTTTCTTTATGTCGATGACATAATTGTTTTTGGTTGTAGTATAAAAAATCATAATGAAAATTTAATAAAAACTTTCGAAAGATTAAATAAATACAACCTAAAACTAAATCCAAATAAATGTTGTTTTTTAAAACCCGAAGTTGTGTACTTGGGACATTTGATAACAAGCGAAGGTATAAAAACCGATCCCGCAAAACATAAAGCAATAAAAGAATACCCGGTACCCAAAAATGCTGACGAAGTTAGACGATTTGTAGCTTTCTGTAATTATTACAGAAGATTTATTGCAAATTTTGCAGAAACAGCTAAATGTCTAAATTCGTTATTAAAGAAAAATCAACCATTTATATGGTCAAATGAATGTGAAAATGCATTTATAACTTTAAAAAATAAATTAATGAGTCCACCTATTTTACAATATCCTAATTTTGATAAAACTTTTGTACTTACAACTGATGCTTCAGATTTTGCACTGGGCGCAGCTCTTTCGCAAGGAGAAATAGGAAATGACTTACCTATCTCTTATGCAAGTAAATCTTTAAATAAACATAAAATTAACAAACCAATTATAGAAAAAGAGCTATTAGCGATTCATTGGGGAATAAATTTTTTTAGACCTTACCTTTACGGTAGAAATTTATTGTGGTCACAGATCACAGACCTTTAGTTTCGCTATTTTCACACAAAAATCCATCTTCAAAATTAAAAAGAAAACCACTAGATCTATCTGATTATGATTTCGAAATAATTTACAAGCAGGGAACAATAAATACTAACGCTGATGCGTTGTCTAGAATAAAAATTGACTCGGACATACTTAAGAGTATGATTCCGAAAAATAATGATGAATCCGTGAAAAAGATGTTAGTGATGACTAGGGGGATGTCTGCTATAAAAAATAGAGGCACTGATAATAATAAAAATGATAAAAATAAAAGGGATGACAGTTTTCAACCGAAGCCTGCACAACTTCATATCTGGGACTGTACATCCATATCTGACGTCAAAAAATTAATAAAATTAAAATTTATAGTTGATTCAAATAGTAAGGTACCTAAAATAAATAAAATTAAAAATGAAGTATTAGTAAGATGTAGTGATAATCATGCGAAATCCGTTTCGACAGTTGAGAAGCTATTATCTGAAATATACAAATTAAAAATAAGTAAGCTTGCATTAAGTGATACTGATGATATATTCGAGTATATTCCGAAAATGGAATTTAAAAATTTATATAATAATCTGCAGAAAAATATATTGAATAATAAAAATAATATGAATCACTTTTACACTAACATACTTATATATATACCCCCACAGAAAATAAAAGATGCTATTATGCAATATAAATTAATTGATGAATACCATAATGCACCACACGGAGGGCATTTGGGAATAAGAAAAACCGTCAAAAAATTAAAACAAAGATATATTTCGAAAAACATGTCTAAAATGGTAAAAAAGTACATTTCTAATTGCAAACTATGTGCTTATAATAAACAAGTACGAAACGTAAAAGAAAAAATGGTGATAACTGATACTCCAACAACAAGTTTTGAAATAGTATCTATAGATACAGTCGGACCGTTAAGAATGTCTAATAATTTTAGATATATATTAACAATACAATGTGACTTGACAAAATATGTAGTAGCTTATCCAATGGAAACAAAAGAAGCCGTTACAGTAGCTAAAACACTGGTAGAACAATTCATTCTTAAATATGGATGTTTCAAAATATTAAAATCAGATAGAGGTACTGAATTCAATAATGAATTAATGGACAATATTTGTAAAAGATTTAATATTGAACAAAAATTTTCAACTCCATATTACCACCAAACTTTAGGTTCAATTGAACGGAACCATAGAGTTTTAAATGAATTTCTACTTGCATTTTCAAATGACAATGACTGGGACAAATGGATACCTTACTACACTTTTGCATACAATACGACACCACAAATAGACACAATTTACACACCATACGAATTAGTATTTGGAAAAATTGCATATTTACCAAATGACATTATAACGAGTAAAAATCCTGTATAAAATTTAGATGATTATAATAATGAATTAAAAGTTAGACTCCGTGAATCTATAAATAGAACACGAGAGATTATAAATAAAGTAAACATAGATAGGAAGGAAAAATTTGACGAAAATGTCAACCCTTCAAATTTTAAAGTAGGAGATTTAGTATTAGTTAAGTTAGGTAATAGAAAAAAACATCAAACACCTTATCAAGGCCCGTACAAAATTATTAAACAAAATAACGTAAATTCGATTGTAGAAATGAACGGGAAAACCAAAGAAATACATAACAATATGCTAAAGAAATTTACAGAAATTATATAAAAAGTATTGTTTTTCTTTTTTTTTCATTCTAACGATACTAACCTACATCAATTATAATTAATAAATTATTTGCTAAAAGCAAAAAATAAAAAAAATTAATTTATGTAATTTAAAAGACATTGAAATATCACAATATTAAGTAATACAAAAAAAAAAACAAAAATATATATTTTTAAAGACATACAATAAAATTTTTTTTTTATTAGTTTATAAATAAATTGAGATATCAAATTAAACTAGTTGTACTTCACATTATAAAGAAAAACATTTTACTATTGAAAATAATAATATTAAAATAAATAAATTACTTATTAACTCTAAAATAAATATTACTTTAAAATTAATCAAAGTAAAGATAAATGTAAGAAAAAAAAAAAAATATTTTAATAATACAATTATAAATAAATTTTTCACTTAAAAATAAAAAAAATTTCAAAATAATTTTAACAAAAATAAAATAATAAGAATTTGTACTTGTAAACTATAATGCTTAAATACAAAATAAAAAGTTATTTTCTATTCTTTCAAAAACAAAATAACTTTTCTCTTAAGGGTGAGGGTGTAGTGTATCTACATTCAATTCCATAAAACACTGCAATAAGTTGTATTCCGTGATACACCGCAAATAATTGTTTAAGCATTATTGTGACACTTCTTATAATTAAAATAATTATATGCTACAAATTAAAGGATCATATTGCATTCTATATTTTTGTTTTTCTTTCTGTTTTCATTTCCTTCGTAATATGAATGTACCATATGTTACTAATAATAATTATAAGCAATGCATTACATTGTGTGTGGTATATTCTTAGTGTTAATGAACGAAGTGTACAGAATACATAGTGACCCACTTAAAGAGGTTCTTGGAATGCACTATGTGAATTATTATTTGTAGCATAACAATATATAAATAAATTTGGATTAAAGTAACTAGAACCAAATTTTTAATGTAAGAACTAATTTGTATAATATTAATTGTATTAGTAGAAATTAGTAATCTTTATTGTAATTAATTTATATGTATTTGTAATTGAAAAAAAGTATAAATACCAAGGGTTTTTGGTAAAATAAAATTAATGTTATTCTTGGCTTTGCCAACAAAAGAAATAATTGTTTTATTATTTTTACACTGGATAGCGGCGCAACACACCTAAATGTTTGAAAAAGTGCATTGGATAATGCACTAAAAATTATCCAAATCAATTACGGAACTACACTGTGTCATAGGCCAACCTCTGAAAGATTCACACAGTACCGTATTGATTTATCACCTTTTATAGTATCCACCATACATTACAGTTAAAGAATGGGTCAAAAAACGTAATAAATATTCACATTTAAATTTATTGAATAAAATAAAATTTTTTGAAACCAACGATTACAAGATCTACTTCATAATAAATGAAGAAAAATTACAAATTTTTATTAAAAATGATATCGCCTTTTATTGTCAAGCAAAATACAATACTAAGGAAAGCTATATCTCCTATAAAAGATTGGCTGTAACACTTCGCTATATTGTTACAAGTCGATATTTTGCCGATTTGAAGTATAGCAGTGTAATGGGTGATAGTACGTTGGAAAAATTGTTGTAGAAATCTGTAATGCATTAAATCATGTATTAAAGGTCTACATTAAAGTATGTTAGGTAGAAGTTATTTATTTCATAATATAAACTTTTAAAAAATTCTTAAGATTATATCAAAATTAAGATCATTCAAGCCAACCTGCACCGAAGCATCTAATCTAGAAAGATGCTAATGGAAAACTTAGCCGTGGCTTTGATCCAAGAACCGAGCACGGCTAATGATCATCCTACAGGATGGAGTAGGAAACACTAACGAAATAAGACAAATAACGGTAGGCCAAGAGCGTGTATTGTTATAAGAAAATTGCTTAAAGCTATATCTATTCCACAGCTAAAAAGTAACGATCTGGTAGCCATCCAGATGGAAGAAGCTATCGAGAATGAGAAAAAGGCAGTTATCAAAGGCATCTGGGTATCTGCCATATGATGAGGAGTATCCAAAAGCAAAGGAACTCAAAAATCTGGTAAGTTACTCAGAAATAAATGGTTTACATCTGATTGTTGGATGTGATGCTAACGCCCACACCACAGTGTGGGGAGGCAACAACGCCAACAATAGAGGTAAACATCTTTTAGACTATATAAGTAGAACCAACCTGACGATTCTCAATAGAGGTAATACACCCATCTTTGTTAACAGAAATCGCAGGGAGGTTATAGAAATAAACTTAGCTGACAATGGACTAAACAAATCCATTAAAAATTGGCATATCTTGAATGTGATATCCTTTTCGGATCATCGCAATATAAGAATGGACCTTGAAATAAAGGTCACAAACGAATAACGTCTTAAAAATCCAAGAAAAACAGATTGGAATAAATATAGATCAGCCTTTAGAAATACACTAAGGCAAAACCAAGATTCAGATTCCCCCCAATAACCTCACGCGGGGACATAGACAAAGAAGTAGAGAATATTACTAGAATCGAAAGTAATCTTCCTACCTAAACCAAATAAACTGAGCTCTAATAAAGCTAACGCATATAGGCCAATAAGCTTAACTTTCATTCCTCCTAAAGGGGTTAGAAAAGATAATAGAACTGGAAATAAGAAACCAGCTAAATCCAAGATTATCGGTATACCAACACGCCTATATTAAAGGCAAATCAGTAGATACGGCCTTACATGAGGTCGTACAAATAATTGAAGGTTTCAGTAAAGGGAGGGTATCCCTCGGTTGTTTTATCGACATAGAGGGGCCTTCAATAATGTGAAGTCCCAAAACACAATCGATAACCTAAAAAGAAGAAGTATCGATGAAATACTCATTGAGTGGACTAACGAAATGTTAAGAAACAGGGTGATAACATCAACCTATGGGTCAGCCACCAAAAGTAAAGTGGTAGCAAAGGGCACTCCTCAAGGAGGAATAATACCATTACTGTGGTTAATAGTTATTGATGATCTACTAAAGAAACTGGTAGTGGAGGGACATAAAGTAGTATGTTATGCAGATGATGTTGAAATATTAGGCACCGTAAAGGAGACTAACAGAACAACATCCAAATTACAGGCTGCAATCGACAAAACTACGATATGGGCGGTAGAGAACGGTCTGAAACTTAACGCAAATATGCCTATTTAATAGGAAAAGAGAAGTGGTATATCCACAAGCACCGATAATAGGTAATGACGTGTTGGGTTTTTCTAAACACGTCAAACACCTTGGTATACAACTAGATGAGAAGCTCAGATGGGGCAAACATTTGAGCGAAAAGAAAAAAAAAGTGATAAGAGCCCTATGGTGCTGCAGAAATGCAGTAGGAAAAATCTGGGGCCTATCGCCAAGAACAACGATATACACGTGTTTTATATTTACACGTGATATACACTAGGAGCGCTAGTTTGGTGGCCGGCCATCAAAAATAAGAGATATAATAAAATATTAGCACAAGTCCAGCGCCACGGCTGCTTGGGGATAACTGGTTCAATTAGAATCGCGCTAATAACTTAGGCGGTTTATTGAATTTAGCAACGAGCCCCCTATCAATCAGTGACGACGTGGCAGGGGAACTCAGGCTAAATAGAAAATTCGATACTGAAACGGAAATAGCCCGTATCAACACTGGTGACCGAAATACGATAGACATTTATACCGACGCGGCTAAAAAATATAACTGCTGCGGTTTAGGGATAGTATGTGAGAAACCGGTTGTTTGCTAAACCATTAGCAAGCCACGCAAAAATACGTCAATTAGAAGCAACTGCTATAAAGAAAGCACTGCAAGAATTGCAACGAAGACAGGCTCGAGGCAAAATGATAAATATCTATCCGTATTGCAAATCCATAATAAATATTATGGAGGGTAGTATGCATAGGTCAAAGTTTACACTGAATTGCTGGAAGGCCCTGAACGAGTTAGGAGAAACCAATGCAGTTAAACTGCACTGGATCCCGGCACACTCAATTTTCCCTGGCAATGAAATAGCAAAGAGTGCTATAAGAGAACAAAGTGCGAAAACAGAACCGATTGGGTCTCACACTCAGAGGTCAAACGGTTTACAAAAGCCTGGGCTAAAACCCAGGCTAATGAACAATGGCAAAACTAATGGAACAAGTAGCAAGAAAACGGAAAAGATCCTAAAACTAATAAGGGAGGATCTTAGACTAATGACAGGGATAAGCACGGGCCACTTAGTGCTCAGAGCCCATGCAGCTAAAATAAGTAGGGCAACTACGGGAATATGCAGAGGCTGCGGAAGGGAGCACGAAACGGTTCGCCATGATCTATGCCAATGTGTAACCCTAGAAAACCTAAGACTGAGAATCTACTGGGATGAAGGTACTGGGATGACTTCAGCAAGATAAGGGAGTTAAACCAGGGAAAATTGATAAGTTTCACGAAGGGTGTAGAATGGCTCCATGAGACGCTGTGGGAAATACGAACGACTCTGTTAGCAGGGGTGCACAACGGGCCGCAAGCTCTAGGTGTGAGGGAGACTCGCTTTTCTCCCCGTCTAAACAACAAACAGCAACATATTAAAATTATGTAAAGTAAACAAAACATTTTATCATTTAATATTTTTATAAAAAAACTTAAAAAATTCTGTTAAATTAAATTCACTGTCTGCCTCGTAGTTTTGAGCGGGCGAATGTACCGGTGAAAATGATTGATCTGGTGAAACATGCATGATTGTTCTGGAGAAAGTGATTGTTCTTATGAAAGTGCTGGCATTCGTAAAAATCTTGTTAGTTGTGGTTGTATTGGTGGCGACTGTATTGGCGGTGAAGGAACTGATATTGTTTTACTGGTGGTGAGAAAGCTGATATACTTGACAAAGATAGTGAAGAAACTGATATAGTTTTGGTTTTTCCTGCTGCTGAAAAAGTTGATATATTTGAGCACGATGATTAAAGAACTGATGTAGTTTTTGCTGATATATATGTTGGAGATGGTGAAGTTAATGATTCTGATTCTTCTTTATAAAAAATGTCGGTTATTGTTTTTCTCCCTGTTTTTTAATTTATTGGCCCATGTTTTTGCGACATGTGTCTTCGTCCTGATTTTTACTTAAGTATCCGCAAGCCATAGACTTGTTTCGTTTCTTTTTTTTTTTTAAAAATTTCTTCAGAAAGCTGAAACAAAATTTTTAAATTAATTTAATTACAAAATAATAAATAATATATTTTTTAATTTAGATGCCGCAAACCGGAGTACAATGGAAACCAGTAGCAATGGATTTCGGGAAAAAATGGAACTTTTTTAATTGTATCGGAGCATGTGATTCTAAGAAAACCTGCATAGTCCGGATATTTCTATTACAACTACAAAAAAAATTTCAGCATTGTTTTAATCGCAATACTAAACTCTTAACTATGAATTTTTTATACCCTACACCTATAGAATAGGTAAAGGGGTATATTAACTTTGGTATGGTGTTTGTAACCACCTAAAGGAAGCGAGCTAGATATGGAAAAGTATATATATTTGTGATCAGCGTGACCGCCTGAGTCGATATAGACATGTCCGTCCGTCTGTCCGTCCGTAGGCACGATAACTCAAAAAATAATGGAGCTATTTTGATGAAATTTTAACTGTAGATTACTAGGACTGAAAGTACGGCGGGGATTGCATATGGGCGAAATCGGCCCATGGGTTCGGATTCTGGACCTTTTAATCGATCGAAGGGCTAACGAACATATATAAAAAATCACGATAACTCAACAACTAATGACGCTATCTTCATCAAATTTGTGCTGTAGGTTACTAGTAATAAAACTACTTCGGGGATTGCGTAAGGTCGGGATTGGACCATGGGTTCGGAACCTAGAACTTTTTGATCGAATTTAGGCCAAACGAGCATAATTCCGAAACCAATGAAGATAGAACCTCCAAATTTAGTATCAGGGTGTCCCTTCTTATTTCGTATCAGGGTGTCCCATTGGAGTACTGGGTCGGGGACCAGCCACACATTTCCGAAGACCTTAAAGCATATCTTTAAAATTAATAAAGATAACAACTTAAAAAAATGTAGAAGCTTCCAATTTGCCACAAGGGTGTTCTTTACTATCTCTTGCGTGTTCCCTTAATTTGGGATCAATTGGAGAGGTGGTTCAGTACCCCTCTCAGACCTCCCAAGTCTTAAAAGCTTATAATCGAAATTACTAAAAATAGTTACTTAAAATTAAGATAGACCGTTCAAATTGTGTACAAGGGTTAACTAGTACTATAAGTAAAACGCGGGCTGTATAGGGGCAAAATCAGCCCATGGGTTCGGATTCTGGACCTTTTAGTCTGTGTCAGGGATAACGAACATATATTAAAAATCACGATAACTCAACAACTAATGAGGCTATCTTCATGAAATTTGTGCTGCAGGTTATTGGTAATGAAACTACGGCGGTGATTACGTACGGTGAGGATTGGACAATGGGTTCGGAACTGAGAACTTTTTGATCGAATTTAGGCCAAACTAGCGTAATTCCGAAACCAATGAAGATATAACCTCCAAATTTGGTATCAAGTGTCCCTTCCTATTGCGTAAGTGTTTTTGAAATTTGGGCCTCATTGGACTAGTGGGTCGGGGACCAGCCACTTAGTTCCGAGGACCTTAAAGCAAATTTTCGAAATTAATAAATATAGTAACTTGAAACAAATGTAGAAGCTTCAAATTTGGCCCAGGGTGTTCTTTACTATTTCTTCCGTGCCCCCCTAATTTGGGATCATTTGGACTGGTGGTTCAGGACATCTCTTAGACCCCCAAATGTGTAAAAGCTTATCATCGAAATTAATAAAACTAGTAACTTAAAATTAAGATAGAACGTTCCAATTGTATACAAGGGTTAACTAGTATTGAAAGTATGACGGGATTGCATATGGGCGAAATCGTACCATGGTTTCGGGTTCTGGAACCCTTGACAAGTTCAAGGACTAAAAAACATATATCTTAAAAACACCATAACTCAAAAAATAATGCCGGTATTTTGATGAAATTTAAACTCTAGGTTACTAGTAATGAAAATACCATGGGAATTGGTTGTGGTCGAGTTTAATTTCAAAGCCAAAGAATATATTTCCTATGTCCTATGTGTCTGCGAAATCTAGACTTAATTGTAGTGGTTCAGCTATGTTCAAAGGTACTTGCTGCATTTATGTAAAATTTATTTGAATATTTAAATGAATTATATGAAAAGGTCTAAATTTGTAATTGTATTTTAGAAATACATTTATTGCATATTTTGCGTTTATAAGCTTTTCTATTAGGTATATAAACTAACCATTTAAAATAATTGCAATTTTTAAAAATTTGGATTATTAAATATATTATGCTTTGATTAGCACAAAATTTAAAATTAGCACAAAATTTTTTATAACAAAATTTAATAACAAGAATTTTTTCATTTTGTAATTGAATTGGAATAAATATATTTTTATTTATAACAAGTTTTTTTTGTTTTTTAATATTTTTAAATAAATAAATTAGTAAGAATTTGTAATATTTTTTAATAGATAGTGTAATTAGAAAATGTTTTTAGTATTATAAAGTTAATTTGGTTAGCTATGTCTTACGATCAAATTAATAACAGCTTTTACGGTGTTAAAATGACTTATGGATATGTCCTTAAATTTTAACCAAATAGGTGTAGGGTATTTCTAAGTCGGTTGCACCGACTGACTGTTTCTTTACTTGTTAATATTTTTAAATAGATGAATTAGTAAGAATTTGTAATATTTTTTAATAGATAGTGTAATTAGAAAAGCTTTTATGGTGTTAAAATGACTTATGGATATGTCTTTAAATTTGAACCAAATTGGTGTAGGGTATTTCTAAGTCGGTTACACCGACTGACTGTTTCTTTACTTGTTTTTAATATGATTGGCAATATTTGATAAGTAACAGAAAAATGCTCCGAAAATTACATATGGAGACTGTAGTAATATGTTCCACTGTGGATGTGTGGATATTAGAGAAGATGAGTTGCTGTTTTTTAATATGGGTACCAGTAAATACAGATGTGATGTTTGTATGAAGCTCAGACGTCATTCAATATACATACATTAACAATAATTCACTAGTTCAAACTACTCGAACTGATACAAACGTAAATGATGATTAAGACACAAACTCAGCAGTGGTAGTAACAAATACATCATCAACATTATAATAATATAATAATGTTATATATTTTATACGACTACAAATAATACTTGTTCTGCTGGAGTTGTAGGTGCATTTGTGGAAACTGTATATTATTGAATGTTTTCAATTATAATCTTAACTCTACTGATGTTATTAAAATATGTTGTGATGTTGAGAATGTTGCTTTTTCGTTTCTTTGTTTTTACAGATTGCATAGTTGTAATATTCTTGTTTATACCTGAATGACTGTATTGTTGTTGTTGTTTAGACGGGGGAATGCGAGTCTCCCTCACACCGTTGTGCACCTCTGCTCTCAGAGTCGTTTGTATTACCTACAGCGCTTCATTGAGCCATTCTATACGCTTGATGAAGCTTATCAATTTTCCCTTGTCTAACTCCCTTACCTTGCTGAAGTCATCCCAGTACGTTCCTCCTAAGATTCTCAGTCTTAGGTTTTCTAGGGTTTCACATTGGCATAAGACATAAATAACCGTTTCGTCCTTCCTTCCACAGCCTCTGCATATTCCCGTAATTGCCCTACCTATTTTTGCCGCATGGGCTCTGAGCATGAAGTGGCCCGTGCTTATCCCTGTCATTAATCTAAGATCCTCTCTTTTTAGTTTTAGGATCTTTTTCGTTTTCTTGCTATTTGTTAATCCCCAGAAACTCTTTGTATGGGTTGATCCGAGGGAGTTTTGCCATTGTTCATTAGCCTGGGTTTTAGCCCAGGCTTTTGTAAACCGTTTCACCTCTGAGTGCGAGACCCAATCGGTTTTGTTTTCGCACTTTGTTCTCTTATAACACTCTTTGCTATTTCATTGCCAGGGAAAACTGAGTGTGCCGGGATCCAGTGCAGTTTAACTGCATTGGTTTCTCCTAACTCGTTCAGGGCCTTCCAGCAATTCAGTGTAAACTTTGATCTATGCATACTACCCTCCATTATATTTATTAAGGATTTGTCTTCGTTGCAATTCTTGCACTGCTTTCTCTATAGCAGTTGCTTATAGTTGACGTACTGCTGCGTGGTTTGCTATTGGTTTGGTAATCCTTACAACTGGTTCGTCACATACTATTCCTATACCATAGCAGTTATATTTTTTAGCCGCGTCGGTATAAATGTCTAACGTATTTGGTGACGTTCTAGTGTTGATAAGGGCTATTTCCGTTTCAGTATCGAATTTGCCATTTAGCCTGAGTTCCCCTGCCATGTCGTCACTGATTGATAGGGGGCTCGTTGCTAAGTTGATTAAACCGCCTAAGTTATTAGCTTGGGTCATGATTTCTTTGTGTCCGTACTAACTGTCAATGTTTAGCCAGTTACCTATCATGTAAAGTCGAAGAGCGGTATCTATTGCTCTTCTCTTTACCTCTATTTTAATTGGTTCTGTCACCAAGATTGCTTCCATGGCTTTGGCTGATGTGGTTAGATAGAACCAGTTATTCCCAAGCAGCAGTGGCGCTGGACTTGTGTTAATATTTTAATATATCTCTTCTTTTTTATGGCCGGCCACCAAACTAGCGCTCCGTAAGTTATCATAGATCTTATAACACACGTGTATATCCACATCATTCTTTTTGGCGATAGGCCCCAGGTTTTTCGTACTGCATTTCTGCAGCCCCATAGGGCTCTTATCACTTTTTCTTTCTTTTCGCTCAAATGTTTGCCCCATCTGAGCTTCTCATCTAGTTGTATACCAAGGTGTTTGACGTGTTTAGAAAAACCCAACACTTCATTACCTATTATCGGTGCTTGTGGATAGACCACTTCTCTTTTCCTATTAAATAGGCATATTTCTGTCTTACTTGCGTTAAGTTTCAGACCGTTCTCGATCGCCCATATCGTTGTTTTGTCGATTGCAGCCTGTAATTTGGGTGTTCTTCTGTTAGTCTCCTTTTCGGTGCCTAATATTTCAACATCATCTGCATAACATACTACTTTATGTCCCTCCACTACCAGTTTCTTTAGTAGATCATCAATAACTATTAACCACAGTAATGGTGATAGTATTGCTCCTTGAGGAGTGCCCTTTGCTACCACTTTACTTTTGGTGGCTGGCCCTTTTTCATATATTTGTACGACCTGTGTGTAATCTCTCTAAAGCTTACGTTTCGCAGATCTGCATTCTGATTTGTACTTCTTGAGTGCATTTCTGTATTCTAGCCAGTGAGCTTCTCTATTAGGGCTTATAGCTTTATTAAATAGTCTTCGCGTATAGCTGATTCCATCAGGTTGCTATTCAGCCATCTGTATTTGAATTTGTTTCAGGGCATGCCTTTTCAAATGCAACTCGCATGGCCGAGGTAATATTCTAGACTTCTTTTTCTATGTCCCCGCGTGAGGTTATTCGGTGGGGAATCTGATTTTGGTTCAGCCTTAGTGTATTACTAAGGGCCGATCTATTCATTTAAATCTGTTTTTCTTGGATTTCTAAAACGTTGTTCGTTGGTGACCTTTATTTCAAGGTCCATTCTTATATGGCGACGATCCGAGAAGAATATCGCATTCGAGGCATGCCAATTTTTAGTGGATTCGTTTAGTCCATTGTCAGCTAAGTTTATTTCTATAAACTCCCTGCGATTTCTGTTAATAAAGATGGGTGTGTTACCTCTATTGAGAATTGTCAGGTTGGTTCTACTTATATAGTCTATAAGATGTTTACCTCTATTGTTGGCGTTGTTGCCTCCCCACACCGTGTTGTGGGCATTAGCATCACATCCAACAATCAGATGCAAATCATTTATTTCTGAGTAACTTACCAGATTTCTGAGTTCCTTTGCTTGTGGATACTCCTCATCATATGGCAGATACCCAGATGCCAGGATAACTGCCTTTCTCTCATTCTCGATAGCTTCTTCAATCTGGATGGCTACCAGATCGTTACTTTTAAGCTGTGGAATAGATATAGCTTTAAGTAATTTTCTTATAACAATACACGCTCTGGCCGCACTCGAAGTGTTTCCTACTACATCCTGTAGGATGATCATTAGCCGTGCTCGGTTCTTGGATCATAATCACAGCTAAGTTTTCCTTTAGCATCCTTTCTGCTACTATCTCTGTAGCAAAAATGCTTCGGTGCAGGTTGGCTTGAATGATCTTAATAGCCTTCCCTGCTCTACCTGCGTTGGAAGAGTTGAGATCCGGAGATGTGCTCTTCTTTTCCTCTTCTCCTTGATCCGCAGGCATGACTTCCTGCTCTGCTAAGAAGGAACCCGATTCCGATGTTTCCGTGATGAAGTTCATCGATCGTGTTTCCTCTAGGTTGGAGCCTTCTCCCTCGGCCTGTTTGGCCGTGTTCTTCTCTTCGGTGTCTTTAGACACCTGTTTAGCATCGGGGTCAACGAGGTCGGTTTCTATCGCTAGTCGAGAAAGCTGCTCGACCACCTCGTTCCAAGCAATTTGCGGAGGTGTGTCACCTCCTTTCATCTTTATGGTGACAACGCGCAGTCTCCTACATAGGTAGTTGATCTGTCCGTTCATCTCTTCTAACCTCTGGTAATCAGCCAATGGTACTCCAAGTAGTAACCATTAACCTTCCGCCGGTCTTACTTCGCGCTTCCGCAAAGGGTATAATAAATTTATATAATAGTCAAAGGGTATAATAAATTTGCCATTACGTTTGTGATATAGACTCAAATAAATGGATCGGATTAGAATCGAAAAATAAATCGATTTAGTTATGTATGTCTGTCCGCACGATAACTCAAAAACTAAGGAGCTAGGAGCTTGAAAATTTTCGAAAATACGTTTTTTTTCAATTGCCGTCATCACTATTTAAATCCAGCCATTTTGGTCCATGGGTTCGCGTAGCTGCCATACAACTTCTTATTTTATATGAGCATTACCCTACACCTAATGAAGCTGGGTGTCGGAAATTTTGCCAAAAATAGTTTAGTGTAATGGCCAAAGTTACAGCCAAATTTGGTTGGTCAACTGCAAAGGGTTCGAGTAGCTGCAATACAAATCCTTTTTTTATATGCGCATTAAACTACACTTAATAAAGCTGTATGTTTGATATTTTGCCAAAAGTAATTAACCAGATGATATAATGTATATATTACGGTCATACGGGTATCCCAGAGTTGACACAATCTACTCTACTATACTCTTCCTCGTTTTCTTAATGAATTAGACAATATCCAAAATTATGTAAAATCAGGTAATCTTGTTATATGTTGTGATTTCAATATAGTTATTAGATCTCATATGAAATTAGTGATATATATTTGACAATTGTTGCTAACAATGGTTTATATTCCTTTATTGATAAACCTACAATACCTGCTTCAGGCACTTGTGTAGATCATGTTTTTGGACGTTTTAATAAAATGACAATAAATAGAATCTTGTGAAAATATAAAATTTTTATCTTATCATCTCCGACCATTGTATGACAGGCTTATGTTTTAATAATAAAAAATCTGAATACACGAAAAATATATTGAGTTTCCTCGAAAAAATATTGTACATTATTTAGAATTGAATAAAATTACTTAGAATTGAATAAAAAACTTATGTACGAACTGAGGGAGGAAGTTTATTTAATAAGAGATACAGCCAAAACGATTGATTTGTTTTTTGAAATTTTATTTCAACATGTAAGTGTGCGTACCACTCAAACTGAACCAAAACTAGCTTTAAGAAGACTGAAAGTATGGATACTTTTAACTTAGTTAAGAAAATTCAATGCAAAAAGAAGTTATGGAAAAAAAGTTGTAAGTATCCAAATAATCGTAAGTTAAAGCAATGTTATTATAAAATTTGTAAAGATCTTTAAAAGAAAGTAAAACATCCCGTGATTCTAATTTTAGAAACCAATTTATTAGATCGAAAGGAAATGTTAAAAAAGAGTGGGAAGTAATTAACACGGTATTAGAAAATAAATCATACTTAAATAACCCATTAACCATAACTCCGTTAACTCATTGTGGCCCAACAGCTTTTTATAGGTTTTTTCATTACTTTGCTATAAATTAGAAATGGTTTAACCGATTGACTTAAAATTTTGTATATGTGTTCTTTTTTGAGGATGGAGTTCACTCTGTTAATAGACTTGGAATTTATTAACCCATGACGATCCGACGATTGTTCAAAAAAAAATTTGTAAGTAAATTACGTCCAATTTTTGAAAGTAGGTAAAACTTCTTTGAATTAGGGGAATGTTTAAAAAATGTTTTATCGAGTTCTTTTAACTGATTGCGAAACAAAAACTTTAAAAAACAGTTTGAACGATTATTTCTAATTTTTCTATATGTGGTGCTTCTTGAGAATTTGATGCACCTTGATGATAGAGTTCAGGATGGTGGGTTTCCGGCGAATAATGTTAACTGAATTAAAATTTTTGTTTTTATTATTATTTAATAATTATGAAAAATTTCAAGTGAAATTTGATAAATTTGTAGAAAAATTGCAAGATTAATTCTAAAAAAAGCGTTTAAAAAAATTTTTTATATTTTAAAAATTAACATGTACACCATGTGTAATTTTTGTGTTAACTATTTTCATTGACATTAACTTAAATTAAAACTCCATTGAGTGGCGGGGCAACGTGCACCGGGTAATAGCTAGTTTACATATAAGTATTATTATACCCGTTTGACTATAGGTCTATGTCAATAGTAGTTTTCAAATATAGTCGATGGTTTAGAAAAGGTTTAAAAATCTGCTTTTCAACTTATATTTTGTTTTGTACTTACCTGAAAGTTCTACTATGCTCTCCCTCGTTTTTCTATGATCTTATGAGAGAAATGTAGGCTTCTTTTTTGGAAAAACTGTTTTAAAATACTATGTATATATATAATATATACGAAATTGAATTTTTTGATTTTTAATTTTTATTTGAAGAAAACTGAAATTTTACACGGAATTCTATTTTTAAAAAACAACAACTGCAAAGTAGATAAAAAACTAAGGCTTACGAAAAAATGTAGAGAAGGAAAATGTTACATTATTTAAATTTAAAGATATTATTATTCGGATTTTTTATTAGTTTTATTTTTATTATATTATAATATTATCTCATTTAGCTTTTGCACTATTTGAAACTATATAAGGTGAGCAAAAAAATTAGTACAATTAATTAAGTGAGCTTTTGGAATAAAGGTTAACTTGCGATAATACAAAAAATTTGAAAATTTCATTGAATCTTTGTGCAAAACTCGTAAAAAATCAAAACCAAATAAACACTATAAAATTTATAAATTTTTATAATTAAAATGCTGGTACAAAATTTTCAATAAAATTCTTTTAATCGTTTAAGCAAATAAAATTTATATAAAACTTTATGGCGTCGTCGTGGAAGCCGGGTTATTCGAACTTAACTAAAAATTTTTCCAGTCTCCCTTTTGGACTGCAAAATCAACCTGTAAAATTCGACACAAATCGGAAACACAAGGTTTTTTGAAGCCCGCCAGACCGAAATGGGTTAAGTCATTCCAACCAAATTTATACAACTAATTCCGGTTGCTAAGAGGAACATTTGTGCAAAATTTGAAGTCAATCGGTCAAACCGTTTGTACTCGACATTACGAACATTGAAAAAGCTTCATCGTGCCCTCGTGCCCTACCGCGTTAACCGAACTCAACAAAAATTTGGATCAGCCTCTCTTTCGACTGCAAAATAAATAAATATTTAAACATAATATATACGAAATTGAATTTTTTGAATTTAAGATTTTATTTGAAGAACTGCCATTTTACACTAAAACCTATTTTTAAAAAACAACAACTGCAAAAAAAATAAAAAACAAAGACTTACGAAAAAATGGAGAGAAGGAAAATGTTACGTTATTTAAATTTAAATATATTATTATTCGAATTCTTTATAAGGTTTATTTTTATTATTATTAATATTATCGCATTTAACTTTTGCACTATTTGAGACTATTTGAGAGCAAAAAAATTAGTCTTATTAATTAAGCGAGCTTTTAAAATAAAGGTTAACTTGCGTTAATACCATTGAAAATTTCATTGAAGTTTTGTGCAAAACGCCTAAACAGATCAAAACCAAATTAACCCTGTGGGTTTTTATAATTAAAATGCTGGTACAAAATTTTCGGTAAAATTTTTTTAATCGTTAAAGCAAATAAAATTTATAGAAAACTTCATGGCGTCGTCGAGGAAAACGGGTTAATCGAACTTAACTGAAACTTTTGCATCTTCTCTTTTAGACTGCAAAATCACTTTTAAAATTGGACACAAATGGGAAACAAAAAATTTTTGGAAAGCCCGCCAGGCCGAAATGGGTTCATTCATTCCATCCAAATTTATACAACAAATTCCGGTTGCTAAGAGGAACATTTGTGCAATTGCAATGCGCAATAGTTTAATTCATTCCATCCAAATTTATACAACTAATTCCGGTTGCTAAGAGGAACATTTGTGCAAAATTTTAAGTCAATCGGTCAAACCGTTTTGACTCGACATCAAAAACATTGAAAAAGGGTCATTGCGTCCTCGCGCCCGATCGGCTTAACCGAACTCAACCAAAATTTGTGTCATCCTCTCTTTTCGACTGCAAAATCACCCTTTAAAATTGGACACAAATCAGAATCACAAAATTTTTTGGAAGTTCGCCAGGCCGAAATGGGTTAATTTATTTCAACCAAATTTATACAACTAATTCCGGTTGATAAGGGGAACATTTGTGCAAAATTTCAAGTCAATCGGTCAGACTTGACATCAAAAAAACGAAAAAGCTTAAAACGGCTCTGGAACCGCAACCTGTTGACCTGTTGAGAGATATAGCCTCACATAATTATTCCTTTAAAATTTTGTGACAATCGGACCAGTGGTTTTCACGTGAATCCTGGACAAACAAACAAATTTTCTTCTTTATATATTAGATTATTGATACAATTTTTTGAGCGCTTACTATTTAAATTGCTATTATAATTATTGTTTAAATTAGAATTATCATTAGGACTATTATTATTGTTTTTATTATTGTTCTATTGAAATTATAATTATTATTGTTAGTTGAAATACCAGTTTGTAAAAGCTCGTGATAGGCTTCTTCTAGGTTATCAATATTTTTAAGCCTTAAATACATGCCATCGGATCTAGGGAGTTTATTGAGAAATTTTTCTAATAAACTTTTTTCATTGTTTGTTAATTGATAATAAAATTGACTTTCATTTACAAATTTAATTTCGTCTGCTTGCTCTTTCAGCTTGAAGTAATCTTCATGAATCCCAAACGATCTCTTGAATTGACTTTTAATATCGTTCCATGACGCGTTTTTCAATCTCCGTATACTGACAGGTAAAGCACCTTGTATTTTGGATAGTATTATACTGCCAAGATAAGATTTTAAACCTGGATCTGATGTTAAACGTATGATATTGTCAGCTTCTTTAAAAAATTATGTTAACTCAAACGTTCCATCTTCCTAAAAACTGTAGTTGTTCTAGCTCCAGATATTAGATCATTTGTAGTTATTGAGTTAATTGTTAAGCCCATTTCTGCTGCTTCACTTGTTAACTTTATGTTGTTCAAAATACTATTATATTCACTAATAGTTTCAAGTTTAAATTTTTGCTTATTTTTGAATGAGATTCGATTCACTAAAACAAATTTTATTTGTAATTTTTTTTTCTGTTATCACTATAAATTTAAAAAAAAAACTTACATCACTTTTGTCATTTTTGTTTTTTTTTAAAGTTCTTCAATATAAATTAAACCGTTAATTGAACTTATCTTGATTTAACTTTAACATTAATATTAAAAAAGTTTGTTTTTAGTAAATTTTTATTATTTAATTTAATTGTTTTTTTCTCAGTGAAAATTTTTACTAAAGTCACTGGTAAAATCTTATTATATAACATTCACGTTTATTAATATATTATCAACCGTTATCAGACGTCAGTTAGCGATCCTACTGATTGCTCCAGTTTTATTATTTTATAAAATTGAATTTTAACCAAAAAATAGTTTTTATTTAATTAATTAGAACACAAAAAATATTTTAGTTTTATTTAAAATTTTTATTTAGTCAAGAAATAAACGAATCTAGAATTAAACTAATTTTTTAGTTTTACAAACTTTATAATTAACATTATATTTTAATTATTGATTATTATTTCTATTTTACAAAGAAAAACAAAAAAAAAAAAATTTATTACACTTTCAAGTGCTTTCCATTTTATTGCACTTAAAAAGGAAATTGTGTTAGAATTTAATTCTAAATAAAAAATTGTCTCGCTTTGTTCAATTCGATCTCTTATATTTAATTTAATGAATTAATTTTAGTTTATTGTACTTGAAGTAGAAATTTTGTTAGAATTTAATTTTAAATCAAAAAATTTGTTGGTTGTAATTTGATCCTTTTTTTATTTATTTTTATGTTTTAATTTATGTTTGTATTCCTGGACAATATCTTTAGTTTTAGTATTGTTTATATTGTTTGTTAGTATTGTTTATATTATTGATTATTTTTCCTTTTCTTCTTTTACTTCGTAAAATTACAAAAATGAATAAAATTGGGTATTACAATATTATGTTTGAATTCTTTGTTTTTATTAGAAAATTTAATGTTATCGATTTCGATATTACAATTATTATAATAAATAATATAGTTTTTCTTTAAAGATTGTTTTAAGATTGTTACAATGGTTTGGTAAATTTTTGTTTTGAGCATTTTTTATTAATATTACACCTTGATCCAAATCCATTATTTTAAAATCTTCTTCGATAGTTTTAGAACAGTTTGTATATGATTTAATAAAAAGATTTGATATACAGTTTGACGTTGGTTTTAGTTTGTTTTTGTATTTTTCTTGAGTAACATAATATGTTTTATTTTCAAACAAGATAATATCAGAATTTGGTATATCAACTGACGTTGTTCAAATTTTGATTTGGCAATGCAAATATTTTATATTTAGTAGCATTTTCTTTATTAAGCACTGGTATTTCCAATATAAATATTAATTTATTACTATTTGTTGTTGCAACTGTTCAGTTCTTGAATTTTGAAAATATCTGTGCTATAAATATCTATTTCTTCCGGTTTTAGAATTACCCGTTCTTTGACCTACCCAATTTTTTTGACTTCTTCATCTAGAAGGTTAGAGCATAAAGAAATCATATACATAGAGAATTCATTTAGAATTAAAAATTTTAGTCAATTTTGTTAATTTGAAATCACCCTAACAACGTTTTTGGTACATTTCGTAAAAAGATGACCGTATTTTTGATATACTTATTAAAATCAAATTGAGATTATTTCTTTGCTTTATTTTTATTTTGTTTGTATGTCAATCGATGTATGTACAATTGTTTTTATTTGCTTATCAAGTTGGAAGATTTCTTTTTAAAAATTTTATTTAATATCTTTATTGTATGTTATTCGATGTATGTAAGTCATATATCCTATTCCAATATAACTAAATATCGAAAATAATAACTAAAGTCACCACATGAAATATTCTATTTTTAATATAATTAAAAATAAACATTACAAACGAATATTTAACAAACATCATCATGTGAAACATTTCGTTTGTTGTAATTCTAATACTTCTCGTTTTCTATCCTTTTATTATTTTAGTGTGACTTAAATAAGCCGTACTTGAAAACTCAAATTACTTAAATAAAAAAAAGAAATATATATCCAAAAAGAAAAACAAAAACCTAAAGCTTTTTTTTCTTTCTACCTAGACTCTAATATTACTAAGAATAAATTATATTTTTTTTAGACTTATTATATTTGTTGTTGTTTGTTTTACTTTAGCTTGTTGCGCAACACTTGTAATTATTAATGTAATTATAAATTATATTGTAATAAAATTTTGTATTGTTGCGTAACTAATTATTTCATGGGAGAGAAAGTATTGAGTACTTACAAATCCAAAAATAGTCCTTATCAGCAAATTGATTTCCTTTAAAATAAATAAATTTGTCAGTATTTGTTTTTCTTGAATTTAAGATTTTTTATAATATATATATTTTTTTGTAGAAATTAGTAAAAATTGAAGTGTTAGTTAATTTTTCCTTTCTTCTTTAAAAATTGGAAAGTCAAAAGTTCCAATATTTGTAATAATATTTTTGAAATAAAATTAAATAAAGAAAGCATTATGAAAAAAGCTTAATTTTAAAAAAAACATAAAAAATAAATTAAAATTTCTTTTTGGTTTATTAATTAATTTTAAAATAACAAAAGTGGCGCAGTCGGTAGGATACCGACACTGTTTTAAAATAATAATTTATTAAAAATAAATCGGAAATAAAATTCAGTAATTAATTTAAAAACAGTTCATTAAAATATTTTTTTTTATTAAAAACAAAATATAAACTTGTTAACCTTTAAAAAAAAAACAAAAAAAATAAATAAAAAGTGAACTTCATAAATAATTTCTATATTTTTCCGTAAATTGTTTAATACAATAACATTATTACAAAAAAAAACGCTGGTACTTTCAAGTATTGATCGGTATTAAAAAAATAAAAAATATAAACGTGCTTTCAAATTTATTTAATGAGCAGGTCTGGCATAGACTGAGTTGCATTATTATTTCAAACGTTCAAAATACAATTAAGCAATCAAACTATGACCTCAACAGGCTTTACCCTAAGTGATATAGTAAGGGAAGCCAGAGCTGTTCCAGAATTTACTAGGACCGGATGCTATGAAGTATCCAGTTTTATTTTTACGAAGTGGAATCGACAAGAATGTTGAATGATGTGGAACAACGAAAATATAACGATAATAAAAAAAAATGAGAAAAAATTCAGGGCAAAGCTGCAGTATCCTTCAGAGAATTAAACGAGGCTACATGGGACCAGATAAAGGAATAATTAATAAAATCGTTTGGCGTACAGGAAACATATCCAAAGTTAAAAGAAGAGGCAGAAAAAACACAAATTCGATCGGTAAGTCAACTTTATAATGACCTTAGTAGTATATTAGATAAACTTAATTATAAGTATCAATTAGATCAATTAAAACCATGTGATTATAAGCCTACGTGTAATGAGCTTAGCATTTTAGAGAAATTCCTTTCTAAAATAAATAGGAATGTCTCTATTTATTTAAGAACAAAAAATGTAAAAAGTTTAGAAGAGGTCTATAACGAATTATTGCAAACGGGGATCACAGCTAATCGTAATGATAATTTTAATTCAAATTCTAGAACAAACCGTTATAATAGAAATTCACAAATTAGTAATTACAATCGCACTCCGAATAATAATAATTTTACTAATAACAAAAACTTTCTCGGTAACAATCATAATAACCGTGATAGACAAAATAATTATAATCAAAATGTTTATCGCAACCAACAATACAATAATAATAACAATATAAAATTCTAGCCAAAATACTAGAAATTTTTTTCAAATGACAGCCAAAATACTAGAAATACTAATTTTAGTAATAACAGGGCGCGAAATAACAATAATAGTTATAAACCAATGGAGCTCGACCATAATACTGCAAACTACAATAATAATTCAAACATTAGTAATAATATAGAAAATTCATATCGTATAGAAAATTTTCAAACTTCGCCTCTAACAACCAATTACCCATAGCAGAGCTTACTATCGACAATATAAAAATTGATTGTTTTATAGATACTGGTGCTGCTACATCAATAATAAAACCAAATATCTTTCCAATAGAAAGGCAATAGAAATTAAAAATACCCATTTGTTTAACAACCTTAATGGGAGACAAAAGTATAGAACGTGAAATTATCACGAAAACTCCTTCCGAATTTAATAAAAATACAACGATGAGTTGGAAACTTTACAATTTCGATAATAAAAACTTTGCTGCGATCCTAGGACAAAATGTGCTTACACGGATTGGTGCTAAAATCGATTTACTAGAAAGTACAATCGAAGTTAATGGTGTTAAAACCAAATTTAAAAAATCTTGCCCATATAAAGAAACTTTTTTATTACAAATTTTGAATATAAACCATTCTGATATTTCCAAAATTTACAAAGTAAACATATGAACACTGAAGAATGTAAAATTTTAAAACAGATTTTATCAAAAAATAATGATTTGTTTTACTAGGAGGGAGATAGTCTTACTCATATAACTGAAGTAAAACATCAAATTATAACTGAACATTTATGACCAATTTATTCGAAAACATATCGTATTCCTAAAAGTCACGAAATAGAAGTAGAGAAACAAGTAAAAGAAATGCTCGCACAAGGTATAGTCCAACCAAGTAATTCTCCCTATAATTCTCAAATTTGGGTGGTCGCAAAGAAAATGGATAACTCAGGTAAACCTAAGTGGAGAATTGTAGTGGATTATAGGAAATTAAACGAAATTACCACTATGACAAATTTCCTATTCCAAACATGGACTCCCTTTTAGATAGAAAGTTTCCTTGGTATCACAGGGCACTTCCGAAAGTTTATAAGAGATTACGCTGCGGTAGCTAAACCCATGACTAAATATTTAAAAAGATAAGAAAATCGATATTAATTACCAAAATTACCTTTTGTCTTTTGATAAATTAAAAGAACTGATACCGAATTATCCAACTTTAAGGTATCCAGATTTTAAAAAACTATTTGTCTTAACAACGGATGCTTCAAATCTTGCAATTGGTGCCGCTTGTCGCAAGATGGACACCCAATTTCCTTTGCTAGTCGAACTCTTAACGAGAATGAAGTTCGTTATTCTGCGATAGAAAAAGAACTTATCGCAATCATTTGGGCAACCAAATATTTTCGCCCATATTGATATGGCACTAAATTTATTATTAGAACTGATCATCAGCCACTTATCTGGCTACATTCACTTAAAGAACCTAATTCCAACGATGGAAAATCTGGTTAAATGAATATGAGTTCGATATAGAGTATTTAAAGGGAAAAGAAATTAAAGTTGCTGATTTTCTCAGCGGAATAGACATAAATAAACAGGAAATAAACCAAAATGAAATATCACAAATTATAAATATCGAAAATAACAGCGATATGGCTACAATTCATAGTGGTGTCGAAGATTTGGACGACCATATTCCAATCGTAGACCATATAGTTAACAAATACTTTAGGCAAATTCACATCGTATCTAAAAAACAGTTTAAAACAAAAAAATTATACGGCAAATATAAATTAATATACAGGGTGTCCGGGACTCAAGTACGCGCACTGCACTCAGTGATTGGGGGCATTAAAACAAACCAAAAAATTGTACTGGAGGGGGGGGGGGGGTCTATTGTGAACCCTTTTCGAGATATGAGGGATTAAAGATTTTTAGGAGACTTTTCATAAAAAACGAGGAAGATTATAGTTGCCCTTGTCAACTTTTAGATACCCGTGCGTGTATTAAATATATAAGAAATTCTTATATTGCAATTGAACTGTTTGACAGAAAATTCAAAATATTTGTTTTTTAATATTTAATTGAAAAAAAATTAATAAAAAAAAAATTAATTAAAAAAAAAAGATGAATTTAAAAAAAAAATATGCTCTCAACGAGATTCGAACCCACACTTTCCAATTAAAATGTTGACGTCTTAACCACTAAGCCATCGACCTTATATTCATCTCAATTTTTTTTTTAAATTATTATAGTTGCGATGGTATCAATTGTTTGTTTTGAATAACTGTTTTGAATTTTTTTAAAAATGTTTTAAAAAAAATAAATAATTTATAAATGAGAATTTTAAGATGAATTTAAAAAAAGAAAAATTTTGCCCCAGCCAGGAATCGAACCGAAACGTTTTGACTACCAGTCCCATGTCCTACACACTATACCACAGAACAATTAATAATTTCTTTACAAGACGAGTTTTTATTTATCTCATTTTTTTTTTTTTTAAATAATTCTAGTTACTATGGTATCAATTGTTTGTTTTAAATAACAGTTTTAAATAATCGTAGTTGCTATAGTATCAATTATTTGTTTTAAATAACAGTTTTGAATTTTTTTATAGAAATCTTAAAAAAAATTAATAATTTTTAATATAAATGAATCTTCTGTCTAATTTTCTATAAAATAAAATTTTTTCAAACATAAAATAAATACATATATTTTATTAAAAAAAAAATAGATAAAAAAAAATGAATTTAAAAAAAAAAAAAAATTTTCCTTAGCCTGCATTCGAACCGAAACATTTTTGCTACAAGTAACATGTCCTAACCACTACACCATGAATCGATTAATAATTAAACAACAATTTGTTTGTTTTTATATTTTTTGGTTTCTATTTCGTTATTAATTTTAAAAATACTCATAAAATATCGAAAAATTTGTATGGCAGCTACCCGAAGCCTTTCTCCGATTTTAACCAAAAACAATAGGGAACCTACAAATTGTCTAAAAATTACTTTGTGAAAGTTTCAGAACTCTAGCTCTTATAGTTTTTGAGTTATCGTGCTGACGGACGGACGGACGGACACACATAGCTAGATCGATTCACTTTTCGATGCTGATTCGATACGTACCCTTGAAACTATATCTAGCTCTTATATTTCGATGCGTTACAAACGGAGGAGTAATTTTAATATACCCGATGTTCATATATGTATGCACGGGTATAAAAAGAGAGATAAAAAAAATCCATTTTGTTGAGTAAGTTGTCAGCATTAATTTTTGTGTACTAATAATCCCCATATACCCAACATTTACAAAGTTATCATTAGCACACAAAAATTAAAGCTGACAACTTACTCTACAAAATGGATTTATTTTTATCTCTCTACAGGAAGCTGTTCAAAAGTTATTGATTTTTTTATGAAAATTCTCCTTAAATCTTTAATCCCTCATATCTCGAAAAGGGTCCACAATAGACACCCCCCTCCAGTACAATTTTTTGTTTGTTTTAATGTCCCCAATCACTGAGTGTAGTGCGCATTCTTGAGTTCCGGACACCCTGTATATAACAGAAAATTAACGAAATTTATAATAAGAATTGTTATCGTTCACAATTATTTCAACGATCTATTACGTCGTGTTGTACAAAAAGGAAAAATTGGTATTTTTTCAAAATTAAATGACGAAAAATATAACATATTACAACAAAAATTAATCGAACTGTTTGGGAATAATAATAATATAAAATTTTATAAATGCTCAATTCAAGCGGAAAACATTCCAAACGAAAACAAAATAATCGAAATAATAGAAAAAATTCATAATGACTTAAATCACCGCGGTATAATTGAAAATTTCAATGAAATTAGGAAAAAATTGTTTTTTCCAAAAATAAAAGAAATAAGTCATAAGTTTATAAACAATTGCAATGTATGCAATAAGTTCAAACTAAACTTCAAATAAGCGAAACTCCTAACGAACCTAATGATATCGTTTGCGGAGATGTTTTTTATTGGGATAAACTAACGTTTTTGACAACTTTCAACAAATTTTCAAATCACTGAATGATTCAACATTTACCTGACAGAAATGCTTTAACTATCATAGATCTTTTTAGAACTAGATTCGCTATATTAGGCAAACCTAATAAACTTGTACTAGACAACGAATTTAATAACCTTAATATGAGAGATCTTTTATATCTTAATATAAATATCTTTTATACGGAAGAAAATATTCAAGTTCATTTCACCTCACCTAGATCCCACACAGATATCAAAAGAGCTCGCGGAACTCTTAATGAGCATCTTAGAATATTCGAAACAAAAATATGTAAACTGAATACAATACATAAAGTTTTTCCCGTAGTAGAAAAATACAATTACTCAATCCACTCGACAACCGAAGTCAGACCACTTGATATACTTAATGCTAAAATCTCAAACTTAGATCAAATCAGAAATTTAATTCATAAAAAAAAAAGTAATTAATACAAACAAACTAAACGAAACTTGAAATGACTTTGAACCAGAAAACTTAGGTGAAGTTCTAGTTAAAAATCCCGATACAGAAAGATATAAAACTACTGAAAGATACGTACATATTGAAAGCCGACTGGAAGGAAATAAATTAATAGATAATAATAATAGTAATATTCACCTTTCTAGAATTAAAAGGAAATTTAAATTCATTTCAGGTCAAAAAACAACATCAAATATTCAAACCTCAAATTCAAATCCACAAATTTAAACCTTTTATTATAACATTTTGCCTCTTTCTTATAAACTCTACACAAGTAATATTCCGGTTACAAAAACTAGACACTTAAGGAGGGTTTCAAATCATTCAGTTACACGAAACTCCTCTAATACAAAATTACACAAAAATACTTCACGTCATAGACACAAATGATTTACAAGATACTCTAACAAAAATCGAGCAATCTACTAACACGTTTTTTAAAGGTCCTGAAGACCTAACTATTATTAAAAAATTAAAAATTCAAATAAATAAAACAAGTCATAACATAAGAACACTCACTGTACACAGAAAAAAACGAGGTTTGATTAACTTTGCAGGTTGAACATTGAGATGGTTATTCGTCACTATGGATAATGATGATCGAGCCGAAATCGAATCACATCTTCACCAGGTAGACCTTAATAACTATAATTCCATAACAGCAATCAATCAACAAATTAAAATTAATAACGATTTAGAAAATAATTTAAATATCCTTCAACAACAAATATCTAAAGACAAAACACTTACAGAAAACCTTCTTAATACTGTGACAGACACAAACCGCAAACATATTAAACAAATTCATTTTTTACAAACTTTAAATAATATTAATTCAAAAAATTAGTAAAATACAAAGTAACTTAGCTTTTGTAAAACATGGCGTTATGACTACTTCTATACTAACATCAGAAGAAATAGAACTTTATCAAATAGATTCATTTAAATATCAAGAAATTAAAAGTTCAATTTTTGAAAAGGATCAGAAACTAATTTTCGTTATCTCAATCCCAAATTTATCTGAACAATTGCACAAAAAATTAAAATTTTACAAATACATAATGATAAATTTGAAGAAATTTCTCTAATTAATTCGAATTTCATTACACACAAAAATAGAACGTTTATAGATGAAAATAATATGTACATAAAAAATCTAAAAAATGCTGACGAATGTATTCAAAATCTAGTTAATTCTAATGTTAATAACTGTTGTAAAGAAATTGAAAAAAATTTAAAAATTATTGAAATATCTTCAAACATTATATTAGTAACACAGAAAATGTAATGTTAAAAACATCTGCTAATAATATAACTTATATACTAAACAAAAACTATGTAATTTCATTTAGTAATTGTACTGTTGAATTAAATAATATTGTATTTACATACAAAGAAAATTATATATTTGAACGTATCATGTTACCAAACTATTTAAATATAGAAAATGTAGAATTAAAAGCAAACTTAAAAGATGTTCATTTAAAACAAATTGAAGAAATAAAAATGTCACATAAAAATAATAACAAAATTTTTTATACAGTAATTTTAATTTTACTTATTATAGCATTAATTGTACTAATTTTATATTTTGTAAACCAAAGGAAATCAAAAAGTATTAAATTAAAAATCCAAGAAAACAAACCGAAATTAAATATTAACTATTTACCAACCATATCAAGAAAGATCGATGTCCAGGAGGACATCAAGCTTAATGAAGGGGGAGTCATATATCTTCTTCCAATATAACTAAATATCGAAAATAATAACTAAAGTCACCACATGAAATATTCTATTTTTAATATAATTAAAAATAAACATTACAAACGAATATTTAACAAACATCACCATGTGAAACATTTCGTTTGTTGTAATTCTAATCATCATCTTTTATCGTTACAACTCCTGGTGAGTTTTAGCCTTCTTCACTATCTTCCTCCATTCATCTCTGTTTCTCGCGGTGGTTTTCCAATTCATTTACTCTAGTTTTCTGATATCGTCTTCAATGTTATTTTCCCATCTCCTTCTAGGCCTACCTCTTGCTCTGTTAAGCAATAGTCTAGCATTGTAAAGTTTGTACTGTGCTCTATTTTCCGCCATTCTGATGACATGCCCCACCCAACTTAATCTACTGGACTTTATATGTTTTACAATGTCCTCGTTCTCTGCTAGCGCATATAATTCTGAATTGTGCCTTCTACGGTATTCGCCGTTTTCATTTCGTATTGGACCATAAATAGTTCTAAATATCTTTCTTTCAAATATTCTTAACATTTCTTCTTCATTTCTATTCATGGTCTATGTTTCACTTCCATAAGTTGATACTGGGCGTATGATGGTTTTGTATATTTGCAACTTTGCTCTTCTTGTTATTAACTTGGATGTCATCAGCTTCTTATGAGAGTAGTAACATTTGTTTGCTGCCTGTGTTCTGTCTTGTACGCAGGCTTGGCTACTGTTATTGTTTGTTAATATTATGCCAAGATATTTGTTGCTTTTAATACCTTCAATTTCATCTTGTTCAATTTGTATATTTTGTGGAAGTCTTCTTTCTTCATTTCTAGACATTTTTAGGTATTTAGGTATGCTATATTTATATTTAAGCCTATTTTCCGCGATTTTTCTGTTATTAATTTAAATATATCTGCCATTTTGTTATAAGCTTTGGCAATAATCAAAATATCATCTGCGTACACTATAATCTGATACTCTCTCATGAATATATTACCTCCCAAATCCATGTTACCTATAGCATATTCCAGAAGCATATTAAAAATTATTGCTGAAAGAGCGTCCCCTTGTCGTACACCGCTGGTACTAATAAATTCTTCTGATGTATTTCATTTCTCCGTGATTTGTTTAACCAGAAATGCTTGATCTATTGTCGATCTGCCATTTTTAAAACCACACTGGTACTCTCCAACTTGCTCTTCATATATTGGTTTTAATCTCTCATATAAAACATTTGACATAACCTTATATGGCAGAATTTAGCAGCGTTATTCCCCTGTAATTTTCACAGTTTAACTTGTTCCCCTTCTTTTGTATGGGGCATATTAATCCTACACTCCATTTTTTAGGCATAGCTTTATTGCTCCATATTTCAACTATTAATCTGTGAATTTTATCATTTAAAAATTCCCCGCCATTTTGTAATCATTCCGCTGCTATTTGGTCATCACCCGGGGCTTTATTACGCTTAAGTTTTTTTTATTGCTTCACTAATTTCTTCTGCTGATGGTGGTATGTCTTTAGGTTCCACGTTGTACATTATATCATTGTTAATTTCTGCACTTATATGGTTTATATTTAACAGATCTTTGAAGTATTCGGACCGTCTATTTAAAACCCCGTTTTCTTCTGACAATATTTTATTGTCTTTGTCCATGCAGGCTACTAACCTTGGTTGAAAGCCTCTGGTTCCTTTCTTTATTTTTTCGTAAAACCGTTTTACATTGTTTTGATCTTGCTCATTCTGGATTTCAATTATTTTGTTTCTCATCATTAATTTCTTTTTTCTACGACAGATTTTTGTAGATATTCTTCTTTTTTCGATGTATTGCATTCTATTTGCTCTTGTGTTATACTGTAATGTCTTTTCTCTAGCTTTATTCTTCTATTGCTAGTACACATTCTTCATCAAACCATTCATAATTTCTTTCAGGTCGCTTTCTTCCTATAACTTCTCTCGCTGCTGTAATTAAACTTTCTTCTATTTGCGACCATTTTCCATCTATAGTTTCATTTGTACCTTCTAGGGACTCTATTTTTGCTCTTATTGCACTTTGGTATTGTTCTTTTAAATCAGTTTCCTTAAACTTTCCATTATCCCATTTCACTCTTTTTACTCCACCCTTTTTTGCAGTATTTGATATTCTTTGCCTTACTTTTGCAACAACAAGGAAATGATCGCTGTCGCAATTGGCTCCGCGGCATGTTGTGATGTTTATTATTGATGTTGCCCATCTTTTTGACACTAGTATATGGTCAATTTGATTTACTTCGTTTGTTCCCGGTATTTTCCATGTGCCTTTGTAAATATTTTTCCGTTTAAAGGCCGTACTTCTGACCCGCATATCTTGTTCGCACGCTAATTGACACAATCTTGCGCCATTATTGTTTGTAATATCGTATAATGAGAATTTTCCTGCGATTTTATATATATGTGCTTCTCTTTCAATCTTTGCGTTAAAATCTCCCATGAGGACTATCGTGTCATAATTATTTATTCTTTCACATACATCTCCAAAATTTTCATAGAAAGCATCCTTTTCATTTTCATCTGCATTTTCAGTTGGTCCATATGCGTTTATAATTGTAATATTGTTAAATTTACCTTTTAATATGTAACTTATTCTATCATTAACTGGTGTAAATCCTAATACTTTTTCTTCTATATTTTTACTAACTATAAAACCAGTGCCATACATGCCTGTTCTTGTATCGTTTCCACTGTAATAAAATGAGAATAGCCTTTTTCTGATTTTTCCTTTACCTTGCCATCTTATTTCTTGCAATGCTGCTGCGTCAATTTTATATTTGAGGAGTTCTTGCGCAATTTCATACATTTTTCCTGGTAGTAACATTGTTTGTACATTCCACGTTCCAAACCTTAAATCATTTCCTTTATCCTTTTTACGTTGCAGGGTCAATTTATCATTAATTCCACCATTTATCCGAGGCTCTGTGTGAGATTTCGTAGCACATTAAGTTTTCACGGGGAGAGGATGCTAGCCTTTCGCCCAACCCCGATCTTTTGAGGGCCGTTGGGTTTCAAGAGTTGCTTCAGAATTTGCCATATAATGCGTTGAAGTTCTCATAACTATGTCACAAGTTCAACTGCATTATATAGCATTTTCCTACTTCCTGAGACGCCGATGTATGTGGCCATTCAGGTTACAACTATTCTTCCCTCCTCCTTTCTCAACCGGGCTTGGGACCGGCTACGGCGGAGTTAGCATAATTATTCAATCATTAAATGCTATTCTAACAAAAATGTAAGAAAGTTTAATGTACTTTTTGAAAATTTTCAAACTGTCTCGTCAGACGAAAAAAGTAGTTTTTGCAGGCATTGTTTAAAATTACAGAGCAATGCGAATTTTTATTTAAAAAAGTATTCGACAGTTCATAAAAGGTTAACTTTCTTTAAAAAACAAAATTTAATTTAAAAATAAAAAATTATTTACTTAAAAGATCAAAATAAAAAGTTATGGCAAATATTAAAAATAGAAAAACAGGATATATCTTTATGTAGCATTATTAATAGGCAGTTTCAATTGAGTAACAAAGCCAAAACATTTTTGAAAATGAATATTAAAAGTGTTAGTAATGATCCGAAGAAGAAAAAAAGGGTGCATTAAATATTCATTTTAATTCACCTAAAGGTTATTAATTTTTGAGAAATAGAGTAAAGCTTAATTTGCCTCATTTTAAGTTCCCCTAATAGATGAATCCCCATCAAACATTTAAATATAAATGAGTTAGGCATTATATTCTCAGAAAAAAATTTAGTTCAAAGAGAAGCTGTATTGGTATTCGATGAAATAGCCATTAGAAGGGACCTATACTACAACAGTGCACTGGATGGAATTAGTGGTTTTTCTGAATGGTTCTGGCAGAACAAAAGACATTGCAAAATACATATGTTTATTTTATAATGTGTATTTGCATACCTAAAGGGTTTTTTATACCGAGTGGAATATGAATTTTGAAAGCTAATTTATATACTTTTCCGTAATATACATCATCTGGCTTTTTCCCTTTTAGAATTCTAAATTAAATAATAAAACAAATTTTCGATAAGATAAACAAAAAATTTTTAATTTTATTGTTTTTAGTGTTAAAAACCTAAAAATTATACAAAATTTTACACATTTTAAACTAACGAAAATTCAAAATACTTTCTAACGATTTGAAAGATTTGGAATCAGCAAATAATGCAAGTAAAAAATATAAAGCAAAAAAAAAGAAATTTCATCTTTCTTTTTCTATAAATATTTTTTTATTTTATAATCAAAATATTCACAAACTGCATATATACATAATACAGAGATTGATATGATATACATACAAAAACAAAAAAAAATTAAAAAGAGAATTACATCGATTGACATACAAACAAAAAACAAAAAACTAAAAATTAAAATAAAAATAAACTATAATACGAGCAAGTTAATTTTACGAAATAAAAAATTTGTCTAACTTTTTTGTTCTACGTGAATACTCTATGTATATAGTTACTTTATGGTTAAAGTTGGAAATTATTTGTAAGTATTGTAGTTGTTTAGTAATATTTTTATTTTCCATTGAAATACTATTTAAAAGTTTTTCAATTTTTATGTGGTTGTTATTAATGATTTTTTTTTCAGGATTTCAATATTATCTTGAAAATTTCGTTTAATTTTATTTGTTGGTTATATTAATTACTAGACAATGGGTATTTTGTTCAAGGGTTTTTAGATACCCTTCTATTTCACCTTAAGCTTCAACAGCTTTTAATATACAACTTTCAGTATCAAGGTTGGGATCAGTTAATGTTAAAATCCTAATATGTACTGTAATTATTCCGTAAGCTCTTTCTATATCAGAATTACCTGTATGATTTCTGGGTGAGGTAAAGTCTATTTCTATATTTTCTACTCTACAAAATTCCTTCAAATTTAAACTATTGAATTTATTGTTAAATACAAATGTTTTTGGTTTACCGAACAGAGAATTTCTTAATCTGAATGCTTGAATTATGGTAAAGCTATTTCTATAATTTATTTAATTATTGATAATTTTTATACCCTACATCTATAGAGTAGGTAAAAGGCACGCTAACTCAAAAAATAATGGAGCTATGTTGATGACATTTTAACTGTAGGTTACTAGGGCTGAAAGTACGGTGGGGATTGCAAATGGGCGAAATCGGCTCATGGGTTCGGATTCTGGACCTTTTAATCGGTCTAAGGGCTAACGAACATATATAAAAAATCTCGATAACTCAACAACTAATGACGCTATCTTCATAAAAATTGTGTTGTAGGGTCTAGGTAATGAAATTACGGCGGTGATTGCGTACGATGGGTATTGTACAATGGGTTCGGAACTTAGAACTTTTTGATCGAATTTAGGCCAAACGAGCATAATTTCGAAACCAATGAAGATAGAACCTCTAAATTTGTTATCAGGGTGTCTCTTTCTTTTTCCTTGGTGTACTTTAAATTTGGGCCCCATTGGAGTAGTGGGTCGGGGACCAGCCACACAGTTCCAAAAACCTTTAAGCATATTTTCGAAATTAATAAAATTAGTAACTTCAAACAAATTTAGAAGTTTCAAATTTGGTACATGGGTGCTCTTTACTATTTCCTGTCCGTTCTCCTAATTTTGGATCAATCAGAGTGGTGGTTCAGTACCCCTCTTACACCACCAAGGTTTAAAAGCATCATCGAAATTAATAAAAATATTAACTTAAAAATAAGATAGAACGTTCCAATTGTGTACAAGGGTTAACTAGTAATGAAAGTATGACGGGGATTGCATATGGGCGAAATCGTATAATGGTTTTCGGTTCTGGAACCTTTAAAAGTTCAAAGGCTAACGAACATATATCTTAAAAGCAGAATTACTCAAAAAATAATGCTGCTATTTTGATGAAATTTAAACTCTAGGTTACTAATAATGGAAGTATCATGGGAATTGGTTCTGGTCGAGTTCGGACAATGAGTTCGGATTCTAGAAGCTTTTGATCGATCTAAGGCAAAACGAGTATAATTTCGAAGCCAAAGAATATATTTCCTATTTCTTATGTGTCCCCGAAATTTAGACTTAACTGTAATATTGGTTCAGATTCCTCCTAATAAATCCCAAAACTAAAAAGCTTATCTTCGAAATTCAAGAAGATAGAAACTTTAAATTTGATACACGTAATAATTCAATAAAATATATGATATGATTAACATTAAAAAAAAGGAATTTAACCGTTTATTAAAAAAATATTTTGTTTTTAATTTATAAAATATTATACAAAATATGTTTTATGGTAAAATTCTTAGCCTTTCAAAAATATAAAAGTGTTAAATATAAACGGAAATAGGAAAGATCCCTTTCCTGGGTGTTCCTGGATGTTCTTAAAATTCCTAAGAATTTTATCATAAAACATATTTTGTAAAATATTTTATAAATTAAAAACAAAATATTTTTTTAATAAACGGTTAAATTCCTTTTTTTAATGTTAATCATATCATATATTTTATTGAATTATTACCAAAGGTGATATATAATTAAGACATTGTGTACAATACTTAAGCTATATTCAAAGGTCCTTGCTGCATTTATGTAAAATTTATTTTTACATTTAAATGAATTATATGAAAAGTTCTAAAATTGTAATTGTACTTTAGAAATATATTTATTGCATATTTTGCGTTTATAAGCTTTTCTAATAGGTACATAAACTTACAATTTAAAATAATTGCAATTTTAAAAAATTTGAATTATTAAATATATTATGCTTTGATTAGCTTTTTATCACAAAATTTAATAATTCAAATTTTTTCAATTTTGTAATTGAATTGATGCCAAAACCATGCCCCGATTTTGACAATGTGTAGTCCCCGCCATACCTTTAATACTAGTTAACCTTTGTACACAATTCGGAATGCCTTTTACGCTTTCTACTACTTTTTGCATTAGCAGACTTACTACTTGCTGTAAATAAAAATTTTTATGATAGTCTTCATTTTGTTTCATTAAGAATAACGAATAAAGTAGGTATACCGGGTCGGTAAGGGTCATGTAGTTATACTAGGAGATTCGACCATGGGTTCGGAACCTAGAACTTTTTGATCGAATTTAGGCCAAACGAGAATAATTCCGAAACCAATGAAGATAGAACCTCCAAATTTGGTATCAAGCTGTCCATTCCTATTTCTTTAGTGTCCTTGATTTTTGGAATAGTGGGTCGGGGACCAGCCAGACATTTCCGAAGACCTTAAAGCATATCTATAAAATTAATAAAGAAAGCAACTTGAAACAAATGTAGAAGCTTCAAATTTGGCACAAGGATGGTCTTTACTATTTGTGTGGCCCCCTAAATTGGGATCAATTGGAGTGGTGGTTCAAAACCCCTCTTAGACCTACCAAGGTTTAAAAGCTTATAATCGAAATTATTAAAAATAGTAACTTAAAATTAAGATAGAACGTTCCAATTGTGTACAAGGGTTCACTAGTATTTAAAATACAGCGCGGACTGCATATGGGCGAAATCGTACCATGGTTGCGGGTTCTGGAACCTTTGAAAAGTTAAAGGGCTAACAAACATATATCTTAAAAATAGCATAACTCAAAAAATGATGCCGCTATTTTGAAGAAATTTAAACTGTAGGTTACTAGTAATGAAAGTATCATGAGAATTGGTTCTGGTCGAGTTTGGTCAATGAGTTCGGATTATAGAAGCTTTTGATCGATTTGAAAAATTTGAATTATTAAATATATTATGCTTTGATTAGCTTGTTATCACAAAATTTAATAATTCAAATTTTTTAACTTTTGTAATTGAATCGAAATAAATATATTTTCATTTATTTCAAGTTTTTTTGTTTTTTAATATTTTTAAATAGATAAATTAGTAAGAATTTGTAATATTTTTGAATAGATAAAGTAATTAAAAAATGTTTTTTAGTACTATAAAGCTAATTTGGTTAGCCATGTCTTAAGATCAAACTAATACAATCTTTTATGGTTTTAAAATGACTTATTAACTTCCCATTAAATTTGAACCAAACGACTGACTGTTTCTTTACTTGTTATACCCTACACCTATAGAATAGGTAAAGGGGTATATTAACTTTGGTATGGTGTTTGTAACCACCTAAAGGAAGCGAGCTAGGTATGGAAAAGTATATATATTTGTGATCAGCGTGACCGCCTTAGTCGATATAGCCATGTCCGTCCGTCCGTCCGTAGGCACGATAACTCAAAAAATAATGGAGCTATCTTGATGAAATTTTAACTGTAGGTTACTAGGACTGAAAGTACGGCGGGGATTGCATATGGGCGAAATCGGCCCATGGGTTCGGATTCTGGACCTTTTAATCGATCGAAGGGCTAACGAACAAATATAAAAAATCACGATAACTCAACAACTAATGACGCTATCTTCATCAAATTTGTGATGTAGGTTACTAGTAATGAAACTACTTCGGAAATTGCGTAAGGTCGGGATTGGACCATGGGTTCGGAACCTAGAACTTTTTGATCGAATTTAGGCCAAACGAGCATAATTCCGAAACCAATGAAGATAGAACCTCCAAATTTAGTATCAGGGTGTCCCTTCCTATTTCCTAAGTGTCTTGTGAATTTGGGTCCCATTGGAGTAGTGGGTCGGGGACCAGCCACACATTTTCGAAGACCTTAAAGCATATCTTTAAAATTAATAAAGATAACAACTTGAAAAAATGTAGAAGCTTCCAATTTGTCACAAGGGTGTTCTTTACTATCTCTTGCGTGTTCCCCTAATTTGGGATCAATTGGAGTGGTGGTTCTGTACCCCTCTCAGACCTCCCAAGTTTTAAAGGCTTATAATCGAAATTACTAAAAATAGTTACTTAAAATTAGGATAGACCGTTCAAATTGTGTACAAGGGTTAACTAGTACTATAAGTACAGCCCGGACTATATAAGGGCGAAATCAGCCCAACGGTTCGGATTCCGGACCTTTTACTCGATGTGAGGGCTAAGGACATATATAAAAAATCACGATAACTCAACAACTAATTAGGCTATCTTCATGAAATTTGTGCTGTAGGTTATTGGCAGCGAAACTACGGCGGTGATTACGTACGGTGAGGATTGGACAATGGGTTCGGAACTTAGAACTTTTTGATCGAATTTAGGCCAAACGAGCATAATTCCGAAACCAATGAAGATAGAACCTCCAAATTTGGTATCAGGGTGTCCTTCCTATTTCGTAAGTGTCTTTGAAATTTGGGCCCCATTGGAGTAGTGGATCGGGGACCAGCCACTCAGTTCTTAGGCCCTTAAAGCATATTTTCGAAATTAATAAAGATAGTAACTTGAAACAAATGTAGAAGCTTCCAATTTGCCACAAGGGTGTTCTTTACTATTTCTTGCGTGCCCCCCTAATTTGGGATCAATTGCAGTGGTGGTTCAGAACCTCTCTTAGACCCCCCAATGTGTAAAAGCTTATCATCGAAATTAATAAAACTAGTAACTTAAAATTAAGATAGAGCGTTCCAATTGTGTACAAGGGTTAACTAGTATTGAAAGTATGACGGGACTGCATATGAGCGAAATCGTACCATAATTTTGGGTCCTGGAACCCTTGAAAAGTTCAAGGACTAACAAACATATATCTTACAAACACCATAACACAAAAAATACCATATCACAAAATTTAATAATTAGAATTTTTTCATTTTGTAATTGAATTGGAATAAATATATTTTCATTTATTTCAAGTTTGTTTGTTTTTTAATATTTTTAAATAGATAAATTAGTAAGAATTTATAGTATTTTTTAATAGATAGGGTAATTAGAAAATGTTTTTAGTATTATACAGTTAATTTGGTTAGCTATGTCTTACGATCAAATTAATAACAGCTTCTATGGTGTTAAAATGACTTATGGATATGTCCTTAAATTTGAACCAAATAGGTGTAGGGTATTTCTAAGTCGGTTGCACCGACTGACTGTTTCTTTACTTGTTTTTTTTTTAAATTTATCTATATTTGTTAAAAATACTTTTATTTTTAACTAATAAGTAATACCGTGAACTATATTAAAATTATATTGATTAGGTTTCCGATTATACTTTGCTAGATTACAAATATCGCAATTATTTATATATTTGTAAATAATGCCTTTCATTTTTGGAAAATAGTACTTGTCTTCCATTTCATTAAAATTTTCAAAGATACCTATATGATTTGTTTTTTCCTGAGTTTCTTTTATTATTTTTAGAAAGTCGGTTTCACTTTCAATTTCTTGAGCTAATTTAGTAATATTGCAAATTTTTTATTGTAGCAAAGCAAAGTCACTAGCATGAGTAGTTAAGGTAAATTTTTCATTAAAATTCGGATATTTTAATATTGGATCACTACTAATGATTTTTTTAAGTTTCTCGAATGCTTGAATATAATAAGAATTGTTAATGTCAATTTTATTATTTTTCTATAATGGCAATAAGTTAGTGCTTGAGCAATTTTACCGTAGTCGTTAATAACTTACGATAATATCCGGTACTACCTTTGGTTTAATTCCTTTATCTAAGTAAATGTCCTAAGTATTCCGATTCCTTAGAAAAAAATTGACATTTATGTAATTGTATTTTTAAATTAAATTTTCTTAACCTTTCAAATATTTTTCTTATTGCATTTTCATGTTCTTGTAGTGACGTACTGAAATTTAGTATATCGTGTAGATATACAACACAGATATGATTTATAAAGTTACGTAAAACATAATTAAACATTTGTTGAAAAGTTGCAGGAGCATTCTTTAATCCGAATGGTATCCTGACAAACTCGTAATGGGGTCGAAAAAGCTGTTTTCCTATGATCTACGACTATTCTCTATCTAATTTCTTGGGAACTACCTAGATAGATGAATTTTAGGGAGAGTTACTATGTTTTATTATTCCTTGATGATAGCATTTCGGAAATTGTTTTTTTCACCTCATGTTTATGAATCTTAGAAAATCTGTAAATTTTTGAATAGATAGGGTAGCTATTTTTTGTGATAAGTGTGTTTTGTTGAGTAGGAAGTTTGTTATTATGTTTTAAAATTGTGTTGAAAGTGTTTTTATTATCTATGAAATTTTTTAATATAGTGCCTTTTTCCATCTTTTGTAATTCACTATTTCACAAATTTTGGATTCGGGTAACATGACTTTAAAAGACCTATATTTAAGTTTGAATCTAAGATTCTTAGGAGTAATATTAGTTATTATCAATATTGTTTAACTGAAATTTATTTTTTAGAAACTTACTGAGATTGTTGATGCAGCCAATTTTGTAAAGTACAATGAATGCAAACCCATTTTGCATTCGTTTATAATCTTAGTTGATTTAAACCTTTATTTTGTAATGACTTCCTTATCAAGTGGTAGTGTAAAACGAAATGACTTTTTGTAATGATTTTTTGGCTACTAACTTTGAAGCAGAATAAATTAGGTAAAGATGAAGATGATGATGATGATGTTGCTGATGATGGTAATGATGATAATGATGACGTTGATGTTTAAGTAGACGTTGAATTGTGATCAACAAGTTTAGTTGATAAAATTATGGGAATGAAAGTGATACAGATGAAGCAAGTATTGGGTCCAAATTAACGGAGGAACCGCATTGCAGTAATTCATTATGTAAAGAATTATTTTCTTTGACTGCTTTTGAATTCTCTAAGGATGTAATAGATTTTGAATCTATAACATCTTGGGTCAATTTACTTGAATATTCCAACGTTTTAGAATTAATGGGGTTGAATATGAAAGCATTTTGAAAATTACTGTATTGAACTGGTTCATCCGTTTGAGTCCATACATCTTTTGAATTTTGACATAAATACATTTTGATTGTATCTGAAAGTATCAAAAGATGTATCCAAATTAGCATTTAATTTGGCACCCATATTAATATTTTATTTTTTTAGTAAATTAATTTCTCCATTTAAATTTTTGAAAAATCATTTGCCTGGCTGAACTTTGAGGCGAAGAGTTGTTGAAGTTGTAGATTAATTGATAATTTTAGCTCATTCGTCAAAGTTTTAATTGATTCATTTGTATTATTTAATATAGTAAGAAGCTCATCTATTGAGTGCTCCGACAAAGAAGCTTTTCGTTTATCAGAAGTTCTGGTCAAAGATGCATGTCCTTTGCCATCTTATTAAATGAGGCCGAATAACATTTGATTGTGTCATTACATTTAGACGCGAGTCCTGCATATTAATTTGTAATATTCTTAAATGACGTTTGAACATCATTTAAAATCATTTTGATGCTTGAATGAAAATTCAAGCATGACTCACATACAAAATATTGAGCGAGAAATGCCGCGTACCAGCCTCCTCTGGGAGCATTTAAACAAACTCCATGGAAGCGCTTCTTACAGAAACTGTTGCAGTTAGGGTTATCACATTTAATTTACTCCATTTTGATATTTAATATTTTTTTTTTTTTTGTTGTAAGTTATTTTAGTAAAAATTAAATTGGTTAATTTTTTTTTTTTTTTTTTTGTTTAGTAAGATCAATGTTTATTTAAAAAGTGTTAGTATAAGCATTTTATTATAATAATTTTTAAAGTAACATTTATCACACTTAAATTTATATAAGACAATATTTTGAAATTAAGAAGTTTTTTCTAAAAAAAATTTTATTTTTTTTATTTTATTTTTTATATAAATTTTGTACAAAAAGAAGTTAAGAAATAATTTAAACACGTCTACTAGATAAAGCGTCAAAATTAAGAAAATGATACTATTAATAACATTAATGGTAGAAAACCGTAATGTAGTTTTTGTAAAACTCAAACGCACTATACACCAAACATTATCGAAAAGTAAATACTAATTCAAATCTACATGGTAATTTAAATTCTAACTTCAAACCTAGATTTAATCACAATTTTCCTAATTTTAAAAGTACGTAAAAGTCTTATGAACGGGTTCTAGTTTAAGCCCATTAAATCAAAATTTAGCAAAAACAATAATGTTAAATGATTCAGAAAATCGTACTTCTTCCTTCTTTGTGTCTCTAAAAGTACAGGGTAAGGAAAATCAATTCACAAATTTCTTGATAGATTCTGGTAGTAATATAAGATCATTAAAAAAAAGTTCTTTACATGATGACACATATATTGATTGTATACTCATACAAGGTATTACGTCCAATTCTATTACTACAATGGCGAAAACTACATTATTTATCAAACTTCCTGGTAATAATGTAGATATCTATCCTATACTTTTTAATATGTTATCCAATGATTTTCCAATATACCAAGATAGCATAATTATAGACTGCGGTAATGAACAAGTCATTTTAAATTGAAAATTTCAAGTTAAAAATAACTGAGTATTTCATATAAGTGAAGTTCATAAAAATGAAATAAAAAAACAAGTTAGCGAAATGTTAACTCAAGGAATAGTTCAGCATAGTAAAAGTGCGTGGAACAGTTCTTTATTAGTACTAAAGAAGTCCGATTCAAAATAAAATATGGCGTGTTGTGGTCGACTATCGCAAATTAAACGAAATCACATTAAACGATTCATATCCACTACCGAATATTGCATATATTCTTGGCCAGTTGGATGAATCGAAATATTTTTCTACTCTAGCTTTGGCAAATGGTTTTCACTGAATTGGGATGGAAGACAAAGATTGTGAGAAAGCTGCTTTCAGTACGCCCTATGGTCATTTCGAACTTAAACGAACACCATTTGGTTTACGAAACGCACCGCTGACTTTCCAATTTAATGAATATAGTACTTACTGGTCTCCGAGATATACGTTACTTTGTATACTGTTACTGTTTTTTAATGATATAGCAATATTTGGTAAAAATCTCCTGGATCATAATCAAAAATTAATCGAGTATTCGAAGCATTCAAAAAATAAGGTGAAATATTTTTAATTATAGCTCTTTTTATTCTGGCAAAAGTTTAAACTTTACATTCGAATCATTAAAGATATACAAATAAAAATTACAGCCAAGAAAATGCAAATTCTTGCAAAAAGAAGTTTTATATCTTGGTCATGTAGTAACCGAAAGGGAGCCAGACGAAAATAAAATAAATGCAGTTTATTTTAAATATAATTCCGCCACAAAACTAAAAAGCAATAAAATTTTTTTTGGGTTTAATTGGTTACTATCGTAAGATTATTCCAAAATTTTCAGCTATTGCTCAACCATTGCACTACTTATTAAAAAAAGATACTAAATTCGTATGTGATGAATGTCCAGTATTGCACTTTGTGTTGTTTTATCACAAAGTTTTATCGCTTGTGCTGTTTTATCACAAAAGACACTTGAACATGGTAAAATAAACGATTCACCAATTGCTTATCTAAGTAGAACGTTAAACAAGGCTGAACGTAATTGTTCTACAATTGAAAAGAGTGCTTAGCTGTTGTTTGCGCAACCGCATACCTTCGACCATATCTTTATGGGAGAAAATTTACAGTTGTTACTGATTACAAACCCCTCGTTTAGATTTTCAACATTAATAATCCTACTTCTACAATAATGCGCTGGCGCATTAAATCCGTAGAATGCGATTATCTTGTTATTCAGAATAATATACTGCAAAATAAAAATTCCTATAGGTTTGGAATTCCTCAAATAAAAATGACAAACATTCTAAAAATCAAACTCATAATTCTGAAAATCAAAATGAAAATTCTGAACAAAGCAATTTTCTTAATAAAACAAAAACAGGCATTACGATCTACATAAAAAAAGACGTTTGGGTCAAAATCCATGTTGGAAAGCATGTTATACATTTTTGTATTCTATACAGATCATCAAATTCAAGTGAACAGGAAACTGTTATGGAAATTGAAAACCTTTCAAACCAGATCAATGAAATTCTCGAGTGAAACTGAAATTGTTCTGGCGGAGGATTTTAATGTTCATAAAAAATTTTTAATTTTTAAGTCCTAATAGCCCCTAAATGGGGAAGGTTGCCAAGTTTCTCAATGATCTAACCTCACTAATCTCCCCTGATTTTTTTAGGTTCGAAGAATTAAATTGTGAAATACACCAAAATTTGGGATTTTACTAACTAAGCAAAAATAGTTAAAACCGAGAGAAACTTTCTTGAATTTAAAGAACCGCTTTTAAAAACCTGTAACATATGTTAAAATATAATGTTGGAGATTAAAAGTTTTTGTATATTCATAAAAAAGAAATTGGACAGGTATTCAAGTTACAGGTGTTTAAAAATAAAAAAAAAATCGTAATAGCTCCTAAACATGGGGCATTATATATATTTTTTATATAGCCTATAAAAGCAGCTCTCTTTTACCGTTTTTAGATTGAAAATATACCAAACAGAACTGCTGTTATAACAATTTAAATATAGGGCTTTTTCCGATATTTATATTTGACTTTTAAAACTGTCATTTCAGAAGTTAATTATTTTTTATATATATTTTTAGATATTGATAGTAAAATAAGATAATTAAGGCTTATTGCTTAAAATGGAAGAGGTCAGTGCTTATTGGTTATCAAATAAAAAATATGATTTAACATAACCTATTCAAGTGAAATCATTTATTATGGAAAATTTTAATTAAAGCCATCTGCCGGAAATTATTTAACTATCTACTCCTTTCATCTACTGACAGCTGGTGTAGCTGGTAGTAGTTCAGAGTAGAAAAGAGTAGTTAATTCCTCATAAAAGAACGCAAGCAATATCATTTGTTTATTTTAAGAAACTTATGAGTCTTGACTCATGACCATACATTGAAATATATTTTTGTCAATAAAAAACTTAAGAAAAATTTAAAAAATTAACTACACAAGTAGGTATAAAACAAAATTAAGAATTTACAACAATTTTTTGCATACATACATATGTAGTAAAAATTTCAGATTTTATTATCAAAATATAGTTCCTACTTACCTATGCAGCTATTAAATTTAAAAATAGAATAAGGGGAGGAAAAATTTATCTAGAGTTAAAACTTATTTTTAGATTTATTGAAAAACTTTCATTCTATGTAGTTATTTTTTTATACTATGTAGGTATGTTATAAATCTTAATATTGAATCTTAATATTACTAACCTTTTGAATTATGATATGTTAAATTTGGTTGTACATATTATGTATTGATAGATATTTTTAATTAGGATACAGAATACATACAACATAGTTCAAATCGCACTAAAATGTTAAGAAAAGAGTACAGCTTTCTATATGAAGAACAGCATTAACTCGAATTTTGGCTACTTGACTTCAGTAAATCTATATATGTATGTATAAGTTTAGAAATATAATCAAATTTTTAGAACATTATATATTAGAACAAAATTTATATTTATAATGTAAAACGCTTTTGTTTAATAACTTTTTAATGTAATTTAAACAGTTATTACACAAATTATTTTGGAATAACTGTAAATTTTCGAATAAAATTCAAAAATACTTAGAAACATTTTTATAACTGAAAAAATTATAAATTTTTTTTTTTTTAAATTGAGAGAAAGCGTGAATTGTTAACAACATTGTTACCATAATTTTTATTACGTATAGAAAAACCAAATTAATTTTTCGTGCAATATAAATTACACAAAACGAATTTTTTATGTAAATTTAAAAGCAAAAATAGTTAGAATTTCGAGCACAGGGCGATACTAGTATAAAGTATTCTTATAATTTGATATGTCAAAAGGAATTAAAAAAATGTATATGTAAAGTAATCTATACATATCAATCACATAATGTTTTTATTTAATTAATAAGATAAAACTTAGATCAAGTTTTCTGCATATTTAACTTTTATGAAATAAATACTTTTTTAGTTATATTAAACGTTAAGCTTTATTTAAATTTTAATTAAAAACAAAACTTTTATTAAAACTATAAACTTTTTTAAATTTAAAAATAAACAGTCATGTTTTAATTTACGTAAATGTTTTATACGTATATTAAATTTCTATGAAATGAATACTTTATTAACTATATTAAAAGTTAAGCTTTATTTAAATTTTAATTTAAAATTAAATTATTACTTAAACGATAAGGTTTCTTAAATTTTCAATTAAAAAGCCATGTTTTAACAAACTTATAAGTATTGTATATATTAAACTTTTATAAAATCAAAATTTTATGAATTATATTAAACGTTAAGCTTTTTAAAATTTCAAATTAAACAGTCAGATTAACGTAAAAGTTCTGTAAATTATATAAGACTTCTTACTGAGTATGTTATCACTTATTTTTATAAAAATATATATAAAAATAAATGATAATATTATAATTTAGTTATTCCATCCATTTATTAATTATGAATAATAATGAAATCAATACTTAGAATATAATACCAATGCAATATAATATTGCAGTTTCAATGTTAACGGTTAATTTTGGAAAAACATACACTGGTGAATAAGTTACTGTTTCATAAAAACATAAAAGTTTTATTTTTAAGAGCTAGTAGTAAGGTTCCTAGTAGCCCTTCAATGGGAAGGTTTTGCTCAGCAACTTATGATGGATCTATCCCTTGTCTCCACCCTTCCATTTCTTTAGGGACTAGGAAACCAATTGTGAAATCCACCAAAATTTGGAATTTTATCTAGAATTTTATTATTAAAGCAAAAATGGTTAAAACCAAGAGACAATTTCTTTAATTTAAAGAACACTTTTAAAATTTAAGAAAAACCTTTAACATATGTTGAATTATGATGATGAAAAAAATTTTGTTAACCAACACCTACTTTTTTAAACAATTTATGAAGGTTTAACTTCTCCCAAAATTTCAAGACCCTAGCTTTAACCGTTTACATGATATATGTGCCCAAAAACTTTGTAAAAATTGAGTTTTGCATAATGGTAAATTTTTGTACCGTTTGGCAACCCTAAACATTTGCCTCTTAAAAATTTATAAAAGTTATAAAATCAGCTATCTTTTGCCGTTTTCAGATTGAAAATACACCTAACAGAACTCTTGTTATAAAACTTTAAAAATAGGGCTTTTTTCAACTTTGGGCAGCTGCAGAAATAAGTTGTTCTACGAAATTATTTTTTTTGCAATATCTATCCGTGGTTAAAATTTCTTTACTCTATTTCAAAAGTTTTTGTAAACATACAGACGGACAGAGTGAAGCTATATAGGCACATTTTTACAAAATTTTTTGAAAATGTGCTAAAAACATGAGATAACCAATTAGCTTATCGCTAAAACCTTTAATGTATAATGTAATTAAAACAGAGTTTGTTGAATGATGCATTACTTTTAATAATTTTAATGGAAGTAGGTAATGAATTCTAAATATTAACAAAATACGAAAAATGTCGTAGTTTACCAGAGTGTCGAGGGGCTATCAACAGCCTATTTCTATTCGATCTTTCCCTCGAGATTTTACAGGCTTTGCGAATTTCCAGAGACAGTTAATTTATGAAGAAAATAAATATATCTAAAATTAAGGTAATTTATTAAAATTACAAGAAAGTATGCAGTCGTTCACATCTCGAACACTAGCAAACCTCCATTGGCTCGTCATAAATCTAGTACACGCATTGAATAACATATTGAGTTTAGGGCTCTCACCAACATTCAAACCACGGTAGAGAAAATGGGGTAAAAAGAGTTCTTTACCTAGTTTACGTTTAAAAGCTACATCAATTAATGGGGAAAATTTCCAAAGTTTCTTAATGGTAGAATAAATTTTATTAAAGATTATACAATGTGTTACCAGCAAAAATTATTACTAAACATAACACCAAAATTCTTTACCTTATCTGAGTATGGAATGATTTCATTATTCAAACTTAGCTTAGGTAGAGAATAAATAGATAATTTGCAGTTTTAAATGACAATAGCCTGTAATTTAATTGAGTTGAGCTTAAGATTATTAAGATAACTCCAGTAATATATAGCATCTAGATCGTAATTTAATTTAGCAATGCAATCATTTAGCATGTGAATACAACCACTAAGAGGGATTATAGTATCACTAGTATAAAGAGAACAGGATGAAAATTCAATCAGGATAGATAGACCTGAGGTACCCCACACACTTATGGAAGTGATTCAGACTTACATCCATAAGTGTCACAAACTGTGTACGACTTTCAAATTTGCAACAAAACACACCGCACTACTATTAAAACTAGTGTTAGTAGCTAGCTTTTAACTTAGAAACTTATGATTTACGGTTTCAAAAGCTTTAGAAAAGTCAATTAGTAAAAATACTGAGCTCTCTTTTTGTCTATATCATAATTAATTTGGTCTGCAGTTTTAAGAGGAGCAGTTTTAGTGCTCCGACCCTTTCTAAAGCCCAATAGCTGCCCGTACAAGTTCTTTGGTCACAAAATTCTCATTAAGAATAGAAGCATCAAAATCAAGATCCATAGCACGATTAACTTAGTTATTTAAATTATAAAGCACCAAAAATTAAATTAAAGATAATATTATAACAGAAAAACAAATTAAGGTTATGAAACTTAAAGGTAATGACAATGAAGCGATGCACATGATGCAAAATCTTTTGCTGAGAGTTGACGAAATCCCCATAAGATTAAATAAAATAGAAAAGAGATACATTTATGAATATCAAGAAACACTTAAAAAAACTTAGGACTTCTTACTGAGTATGTTATCACTTATTTTTATAAAAATATATATAAAAATAAATTTTAATTTTTTTTTTATTTTTACGTAGGTTGGAATGGAATCTTCTAAAGACACAATGAGCCCCGTAGCTTGCCATTGCGTGTGGGATTCTTACCCACTAAACCACACCCTTCCTCTATTGCGATCTAGTCCTATAGGGCTAATGAGCAATTTTTCTTCTGGTTTTATTTTAGTTTTAAATGTAGATTCCATCCAGCGATGTCTATCTAACTGTTTCTTTCTCTTATTATAGCTACACTAACTCAAAAGGCTTTACTCTTTTGAGTCGTCTGGCTATATTTGTATTATCCAGAAGCTGGACTACCTCGACATTTACATGGTTTTGGAGTCTTTTTTCGTGACTTCTTGCAAAATTTTGGATTTCTTTGTCTACAAATTCTATTTGCATATCTCTATGTAGGTCATAGTTTCTGATGAAACAGGGCGCGTTCACAATATTTCTTAGAACTTTATTCTGGAACCTCTGAATAACATCTCTATTACTCTTTTTACTGCATCCCCATAGCTGGATGCCATATGACCATACTGGTTTCAATATTTGTTTATAGAGCAGAAGTTTGTTTTGTATTGTCAAGGTAGAATGCTTACCTATGAGCCAGTACATATTTCTATAACGAATTTGTAACTCTTCTTTCTTGCTTTTGATGTGGGCTTTCCAGCGAAGCTTCGCATCTAATGTCATACCAAGACATTTGGCAGTATTTGAATAAGGTATTTCTTGACCATTTATATATACTGGTTTATGGTAAATTTTTTTATTTGTGAAATCCACATGAATTGACTTAGCTTCATTTAATTTTAGCCTCCATCTTTTTGTATAATTTTGGATTTTTGTCATAGCTCTCTGCAGTTTTTCTGTAGATTCTTCATTATTTTCTCCGACAGCCAAAACCGCTGTATCATCAGCAAACGTCGCAATTATATTATTTTCAAGTGCAGGAAAATCACAAGTATACAACAGATACAGTATTGGACCGAGTACACTTCCTTGAGGAACTCCAGCACTGATTTCTTTAAGATCGGAATATTCTCCTTCTTGTTTTATGTAGAAGTATCTGATAGATAGCTTTCTATCATTTCCGAATGCTCTTTTGGAAGGATTGTTTTCAGTTTACAATTCAATCCCTTGTGCCACATCTTATCGAATGCCTGAGCCACATCCAAAAAGATTGCTGAACAGACTTTCTTCTCCTCTAAAGCTTTTTCAATAGTGTTTGTTATTCTGTGTACCTGGTCTATTGTTGCGTGTTTTTCTCTAAAGCCGAATTGGTGGTCCGGAATTAGATTCTTCCTTTCAATAACCGGTTTTAGTCTTCTCAAATAAATTTTTTCAAATAGTTTTGACATTATAGGCAGCAATGAGATTGGTCTATAAGACGATATCTCATTTGGTGGTTTTCCTGCTTTGGGTATCATAATGACCTCGGCCACTTTCCACAATTTCGGCACATATTTCAGCCTGAATGCAGCATTTATAAGATTTGTTATTTTAACTATTGCCTTTTCTGGTAGCTGCTTCAGAATTTGTCCGGTTATTAAATCATATCCCGGAGCTTTTTTAGATTTAATGTTGTTTTTAATTTCTTTTTTCACTTCAGCTGGATTTGTTAATGCGATTTCCTCTTGCTCCTGAATTTGTTCTACATCTAGATCTTCCTCTTCTTCTTCAGTGTTTACTTGAAATATCTTTTCTAGGTTTTCCGCAAATAATTTGGCTTTTTCTTTATTATCTCTCGCCCACTTTCCGTCCAGTTTTCTAATTGGAGGAATTGCTGCAATGGGTTTTTTCAGATTTTTAGCTGCCTTCCAAAGAGAGTAATCAGTACTTTTATCATTTGTTAGCTTTTCCAAATATAAATTTATCGATTTGTTTTTCACTTCCTTAATTCTTCTTCTTAGTTGTTGGGTGAGATTATTCAGCCTAGTTTTATCTTGTGGAGCTCTGGTTTGGTGCCATTTTTGCCTTGCTCTGCGTTTTATTGCAATTAGTTCTAAGATTTCGGCTGGATATTTATTTTCTTTTACTCTTTGTTTAATTACTGGAGTATTTTCCCACACTGTAAGTTGTATATCGTTAATGTAGTTTTCCACCTCCGCATCCAATTGTTCTTTGTGTTGCAACGGTACAGCTAATTGTATTTTTTCTTCCAGACATACTTTAAAGCTTTCCCAGTCAGTGTATTTATTGGCGAGAATCGGAATGCTCTGCTTTTCAATAGCGTTTTCACTTACAGTTAGCAGAATTGGTGAGTGGTCAGAGTCCATTTCCTGCCTATCTTCTATCTGTATGAAATTATTCGAAATGTTTTTAATAATGAAAAAATCTATTAAATCAGGTATTTTATATGGATCTGTAGGCCAATATGTAGGTTTTCCTGTTGATATGGTTTCACACCCAAATTCGCTTGTTGCTTGGAATAATTCCCTGCCTTTGGTTGTTGTTAGCCGTGATCCCCAGTGTGTATTTTTGGCATTAAAATCACCTTCTATAACAAACTTTTTTCCTAGTTTCTTAAAAAGATCTAAATAATGATGTTTCTTCAGAGAGTACTTAGGTGGACAATATATAATTACTACTACAATAAAGTAGTTTTTACATTTTACGTTTACGACCATAGCTTGTATTTCTTCTGTTTCAAATTTGGCTTCTTCAAAATGTTGTATACTTTGTTTTATAATCACTGCACTTCCTCCTTTAGCAGAGTTACCTGGATGTATGCTATGATAAACTTTATAACCATGAAAATTAATATGCGTTTGTTTGTTAAAGTGTGTTTCTGCTATAAGACAAACATCTATATTATTTATGTCAAGGAGTACTTGTAGCTCTTGTTGGTGTTGTAGCAGTCCATTGGCATTCCATGAAAGAATTTTTAGTTTATTCATCTTTTCGATTTCGAAGCAGGTTTTTGGTACTGCCCTCTAGTGCTCCTATTCTACAATCCGTATCGACCATAGAACTTTCTATTTTGGTTACTTTTTTTAGTATAACCAGAATGGATTGTTTTAAATCATTTTCTTGTTCGCTATTATTATTAAGTTTTTTACCCGCAACAACTTGGGCATAAGTTTGACTGCTTCTATTTGTCTGGAAATCTTGCTTCACTTGCGACGTTTGCAGATGGTTTCTGATTTGTTTTTTAGCCTATTGTAGAGTATTCCTTTGTTGTGAATTTGGGCTCGTATTCTTAAATTTGATTTTTTGCATTTCTTTTGCGATTATGCAGCCTCTATAATAAGCTGGATGTTGATTTCCGCAATGAACACATTTTGGTGGTTCAGTTTTAGGTTTCAAACATTCCCTGGTATGGTGCCTACTTGCACATTTTACACATCTTGGGGTTTTTCCACAATATTTTTGTGTGTGACCATATGCCTGGCATGATTTACATTGTACTACAAGCTTATTTTTTCTTAGGGGCTCGATATTCACAATACATTTTAGAATACTTTTAATCTCGTATATTCTGCTAATATCTTCTTCCGCTTTGAAGGTTAACATAAACATGTTTAATGGTTCTTTATTCTTCTTATATCTTATTCTCTATTTTCAAGATCTTTGATTATTTCATCTGTTTTACACGAATGAGGCAGGCTCTTCACCATAACTCGTATTGGCCTTTGCTGTTTGCTTTCCTATGAGTGCCAACTATATTTGTACTCTGATAGCGCTTTTGTTAAAGTTCTGTAAGCATCTTCATCTAACAAATTGATTTTTATACAATTCTTTCCAAGGAGTTTCATCTCAAACTGTTTTTCTGTTATTACTTTTTTTACTCTCTCGCAGAATTCATTATAGTTATTAAATTCATCCAATTATTGGCGGTGGAGATTGTTTTTTCTTAACTTTTTCCGGATCGGTTATTTTTTTTGGCGAAATAACCTTTTTTGGAGTAGTTTCTTTACTTGGAGTGGTTTTAAAGTCCATCTTTTTTGCGTTTGGAGGGGTAAGTGAGTCATTTAACTTCCTTTTTTGTTTCTGTTTCACCCTTATCCACTCAGTCTCTTTCGCTAATTCTTCCTCATCTGTAGAGTATACTATTTTTTTACTGTTTTCTGACTTTGATAAGTGTTGAACTTGTGAAGCTTGTAGAACTTGTGGTTTCTGCATCTTTAAATTAGTAATTTCATTTTTAAGATCCTGTATTTGTTTTTCCATATTGCTTATCAACTTCTTTAGTTGTGTTGTTTCATCGACAGCCTTCTGCCATTTGTTATACAGTGCTTGTTCATTTTGGAGTTCGCTAATTGGTGGTAATCTGTTAATTTTTCCGCTCTTCTTAAATGGGTCCGCTATATTGTTTTTTGATTTTTGGGCCACTGGCGACTCGACAGCCTTCTGCCATTTGTTATACAGTGCTTGTTCATTTTGGAGTTCTCTAATTGGTGGTGATCTGTTAATTTTTCCGCTCTTCTTAAATGGGTCCGCTATATTGTTTTTTGATTTTTGGGCCACTGGCGACTCCTCTGACCTTCTTATAAGATCAGCAAAGCCCTCGCCGGCAGCCGTGGCTTCTGCCGACACTTTGGTAGATATCCCTACCGGATTTATTTCTTTATTATCGTTATTCATATTTTCTATTTTATATATTGGTTGCATTTTACCTACTGCCAGGAGTTTAACTGCCGTCCCTCAGGGATCAAACGCAGACCAGAGAGCCGCTCGTTCCGAGTCAGTCACTTCGGGATTTTTGTTTGAACTTTTAGTCGCCTTTTACGACAAGCAGTTCGTACTGCGGAAGTAATATTCTATTCCCGTACCGCAGGGTTTATAAAAATAAATGATAATATTATAATTTAGTTAGCAGCTGCAGAAATAAGTTGTTCTACGAAATTATTTTTTTTGCAATATCTATCCGTGGTTAAAATTTCTTTACTCTATTTCAAAAGTTTTTGTAAACATACAGACGGACAGAGTGAAGCTATATAGGCACATTTTTACAAAATTTTTTGAAAATGTGCTAAAAACATGAGATAACCAAATAGCTTATCGCTAAAACCTTTAATGTATAATGTAATTAAAACAGAGTTTGTTGAATGATGCATTACTTTTAATAATTTTAATGGAAGTAGGTAATGAATTCCAAATATTAACAACTCTAACAAAATACGCAAAATGTCGCAGTTTTCCAGACTGTCGAGGGGCTATCAACAGCCTATTTCTATTCAATCTTTCCCTCGAGTTTTTACAGGCTTTCCGAATTTCATTAAAGAAAATTTTATTAAAGATTATACAATGTGTTACCAGCAAAAATTATTACTAAGCATAACACCAAAATTCTTTACCTTATCTGAGTATGGAATGATTTCATTATTCAAACTTAGCTTAGGTAAAGAATAAATAGATAATTTGCAGTTTTAAATGACAATAGCCTGTAATTTAATTGAGTTGAGCTTAAGATTATTAAGATAACTCCAGTATTATATAGCATCTAGATCGTAATTTAATTTAGTAATGCAATCATTTAGCATGTGAATACAACCACTAAGAGGGATTATAGTATCATTAGTATAAAGAGAACAGGATGAAAATTCCATCAGGATAGATAGACCTGAGGTACCCCACACACTTATGGAAGTGATTCAGACTTACATCCATAAGTGTCACAAACTGTGTACGACTTTCAAATTTGCAACAAAACACACCGCACTACTATTAAAACTAGTGTTAGTAGCTAGCTTTTAACTTAGAAACTTATGATTTACGGTTTCCAAAGCTTTAGAAAAGTCAATTAGTAAAAATACTGCAGCTCTCTTTTTGTCTATATCATAATTAATTTTATCTGCAGTTTTAAGAGGAGCAGTTTTAGTGCTCCGACCCTTTCTAAAGCCCAATAGCTGCCCGTACAAATTCTTTGGTCACAAAATTCTCATTAAGAATAGAAGCATCAAAATCAAGATCCATAGCACGATTAACTTAGTTATTTAAATTATAAAGCACCAAAAATTAAATTAAAGATAATATTATAACAGAAAAACAAATTAAGGTTATGAAACCAAAGGTAATGACAATGAAGCGATGCACATGATGCAAAATCTTTTGCTGAAAGTTGACGAAATCCCCATAAGATTAAATAAAATAGAAAAGAGAAACATTTATGAATATCAAGATACACATAAAAAAATTATAACAAGTAAAGAAACAGTCAGTCGGTGCAACCGGCTTAGAAATACCCTACACATATTTGGTTCAAATATAATAGGAAGTTCGTAAGCCATTTTAAAACCATAAAAGCTTTTGTTAGTTTGATCGTAAGACATAGCTAACGAAATTAACTTTATAATACTTAAAACATTTTCTAATTATTTTATCAATTCAAAAATATTAAAAATTTTTACTAATTTATCTATTTAAAAATATTAAACAACAAAGAAACTTGAAATAAATGGATTCGTAAAATGTAATTACAAAATTACATATTTAAAACTTTTTATCTAATTCAATAAAATTTTACACACATGCAGCAATTACTTCTTTTCAGGATTTTTAGCTGTAGTACATTTACTGTACAATGATAATTTTTAAATCTTCTCTTAATTTATTTATATTTTAATGTTTTATATAATAAAACTCAAAGTTGTAAAAGAAATATTAATTTGTAATAATATAAATATAAAAGTTTATATAATTTGATGGTTTTTAAGGTTAATTAAAACCATTAATGCTTTCATTAGGTTTTTATTAAAAAATTTAATAATCAAAATATGAAATAAATGTATTTCTAAAATACAATCACAAATTTAGAACTTTTCATATAATTAATTTAAATATAAAAATAAATTTTACAACTTCAATACAAGTATCGTACACAATTTCTTAATTATATATTACCTATGGTAATAATTCAATAAAATATAGATATGACATAAGAAAAATTAAAAAACGAGGAAGAGTGTAGTAGAGTAGACTTTGTCAACTCTGGGATACCCGTATGACCGTAGTATAAACATTATATTATCCGGTTGGAAAAATTTCAAACATTTAGATTTACGACATTTAGACATTTACGGACGACAGACGGACGAGCATATCACCTAAATCAATTTACTTTTCGATACTGATCCGATCCATACACTTGAGTCTTTATCTATCCCCCCCCCCCTCCCTCCTTCTCAGCGTCACAAACGTAATGGCCAATTTAGTATACCCTTTATACCTATAGTCATACGGGTATAAAAAAATTGTATCGTTTACTAAAAAAATATTTAATAGAATTATAATAAAATTTAAAATTCATTAAAATAGCGTAATTAGTTTTTGAGTTATGGTGTTTGTTAGCCCTTGATTAGTTTTAAGATATATGTTTGTTAGCCCTTGAACTTTTCAAAGGTTCCAGAAATCGAAGCCATGGTACGATTTCGCCCATATGCAGTCCGCGTCATACTTTCAATACTATATATTTAATTCTTGTACACAATTGGAACTTTCTATCTTAATTTTAAGTTATTGTTTTTATATATTTCGATGATAAGCCTTTAAACCTTGGGAAGTCTAACCTGAAAAACCACTCAAATTGACCATAAATTAAGGGAACACGTAGGAAATAGTAAAGAACACCCTTGTGCCAAATTTTGGCTATTCTAAGGTTTAATTAGTATCCGCGTAGGACCAAATGACTATACCTAAAAGATAGCTGGTGTTGCCAGCTTTCAAAAAATATATAGGTTTAATGACGCATATTATCCTTTAAGGGCGAAAAGGACATTTGAAAGTATCCTTTTTATTTTAGTCTATTTTATAAAAACCGTTATATCTAGCGATCTGTTTGGTATATATATATTCAAGATCACGGTTAGACAATATTTTAAAGTTTATTTGAAGACGATAGGTGCTGCCGTTTTGGAGATATTGTAGTTCAAAGTTGAAAATGTTTGCAAAAAAAAAATATTCAACATCCTTTCTTTAAAACTCATATTTTTCAAAATTTTGCCAAGAAACCCCCTAAATATTTTTAAATCGTTGGGAAGCTCTTATTTTTTTCTATAATTTGTGCATATTGTTTGCCTATATTAAAGCGTTTAGAAGATATAAACATTTATGAAAAAAAAAATTATTTATTTTGTAATTTTTTTTTGTATAAAAAATAATGTTTTGCCTTTTACAAAGTAATATAAGACAAATATTTTTTTTTGTAGTTTTCTGTTTTTTTTTTCAAATATAAAAATAAAATTAAGTTATATTAAATAAAAATGTGTATATTATTTTATTTTTCTTAAAACAATTAAAGAAATATTTACTTCGAAACGGGCACAGGCTTAACTATTCTGAAAAAAAATAAAATCCTTCTCAAATCTTTGATCAATCTCAAAACTTGGACAACAAATCTTCCTAATATTGGAAAAGCATTGTTCTGTCCTATAATTCGTACTAGCAAACTTTATGTCTATATTGTAGAACTTAGAAGACATAAGCAATTTTTTAGACGAAATTGGTTTTGTTTTACCTTTTTCTATATGAGACTAGGAATGTGCCTTTTACGAAGTAACCTTCAATAACCGAAGTTGTACCTCAATTATTTTTGGCACTTTTTTAAAATATATATATATCGTTAATATAGCATTTCATCTTTTGATCACATTCAAATTCTATTACAAAGTTCCAGGATTCGAACCCATGGTTGAATTTCGCCTATACGCAGTCCGCGTCGTTCTTGCATTACTAGTAATCTACAGCACAAATTTCATGAAGGTAGCGCCGTTGGTTGTTGAGTTATCCTTATTTTTTTTACATGTTCGTTAGTACTTGGAAAGATTAAAAGGTGCAGAATCCAAATAATGCAATCCCCGCCGTTCTAGTAACCTACAGTTAAAATTTAATCAAGATAGCTTCTTTAGTTTTTGAGTTATCGTGCCTACGAACGGACGGACTTAGCTATATCGACTCAGGAGGTCAGACTGATAACAAATATATATACTTTTCCATACTAGTTTGCTTTTTCAGGTGGTTACAAATACCATACCAAAGTTAATATACCCTTTTCCTATTTCATAGGAGTATAAGGGTATAAAAAATGTATCGAGATCAAATACGTATTGCAACTTCGAATCCTAATGGTGTCTTGAATAAAAAACATGAATAAGAAGTGTTCTTAAGATCTAAAAATATTGATATATGCCTGCTATCAGAGACTCATTTAAAAATAAACAAAAAATTTAAGATTCTAGGTTATGAATGCTATATGGCAGATCATCCTAGTAACAATCCGAGAGGAGGTAGTGCAATTCTAATAAAATGCATTATAAAACATAATTAAGAATTCAAAATTGAATCTCAAGAAATCCAACTTTTTATGATAAAAATTTCATCTACTAAACAAGATCTTAATCTTGGTGCAGTATATTGGCCACCAAAATGCAATATAAGGAAAAATATCTTTACAGAACTGCTAAAATCCACAAACATAAATTTCTGCTAGGGGTGATTACCATGCCAAACATACAGATTGGGTTTCTAGAACAACCTCTACTAGAGGAAGAGAGCTAAAAAAATCACGTTTCCCTGATGATAAGAATATTTTAAACAGATTATCACAACCTCTTAAAAGCTAAATTCAGATTTTAAAATCAGTATCATATGAAGATTATATAAAAAGGTTATCAGCAATCAAAAGAACCAATTTACTCGTTGTGGAAAGCAACAAAGAGTGTAAAAAAGGCGATAAAGCACGCCCCGCGCTCATGAAACCAGACGGAACTTGGGCAAAGGATAATAAAGATAAAGCCGAATTATTTCCAGATCATTTAGAAAACATATACAAACAAAACGATATAAATTCAGATCTCTGTATTGAGGAGGCTGTTACAATAGAAGAAAACAATATTAATCCATTTACATAACAAGAAATTAGTGAAGAAATAAAAACTTTAAAGTGAAGAAAAGCCCCAGGTTTTGATCTTATTACAGCTCAGATTATAAAAAAGCTTCCACAAAATGCTCTAAAATTTTAAAAAAAAATCTAAAAGCACTAGTAAAACTGAAGTATGTTCCAAACGCTTGGAAAGAAGCAGAGGTTATTACAAATATTTGGCAAAGAAGGCCCTTTTTATTTTTGCATCATGAAATTTAGCAATTACTGTACCGCTTTGAAACCCAAAAATATTTTTCATACCAGGTTGACTTTCACACTTGATAGCTTGTTTAATTTTATTAAAAATATCTGTGAGTTTTTCATCTTCTGTAATTGGTAGCTTATTAATGACAAGATCATTGTCGTGTGTCACCTTTTCGAGTTGAGGAAGTCTACTATCAGAGTTAGATTGAATCAACCTGCTAATAGACTCACAATAAGTTGACGTTTAAAAACTGAAAACTTTGGCAAAAATTTATCTTTAATAACCTTTAGCCTTCCCTGCTTTACAAATTTCAACTCTAGGTGAGTAATGAAGACAAGTCAGCTGTGAGTTTAGTTTCAAGAGAGTTGATTTGCATATAAAACTCACTTTTTAGTTCGTCCAATTGAGATTTAACGACTTCAGTAACTTTAGCTTCGATGTTGTCAAGAGATGCAGTTAAGGCTTTGATAGAGATTCATCATGACCACGGCTAGATATATTAGGCGAATTAGTTGTTTCAGCTGTATTTGAACTGTTTATAGCAGTTCGAGTACGATTTTTGATTTTTAATTTGTGATAATATATCATTTTTATAATAACGTATTATATAAGTTTTAATTAATGTTTATTAATTTAAATTATTGATTAATTAAGCAATTAATAATATTCCAACTACAGTTAGAAATTTAACTAATATGAATAGTTTTAAAAAAACTTTGATCCAGTATTTGATTCATAATGAATTTTAAAAGATCAAAATCCTTAAATCTTTACTAATTTTCTGTATAATTTCATTTCTTATTCCAAAATTGTAAATTAAATTTTATATTGGGATATGAGTTAAAAATAGTATACTATACTAATAAAGTTAATAAAAGCAAGTAAAGAAACAGTCAGTCGGTGCAACCGACTTAGAAATACCCTACACCTATTTGGTTCAAATTTAAGGACATATCCATAAGTCATTTTAACACCATAGAAGCTGTTATTAATTTGATCGTAAGACATAGCTAACCAAATTAACTGTATAATACTAAAAACATTTTCTAATTACCCTATCTATTAAAAAATACTACAAATTCTTACTAATTTATCTATTTAAAAATATTAAAAAACAAACAAACTTGAAATAAATGAAAATATATTTATTCCAATTCAATTACAAAATGAAAAAATTCTAATTATTAAATTTTGTAATAAAAAGACAATCAAAGCATAATAATATTTAATAATCCAAATTTTTAAAAATTGCAATTATTTTAAATGGTTAGTTTATATACCTAAAAGAAAAACTTATAAACGCAAAATATGCAATAAATGTATTTCTAAAATACAATTAAAAATTTACACCTTTTCATATAATTCATTTAAATATAAAAATAAATTTTACATAAATGCAGCAAGTACCTTTGAACATAGCTGAACCACTACAATTAAGTCTAGATTTCGGAGACACATAGGACATAGGAAATATATTCTTTGGCTTCGAAATTAAACTCGACCACAACCAATTCCCATGGTACTTTCATTACTAGTAACCTACTGTTAAATTTCATCTAAATACCGGCATTATTTTTTGAGTTATGGTGTTTTTAAGATATATGTTTGTTAGTCCTTGAACTTTTCAGGGGTTCCAGGACCCGAAATTATGGTACGATTTCGCCCATATGCAGTCCCGTCATACTTTCAATACTAGTTAACCCTTGTACACAATTGGAACGCTCTATCTTAATTTTAAGTTACTAGTTTTATTAATTTCGATGATAAGCTTTTACACATTGGGGGGTCTAAGAGAGGTTCTGAACCACCACTCCAATTGATCCCAAATTAGGGGGGCATGCAAGAAATAGTAAAGAACACCCTTGTGGCAAATTGGAAGCTTCTACATTTGTTTCAAGTAACTATCTTTATTAATTTCGAAAATATGCTTTAAGGGCCTAAGAACTGAGTGGCTGGTCCCCGATCCACTACTCCAATGGGGCCCAAATTTCAAAGACACTTACGAAATAGGAAGGGACACCCTGATACCAAATTTGGAGGTTCTATCTTCATTGGTTTCGGAATTATGCTCGTTTGGCCTAAATTCGATCAAAAAGTTCTAAGTTCCGAACCCATTGTCCAATCCTCACCGTACATAATCACCGCCGTAGTTTCGCTGCCAATAACCTACAGCACAAATTTCATGAAGATAGCCTCATTAGTTGTTGAGTTATCGTGATTTTTTATATATGTTCCTTAGCCCTGACATCGATTAAAAGGTCCGGAATCCGAACCGTTGGGTTGATTTCGCCCTTATATAGTCCGCGCTGTACTTATAGTACTAGTTAACCCTTGTACACAATTTGAACGGTCTATCCTAATTTTAAGTAACTATTTTTAGTAATTTCGATTATAAGCCTTTAAAACTTGGGAGGTCTGAGAGGGGTACAGAACCACCACTCCAATTGATCCCAAATTATGGGAACACGCAAGAGATAGTAAAGAACACCCTTGTGGCAAATTGGAAGCTTCTACATTTTTTCAAGTTGTTATCTTTATTAATTTTAAAGATATGCTTTAAGGTCTTCGGAAATGTGTGGCTGGTCCCCGACCCACTACTCCAATGGGATCCAAATTCACAAGACACTTAGGAAATAGGAAGGGACACCCTGATACTAAATTTGGAGATTCTATCTTCATTAGTTTCGGAATTATGCTCGTTTGGCCTAAATTCGATCAAAAAGTTCTAGGTTCCGAACCCATGGTCTAATCCCGACCTTATGCAATTCCCGAAGTATTTTCATTACTAGTAACCTACAGCACAAATTTGATGAAGATAGCGTCATTAGTTGTTGAGTTATCGTGATTTTTTATATTTGTTCGTTAGCCCTGAAACCGATTAAAAGGTCCAGAATCCCAACCCATGGGCCGATTTCGCCCATATGCAATCCCCGCCGTACTTTAAGTCCTAGTAACCTACAGTTAAAATTTCATCAAGATAGCTCCATTATTTTTTTGAGTTATCGTGCCTACGGACGGACGGACGGACGGACGGACATGGCTATATCGACTAAGGCGGTCACGCTGATCACAAATATATATACTTTTCCATATCTAGCTCGCTTCCTTTAGGTTGTTACAAACACCATACCAAAGTTAATATACTCCTTTACCTATTTTATAGGTGTAGGGTATAAAAAAAACTTCACTCAAGTTAAATTCAAATAAGTTAATTGTTAAATTAAATTAAATTCCAGTTGAATTATTAAACAATTAAAGAAACAGTCAGTCCGACGACTTAGAAATATCCTATACCTATTTGGCTCAAATTTAATGAGATATCCATAAGTCATTTTAACACCATAAAAGCTGTTATTAATTTGATCGTAAGAAATAGCTAACCAAATTAACTTTATAATATTAAAAACATTTTCTAATTACACTATCTATTAAAAAATATTACAAATTCTTACTAATTTATCTATTTAAAAATATTAAAAAACAAAACATCTTGAAATAAATGAAAATATATTTATTCCAATTCAATTACAAAATGAAAAAATTCTAATTATTACATTTTGTGATAAAAAGCTAACCAAAGCATAATATATTTAATAATTCAAATTTTTCAAAATTGCAAATATTTTAAATGGTTTATTTATATACCTAATAGAAAAGCTTATAAACGCAAAATATGCAATAAATGTATTTCTAAAATACAATTACAAACTTAGACCTTTTCATACAATTCATTTAAATATAAAAATAAATTTTACATAAATGCAGCAATTACCTTTGAACATAGCTGAACCACTACAATTAAGTCTAAATTTCGGGGACACATAGGAAATAGGAAATATATTCTTTGGCTTTGAAATTATACTCGTTCGACCTCAAATTGATCAAAAGCTTCTAGAATCCGAACTCATTGACCAAACTCGACCAGAACCAGTTCCTATGGTACTTTCATTACTAGTAACCTAAAGTTTAAATTTCATCAAAATAGCGGCATTATTTTTTGAGTTATGGTGTTATGGTGTTTTTAAGATATGTTTGTTAGCCCTTGAACTTTTCGGGATCCAGAACCTGAAACCATGGTACGATTTCGCCCATATGTAGTCCCCGTCATATATTGAAAAAAAGTTAACCCTTGTACACAATTGGAACGTTCTATCTTAATTTTAAGTTACTAGTTTTATTAATTTCGATGATAAGCTTTTACAAATTGGGGGTCTAAGAGAAGTACTGAACCACCACTCCAATTGATGCAAAATTAGAGCTACACGTAGGAAATAGAAAAGAAAACCCATGTGCCAAACCTCCTCTTAGACCTCCCAGGTTTTAAAAGCTTTTAATCGAAATTGCTAAAAATAGTAACATAAAATTAAGATAGAACGTTTAAATTGTGTGCAAGGGTTAACTAGTACTTAAAGTATAGCGGGGACTGCATACGGGCGAAATCAGCCCAAGATCTCGGATTCTGCACCTTTTAATCGGTTTGAGGGCTAACGAACATATATAAAAAATCACGATAACTCAACAACTAATGACACTATCTTCATGAAATTTGTGCTGTAGGTTATTGGTAATGAAACTACAGCGGCGATTGCGTACGGTGAAGATTGGACAATAAGTTCGGAACTTAGAACTTTTTGATCGAATTTAGGCCAAACTAGCATAATTCTGAAACCAATGTAGATAGAACCTCCAAATTTGGTATCAGGGCGCCGCTTTCGATTTCCTTAGTCTCCTTGAAATTTGAGCCTAATTGGAGTAGTGGGTGTGGACCAGCCACTCAGTTCCGAGGACCTTAAAGCATATCTTCGAAATTAGTAATGATAGTAACAAATGTAGAAGCTTATTGTACTAAAAATAATGGAGCTATCTTAATAAAATTTGGGACCAATGGGAGTAGTGGTTCGAGTACCACGCCCACAACTCTCAAGGCCTTGAAGCATATCTTCAAAATTAATTAAAATGGAAACTTTAAATTTATTAGTTTGTTTCCATTACGTTTCTAACATAGGGGATTAATTGAAGTCATGGTTCAGGTACATCTCACACATTTACAAAGATTTAGCAAGAATATCTTCCAAAATTAATAACGATAGAAACCTGGAATTTGGAACACGAGTGTTCTTTCCTATTTGCTTTTATATATTATCACATTTTCAAAAATTTTTGTAAAAATTCACTCTGTCCGTATGTTTACAAAAACTTTTACATCGTTTGAAATAGAGAAAAGAAATTTTAACCACGAGTAGGTATTTTTGTACGAAATTATTTTTTTCTGTAGCCCCACCCATTACGGAGCTGCAGCCACCCAAAATTGGGAAAAGCCCTATATTCAAATTGTTATAACAAGAGTTCTATTAAGTGTATTTGCAATCTTTTTTTTTTTTTTTGCCCGCACCTCTACGTGCTAACTGTTCACTGTGATAGGCTAAACAGCCTGACTATATATGTGCATGTCGGAACAGGGGAGATCTAAAAACGGCAAAAGATAGCTGGTTTTATAAACTTTATAAATTTTTAAAAGACAAATGTTTAGATTTGCCATACAGTACTAAAATTTACCATTATGCAATACTCAATTTTTGCAAAATTTTTGGCTACACATATTTTCTTAACGGACCAAGCTGGGGTCTTGAAATTTTGGAAGGAGTTAGGTCCTCAGAAATAAGTAGAAGTCGGTTAACAAATTTTTTTTGTCACGTCCCCTGTTTTGAAGCTACAAAGACCCTGTTCAAATTTTTTTTTGTGATTTACAAAATTGAAAGCTCTTTAATTATATTTCAACATGTGTCAAAGGTTTTTCTTAATTTTGAAGGGTGACGAAGCTATAGCCCCCGCAAACTCGAGAAAAAAAGGCCTATATTTCAATTGGTATAATAAGAGTTCTGTTAGCTATATTTTCAATCTAAAACAGGCAAGAGGGATCTGCTTTTTTAGGCTATACAAAAATACATCACTAAAATGTACAGGGTTGCCATACGGTACTAAACTTTACCATTATGCAAAACTCAATTTTTGCAAAAATTTTGGCCCCACACATCTTCTAAACGGTTTAAGCTAGGGTCTTGAAATTTTAGAAGAAGTTAGATCCTTAGAAATTAGTAGGAGTCGGTTAACAAAATTTTTGTATTTTTGTATTTTATAAGGGCTCGAAAATTGAAATTTTTCTATTTTTAAGTACCTGTAAGTTGAATACCTGTTCAAATTTTTTTTGTTAAATTAACATAAATGTTAAAAGATTTTCTTAAATTTTAAAGCGGTTCTTTAAATTGAAGAAAGTGGCTCTCAGTTTTAACCATTTTTCCTTAAATAGTAAAATTCTAAGTAAAATTCCAAATTTTGGTTTAAAAAAGTTGGGGGAAGCGGAGTAGTGAGGATTAGATCCTTGAGAAATTGGGAAACCTACCCCATACAGGGGCTATTAGGACTTAAAAATTAAAAAATTTACTGTTTCTATAAATAAGTAGTAACTTAGTCACCAACGTATATATTTCTTAAACTAAACGTTAACATTGAAGCTTCAACAATATATTCCGATAAAATACTAAGTATGAAACACTATATTATTTTGAAAATGTGCTTTTTTAAAAACCCTTGGTTTTTTTCATCACTTGTTTCTTTAATTCTTTTCTATTTTTAAAAGGCTAAGAAGGTACTTATATTTTAATATAAAACTTATTATGCATTACATTTTATAAATTAAAAACTAAAATATTTTTTTAATAAAAGAATAAAAATTTCTTATTTTTAATTATTATTATATCAGGGGCTTATTTCATAAATATTGACAGGCGAATATTTGACAAAGTTGTCACAACAGTCTGACAATTTTATTTTAAAAAACCTTTAATTACACAGGATTTTAATACAATTGTAGGTTTTACAACTTTTCGCCTGTAAATAGTCGGATTGTCAATTTTTATGAAATACGGCACAGGTATTTTATTGAATTATAACCATAGGTAATATATAATTAAGAAATTGCGTACGATACTTAAATAGTGGTCAATGATACTTGCTGCATGTATTTGTCATTGTATTTTAGAAATACATTCATAGCATATTTGGTATTTATAAGATTTTCTAATAGGTACATAAATTAGGAATTTATATTACTTTCAATTTTTAAAAATTTGAATTACTAAATTTTGTGACAAAAACCTAATCAAAGCATTCATGTTTTTAATTTACATATATATACAAATTAATGTTTCTTTTGAATATCTTCGAGTTTAATAAAAATAAGTGTCATAGATAACAGGAGAATTATGATGATAATACTTATTTATAACAGAAGTGCTCAAAATTTTATATCATAAATATAAAAGATAAGAATTAAAAAATTTTAACCCCAATATTTTAATTTGAAATTAATCTTTTCCATTCCTGTTACCTGAATCAAACCTGAATTTTTCAAATTAGAAGAATTAAACTATTAAAAATGCAATTATGTATAACATTAAAAAATGAATAAATTAAGAGAATAAATTTAAAAATTATTTAAAAGCAAAATAATTAATCAAAGGTAATTGCATTTTAGAAATACATTTATTTCATGTTCTTTTGTTTTTTAATATTTTTAAGTAGATAAATTAGTAAGAATATTTAATATTTTTAATACATAAATCAATTAGAAAATGTTTTTAGTATTAATTTCAATAGCTATGTCTTACGATCAAACTAATCAATGCTTTTATGGTTTAAAACGACTTATGGACTTCAAATTTAATTTGAACCGATTAGGTGTAGGGTATTTCTAAGTTGTTGGCACGGACTTACTGTTTCTTTACTTGTTTTTTTTATATATTTCTAAATTCATCTTTTTTTTTTGTTTGTTTTGTTTTAAATTTTACTATTGATAATAATATACTGTGTAGTTTTTGATGTTTAACAAATTTTGACATTTAACTTTTAATAATTAAGGGCCTTACCTAATCAAAAGCGTACGACGTATGACGTATAATACGCCTCACGTCGATACGTCGACGTATCCCGAAATCGATACGCGCGTATGTAATATAAAAACTTTCATTTATTCAATGTCAACAAATAATCACCATAACAACATAACAAAAACCAATAACAAAATTTAATACGCTTTGTCAATTTTTAAATTTTAAAAACCCGACGCATAGTACGTCGCTTATTTCGGGAGCTCTCATTTAATCATATGTATTTAAAATTATTTTGACAGAAAATGTACGCCGTACGTCGTGATTTAGGTAAGGGTCTAAATAATTAAATAACTAGCTTAAAAAATTAAGATGCTCATTTAACTGTATGGTTAAAGGCTTGAAAGATAAAAATTCTGATAATGTACCATTGTTTACTTTTCCATAGGATAAAAAAAGTGAGATTGTAAACATATTAGGAAAATTTAAAAATAAAATCTATCCAATCTTAATGCGTAGTTTGCGGAAATCACTTTGGAAATTAAATGACTAATTATCAAAGCTTAACTTCATTTTAAAGAAAGAGGTTGAAAATTCTGACGAATGAATGACGATGCTGTACCTTTTTTAGAAAATAAGAAACAAAGAATACAAAATAAGTAGGGATCTGTTTTATCCCCCAGTCTTTTCCTAATATTTATAAATAACCTACTATCAATAACCTCCAATCCAATCCATAGCTTCGCAGACGACAGTACACTTGTATGAATTTCATAGCCGCTATAACATTAATAATCAGATTAATTCAACAGTAAAAAATTTCACTATAAGTGAAATAAACAAAGATTTAATTAAAATCCAAAATTGGGGTGAAATCAAAAGAGTTGATTTAAACACCAAAAAAACCCAATGCTCTCTGGTTTCGCGAAAAATAGCAACAACTATTCCGAACCTTTCTATTCAAGGTGAAGTTTTGCACCATACGGAGACTTGAATATTTTGGGGATTGTGCTAAAGCAAAAAATGGCTTGGTAAAACCATATTTTTGGAGTAGCTAAGGACGCTGATAAGTGTTTAGGTTTCTTGTGTAGCGACAAAACTTACTCTCATTCTCTGATATCCCTAACATATAGAAATTCGTTTGTCATGCGCTTATCTCGTTTATGGAACCATATTCCACCAAATGTGTTCCCTAAAGTTGATAATGTATATATGTACGACCTAACTAAATTTAAGAAAAACATTAAAATCTTTCTTCTAATTATTCCATCCAATTTTCCCCATCCCCCATAATCCAGAAATTCCAAATAATTTCCACCATAATCCTAAATCCTTCCATATTCTCATCCCTGTAACCAAACTGTAAATTGTATTACAGGTTTCTTCCTAAAGTTTGGTTCAAAAAGGGTGTGGTTTTGGTGTGTTAACATTATACACTACCCAAAGAAACATCGCATAGTTTCAATGTGTGACTTTCGAGCTTTCCATTCCCTCGTAAAAAAAAAAGTATAATATTAAGAAATTTAATGATCTTAAAAGCAAACTAAAAGTAATAAGATTCTGATTTAGACTTAAAATTTATCAATTTTTACATTTTTAAAAAACAAAAAAGTTTACATTTTTATAAAACAGTTCGTATTTTACAAGGCATACTTGAAATAGGAATTTTTCGCGAGTTAACATACCAAAGGTTACATAAATTTTATATACCTACATATATTTTTAAAAAAAATGTGATAAAAGTTAAGAATCTTTTCTAAACACTTATTTTAATATTTTTAAGTAATTTTCTAAAACTTTACTAAACAATTTTTGTAAGCTTCTTAATTAAGATACGTCAACCAATTTAAACAAAATAAAATTTCTTAATTTTAAATTAATAAATCTATTATATTTTGACTTTTATTAATACTGGGATTAATACTGTGAAAGAAAATTCAATTTGTTAATGTGATTTCGTTTTGTATTTAAGGCTAATTTACATTAGAACAATTCCTGGACAAAGAGTATAGGCAGAACATACAAAAATACTATTTGTGTGACAAAGAAAAAACGATAAATTATTGGGAGAGTCGTTCATAATACATGGAGAGTTGTCCATAATACGTAGACAAATATTGAGAGCTTAACCATAATCCTGTATTTTATTTTCTGTTGTAATTTTCTAAAAAAATTTTTCTATAATGTTGTTACTAAAATAAAAACAAAAGTGTATTCTACACAAAAATTTTGAATACTAATACATTTTTTTATGGATGCATGACATTTGAAAATTGTAAACAAACAAAATAAAAATTATATTATGATTGGATGAACGAATTTTTATTTAAAATTATTTGCAATTGATTAAAATTTTAACATTTATTTTAAATTAATATAATTTTAACTTTGAATTCAAAAATTCTCGAAATATAAATTTAAAAATTAATAAAAAAGGTTATATATTCTTTTCTTGTCAAAACATATAAAAAAATATTAATATAAATATAATAATTTTCCTCTTTCTCTCCTATTGAGAGCATACTATATACCTCTCTTTCTAAAGTTTAAAATACTTGGCAAAATTTTCTTATGAAAACCTGCCCTTAATAGAGTTGAATTTATTGCTGTTCTGAATGATTTCGTAATTTATTATTTTTTTTGTTTGAATTTTGCTTGCGTCTTTTAATGAATGAAATAATGTTATGTGTTTTGTTATGCATTATTTTTAATTTTTTTTTTTAAATCTCATATATTATTTATATATTTTTTTATTTATATAAACAAAACCATTTTTATACCCTACACCTATAGAATAGGTAAAAGGGTATATTAACTTTGGTATGGTGTTTGTAACCACCTAAAGGAAGCGAGCTAGATATGGAAAAGTATATATATTTATGATCAGCGTTACCTCCTGAGTCGATATAGCCATGTTCGTCCGTCCGTCCGTAGGCACGATAACTCAAAAAATAATGGAGTTATCTTGATGAAATTTTAACGGGAGGTTATTAGGACTGAAAGTACGGCGGGGATTGCATATGGGCGAAATCGGCCCATTGGTTCGGATTCTGGACCTTTTAATCGATCGAAGGGCTAACGATCATATATAAAAAATCACTATAACTCAACAACTAATGACGCTTTCTTCATCAAATTTGTGCTGTAGGTTACTAGTAATGAAACTACTTCGGGGATTGCATGAGTTTGGGATTGGACCATGGGTTCGGAACCTAGAACTTTTTGATCGAATTTAGGCCAAACGAGCATAATTCCGAAACCAAAGAAGATAGAACCTCCAAATTTTGTATCTGGGTGTCCCTTCCTATTTCCTTAATGTCTTTGAAATTTGGTCCGCATTGGAGTAGTGGGTCGGGGACCAGCCATACATTTCCGAAGACCTTAAAGCATATCTTTAAAATTAATAAAGATAACAACTTAAAAAAATGTAGAAGCTTCAAATTTGGAACAAGGGTGTTCTTTACTATCCCTTGCGTGTCCCCCTAATTTGGAATCAATTGGAGTGGTGGTTCAATATCCCTCTTAGACCTCTTAAGTTTTAAAAGCTTATAATCGAAATTATTAAAAATAGTAACTTAAAATTAAGATAGAACGTTCAAATTGTGTACAAGGGTTAACTAGTGCTTAAAGTTAAACGTGGACTGCATAAGGGCGAAATCAGCCCAAGTGTTCGAACTCTGGACCTTTTAATCGGTTTCAGGGCTAACGAACATATATAAAAAATCACGATAACTCAACAACTAATGCCGCTATCTTCATGAAATTTGTGCTGTAGGTTATTGGTAATGAAACTACGGCGGCGATTGCGTACGGTGAGGATTGGACAATGGGTTCGAAACTTAAAACTTTTTGATCGAATTAAGGCCAAACTAGCATAATTCCGAAACCAATGAAGATAGAACCTCCAAATTTGGTATCAGGGTGCCGCTTTCGATTTCCTTAGTGTCCTTGAAATTTGAGCCCAATTGGAGTAGTGGGTGTGGACCAGCCACTCAGTTCCAAGAACCTTAAAGCATATTTTCGAAATTAATAAAGATAGTAACTTGAAACAAATGTAGAAGCTTCAAATTTAACACATGGGGGTTCTTTACTATTTCCTGCGTGTCCCTCTAATTTTGTACCTTTCTTAGACCCCCCAATGTGTAAAAGTTTATCATCGAAATTAATAAAACTAGTAACTTAAAATTAAGTTACAAGGGTTAACTAGTATTGAAAGTATGACGGGGGCTGCAATTGGGCGAAATCGTACCATAATTTCGGGTTCTGGAACCCTTGAAAAGTTCAAGGGCTAACAAACATATATCTTTAAAACACCATAACTCAAAAAATAATCCAGCTATTTTGATGAAATTTAAACTCTAGGTTACTAGTAATAAAAGTACCATTGGAATTGGTTCTGGTCGAGTTTGGTCAATGAGTTCGGATTCTAGAAGCTTTTGATCGATTTGAGGCCGAACGAGTATAATTTCGAAGCCAAAGAATATATTTCCTATTTCCTATGTGTCCCCGAAATTTAGACTTAATTGTAGTGGTTCAACTATGTTCAAAGGTACTTGCTGCATTTATGTAAAATTTATTTTTATATTTAAATGAATTATATGAAAAGGTGTAAATTTGTAATTGTATTTTTTTTTTTATTTTTTTTTATTTTTATTTATTTATTTAGTGAATTCACTATTATATAAAAGTTCATTTTTTTCTTTTATTCTTAGATACTATAAAACAAAAAATATAAAACAAAGAATATAATATTTACAAATTATTTACATAAGTATAATAAAGTTTAAATTTGTATATTATTCAAAATGTGCTTTTATATGAATTAAGAGTTTTTTTTTAAAAATACTGATATTAATTTCATTCTTTAAATAAAGTGGTAATTCATTAAATAGTTTAAATCCTTTATACATTAGCATATTTCTCATTCCTTCCCTTCTTATATTTGCCAATCTAAAATCATTTCTGTTTCTAAAATGGTGATGATGTACATCACTTACATAAATTAGTCTATCACATAAGTAGTTAGGTAATAGTTTATTTTAAATTTTGAAAACCATTACTATCACATTGTAGTATATTCTTTGATTAACACCAGCCCACTTCAAGCAATCTAACAAGAACTTAATGGAAGTATATCTGTTCACTTTTAATATTGTTCTCATTCCCTTATTCTGTATCTTTTGTAGCCTATTTTTGTCTTCTTTATTGGCTGTAAATAAGGTTGATGAGCAATATTCGAAATGTGGTTTAACCATGGTGTTATAAATTTTTATAGATGTTGGAAAAGAAATAACTTTTTTTTGCTGCTTTTTTACATATATAATCTATATGAGCTTTGAATTTTAATTTATCGTCTATAATCACTCCTAAATATTTAATTTCTCTAACCGGTGTTATACATATATTATTGATTTTGATGCTGCTTTGTGTTTCATCATTTATTATCATGCAGTTTGTCTTAGAGATATTTAGTTTAAGCTTATTAATTTCAAACCATTCATTTAAATTACCTAAATCTTCATTAATTTTTCGAATACATTCTTCAATGCTTTCATCAATGACGTAAATTAACGAGTCATCTGCAAAGAGTACTAATCTAGCCATCGAAACAGCTTTTTCCATATCATTAACATATATCAAAAATAGTAGCACTCCAAGAATTGATCCTTGCGGTACTCCTAACAGAATGTTAATTGCATCCGAAACAGCTTCGTTTACTCTCATAACCTGCCTTCTATTACTTAAGTAAGATATAAACCAGTTTAATTTATTCTCTTGAATAACATATTTATGTAGCTTGTTGATTAATATGTTCCTATCCACTGTTTCAAAAGCTCTTCTCAAGTCCAGAAAGACTGCCACAATACATTTTTCCTCAATAACTGCTACTTTCCAATTTGTAATTACTAGATTAAGTAACGATTCACAATTATGACCCTTTCTAAAACCAGATTGGTACTCAGAAATTAAATTATTTTTTTTAAAGTATGTTTCTAGTTGGTTATATACTATCTTTTCTAGAATTTTTGCTTCAATTTGTACCATATTGATTGATCGATATTCGCTGCATATGTTGGTATTTTTAACTTTCTGTATGGGTATTACCATTGTTTCTTTCCATATGTCTGGGAAACTGCCGGAATTTAATGATATATTTATAATAAATTCTCTCCTATAAGTTCAAACGTGTCTTTAACTGCAGTAATGCTAATTAAGTTATATCTTTTTTATTATTTATTTCATTTACAATTTTTTTTAAATCATTTATCGTGATTAATTTAAATTTAAATATAGTGGAAATATTATCGATGAAATTATTATATTGTTTTATAGGAATACTGCTGTTAATATCAACTATACTATCAACGACATATTCATTGAACTTATTAGCAATTTCTATGTTATTTGTGTATATTTTATTATCGGTAAATTTCACTTGTTTAATTTTGTTTTTTGATTCATTTAACACTAATTTTTTTATTGTTTTTCACATATCTTTTTGATCTGTGCAATTCTCTACTTTATTTTTTACATATTTATTCTTTTCACTGCTAATTTTATTTTTAAATTCATTTCTTATACTTTTATATTTATTCCATTCTTCTTCATTATTTAAAAATTTAGCAACTTTGTATTGTTTAATTTTTTTTATTTTTAATTCATACAGTTCTAATGTGAACCAGTTATTATTATTACTTTGATTAAATGTTTTTATTTCAACAAATTCATTAAAAATATTTCTTAGGTCTTTACTAAAAATTTATGCTTTTATATTGCAGTTAAAGTTATATACCGTTAAAATTTCATTTCCGTTTAACTTTCTTATAAATCTATTTTTACTATATTTTAATATTTTAAAGCTGTTATTATTATCTTTTTTATCTTTTTTATTTAAATTGGTTTTTATGCTAATTTTAATTGTTTCATGATCGCTTATCTTCCAATTATCTTCAGTGAATGCTTTAATATTATTATTATCGTTTACTATCACATAATCAATTAATGTTTTACTGTTTTTAGATATTCTGGTATATTGATTAACGATTTGTTTGAATCCACTATCATTAATTATGTCTTTTATTTTATTTCTTTCAGTATTATCATTCAGCCAGTTAATATTAAAATCACCCATTATTAAAACTGTATGTGATATTTCGCTTAGTTCTTCCATTAACAAATTGAAATTACTGATAAAAGAATTCAAATTGGAGTAGTGGGGTGCCCTATAAACTGCTACTAGATAGAACACATTAGTCATATTGTATATTCTGATGATCAAAATCCAGAATTCCACATCTACGATGACTTTTTTGACTGACTCGAAATTCCAACAATTTTTCAGATAAAACATACATCCACCCGTATGACGTGAACTTGAATTAATTCTTATTAAACTGTACCCAGAAATGTTTATTAAATTATCCTCGTCCATTTCACAAAGATGAGTTTCAGATAAGCAAATGAAATCAAAAGTATTATTAATTGTTAGTAATTCAAATTCATAAAAATTGTTTATAATACCCTGACAATTTAAATAAATTCCTACAATATCTTCTATTGATTGCTACTTAAAAATTTTTCTTTTTTCAATATTTATTTTTCTTAACAATGATGGACAATTTTTATCAAAAACATTATGTGAAATATCTAATTGTAAATTCAGAGATTCATTCGCCCTTTTAGTTTATACAAACTTGATTATTCTGTATAAATTCTTTAACTAGATGATTTCCTCCACATTTCAGACATACCTTTGATGATATAGTACATTTCTCACTTTTGTGCCCATACGCCAAACATTTAAAACATCTACGAACATCATAAGTTTCATATATTTTACAATTATCCCAACCAATCTTTATTTTCCCTACTTCCATTATAGATTTGAAATCTTCTGTGCTAAGTTCAACAATTCCATTATATTTCTCTTCACTTTTGCTACTTTTGTACGATTTTATAAATTTGATTTCATTCTCGAATTTCATTATATTTTGCTTAATAATTCTTTCTACTAGCTCTTCTTTTTCATATTTTTCTGTCATACCTACTATTAAAATTTTTGGTTTTATCTCTTTTAAGACAACGACATCATAATTTTCATTCATTTTATTTTTAATTTCATTTTCAATGTTACCTACAGTACTATTGTCCTCACAAAATATTGCTACTTTGGCATCTCTTCTTTCAGACAATCCACTTAATTTGTAGTTTATTGGGTTGATAACTTTTTTGACGGCTGTCTTTGTCATTTCTGACTTTTGGTTTTGTTTTGGTTTTATCAATACAACAGGGTTTTTTTTTACCATATCAGAATACAAAGGAATTTACTTTTTTTTTGTACATTGCTACTTTTTGGTACTTCTTAAACAATATTTTTTACGTTTATGATTTCCAGTTTATCACAAATTTTCTCACCTTCAAGTTTGAAATCTGCCGCGTAAGTCTCACCTAAGCGTTGCTCTAGATCAGCAAGTTTATCATCAATTTTTTGTTCTAGGTTGGAAAATTTTTGATCAATAACATTCAATATATTATCTTCAAAACTTTCAAGACGTTCAATTAATTTGTTAAGCATTTCGGTAAGGTAATCATTGCTACATGCATTAACATTCTTATTATAGACCTCTTTATTTTTACCCGTAACGGGTGAAGGATTTTAGAAATACATTTATTGCATATTTTGCGTTTATAAACTTTTCTATTAGGTATATAAACTAACCATTTAAAATAATTGCAATTTTGAAAAATTTGGATTATTAAATATATTATGCTTTGATTAGCTTTTTATCATAAAATTTAATAATTGGAATTTTTTCATTTTGCAATTGAATTGGAATAAATATATTTTCATTTATAACAAGTTTTTTTGTTTTTTAATATTTTTAAATAAATAAATTATTAAGAATTTGTAATATTTTTTAAGAGATAGTGTAATTAGAAAATGTTTTTAGTATTATATAGTTAATTTGGTTAGCTATGTCTTACGATCAAATTAATAACAGCTTTTATGGTGTTAAAATGACTTATGGATATGTCCTTAAATTTGAACCAAATAGGTGTAGGGTATTTCTAAGTCGACTGACTGCTTCTTTACTTGTTTTTATATAATTTTGGCACTAGTCAACTAATTACTTACTTTATTAAACTTTTGTTTTTTTGAAAAATTTGTTGTAAAATGTAAGGAAAAAAATTTTTTGACTCTTTTTTTTGGAAAGAAGGTGTTATGCACTACTATTTTGATTGTATGTTTTAGTTTAAAAGTACTTTACAAGCGAATACATGAATACATTTTTTAAAAATTTTCAGAATAAATAAAAAAAGATCCAAAGAACCAAAATAGTTTAAAATATTCAATAATTACTTTCAAGCAATTAACCATACAGTTACTAGTACTAGAATGGCAAAAGAATGTTCCCGACTCTTTCTAATGGGATTTCCTATCCTGAGGTATTCAGACAAAAAAACACATATGCATTTTCTAACGCGTTTACTTAAATATTTCGATTTATCTTCAGGTTTTAAATTTTAATTCATCATAATTTTTTGAACAAAAAAAAAAGTATTTATAGTCTTTCGTGAATATATAAACATTTTTAGCCATTTTAAGATATGAACGAACCTTTTGCAAATATGAAATCTACATTTATGTTATCCGTAAGGATAAATAATTTTAAAAAAATCAGTTTCTTTATATTTCACTTTCAAAAAGAAATTATTCGCGAAGAAACTAGTAAATACATACAAACGGTACACGTACTTATATTTTAAATTTGTGTTAACATTTTTTCTCTATTACTAGTATTAGTAATTCTATGCAAATAACATACAGTTAAAAGAAAATTTCCAATTTGATTTGGATAGTAGTTGTATGTTATTTTTAATTTGTTATTTGAGCTTTGCGAACTGGTAATTGTATGTGGCAGGAGTATCAGTGTACATGTGCCAGAAGAATCTAAAAATCTAAAAATGAAACTCGAAAAATATTATATAATGTATGTTTAATTACTGTGTATTAATTACTGTTTATTTTTAATAAAACTGGAGAGTAGAGCCAAGTCTCACGAAGAACCACCAGAGTAATAAGTAGAACAACCTCTTCGTAAGCAAATTGCAAAACCACTGTAAAGCTAAATTCAATCAGCCACCCGCTATATTTACTTCTTTGACGCTACACACAAGAGAAGGTTCAAGCTTGACATAATTTAAGCTTTAGGAATGGTATGTGAGTAATTACTTCTCTACACCCAATATACTAAAAATCTATAAAACTTACATTAAACCAAAGAGGGAGTATAATGCACCCATTTAGGCGGGAGCCCCTCAAATGGAACCTGGATATCTCGACAAAGTGCAAAATATGGCTATCCACCTTAAAAACGATCCCAATGTTGGCTCAATGTTCACTTAGCCAACGGCGTACCGTCTTATCACTAACCCTGTTTAATAGGTACATTGTAGAGACGAACATATGTTTTAAATAAATCCCACAAATAATCCTCAAAGTTTTCTAACGAAAAACAAGAATTGCGACAGATGCTCATCCCAGCACAGTCGAATTTGAAAGATGGCGAAATAAGGCTTATGTGAATTCGTTTGTTATGCGTACGTCGCAATTTTAGAATCAGTTACCATGTGTTTCCTACAGTTAGTAATTTCTATATATGCAGAGGTGAATATTTCCACCCCCTCCCTCGCAGCACCATCGAAAAAAAACATGATTTTTACCGTTATTTAAGCAATATTCATTTTTTAGGATTTTTCCCGATATTTTTCACGAAATTTTAATTTTTTCCTATACAAAATGTTCTATTTTTGAAAAATTAGAGGAAGTTTATAGCTAAGAGTATTAAAAAATTACTATAAGTAGCTAAAGACGGAACTAATCCACAAAGTAATTAAATTTTTAAATGTACAGAAGCAAATTTATTACAATCATCTAAAATTTAATTGATGATTGTAAAAATATTTTGTTATTTTCATTATAAAATTTTACAATATAAAAATTTAGAAATTAATTTAATATTTTTATGAAATATGAATATGAATAGACATTTATCATGATTTTTAGTGATTCAAATTAAAAGCTATAATTTAAAATTTTTCAGGAATTTCGTAAGTAGTACAAATTCAATCTAAGTTTTAATATAAATAAATTTAATAAATAATTATGAAATTTATATATAATTAAAGCTCTTTTCACTCATAAAAAAATTAAATTTCAAATCATTTTTTCCAGCACATTTACAAGCACCTAAAGGAAAAGAAGTACCACATTCTGGGTAAAAAATTTTATTTGAGTAGTAGCACAGACTATATAACCATACAGACATTTATTTCAATGCAAAGTTTTTTCTTCTTAAATTTAAAATTTAGTCGATCGATTGGCTCCCCTTTATAAGTATGCGTAAAAAATAAAAAAATAATAAATGTAGGTACACTAAACTATCATATTTTGCTAATCTGTATTGTATTCTGTTGTATTCTGTATATACTCTGTACAGTGCAGTGTTACACATACTTATGAAACACAAAAAATAATCGATCATATCGTACACAGTACCATTTTGTAAGTAAACTAGATATTGTAAGTAAACTAGAAATTTTATGATTAAAGAGATAACATAGTCACTATGTTATTTATCTATTTAAATTTATTTTGTGTAGGTAGGTATAAAATAATGGTATTGATACAAATATGTAGTTTCTTTGTAAATTTAATTTTTAACTAAATACTAAGTTATATAATTATATAAATGGTTTATTATAAATAGTTATTATAAATAGTTTGTTTGGAAAAAATAAAATTTGTATTTCAATATAATTTTTTTTAATTTAATTTTTTATTTTAAATTGATAATTTTTAATTTAATATAATTTTTAACTTACTACCTACTAACTTATAATTTTATAATTTTTAGCTTTCTATCATTTTTGGTTTCAATTTCTTCGCATTTTCCTTTTGTTCTTGCGTTTTTCTTTTTATTAAACTCTTCATTATTTAATTTTTCGGTAAGCCATGTAGCATGTTTTCTTAACAAAACTAAGATTAAAAATTCTAGAATTTGTTTTCTATGATTTGAACAAATCTTGTCGGAAAACCAATAATAAAATTGTTTATTGTTGTTTGTCGCCTGTACGCAATGATCTACAATTTGTTTTTTAATCCTCGTTGTACACGAATTTGTATCAAAAAATTTATTAAATATTTCTACATGATATTTACATACCTGAAAGACGCAAATTATACTTATTTACAAACCTAATTAATTTTAATTTGTTAAAAATTTTGTAATGAAAATTTCATATACAGGATGTTTCCTAATTAACTAAACTGCTGTGTACCACTTCATAGACACTTATGAGTAGGTAAATTTTTTTATAGGGGCTAAGCTAAAAGTCTAGTTTTCAAAATATGGTACCCTACTGAGTTTTAAAATTTTTTTTTTTTTAGCAGTGTTTGTTTAGAAAACACCTTGTATAAAAAGTATGTATATATAAATGTATGTAGATATAATAATATACCTCAAAAAAGAATTCGGATGGTACTTGTAACGAAAATTTGGTTTTTGAATAATTTTTATTGAATAGAAACCATTCTGAATTGAGATCATAATTATTCATACTATTTCTTATTTATTTAGAAGAACAAGGGTAATTTTAAAATATAGTAAAACAGTTATTAAAACATGTACATGTACCTACCTTACGATTATTTATTTCAAAAACCCTTAGATAGAACCAGATAGAACATTTAAATTTTTTTTACAAGTTTTCTAAAAATATTTCACCGCTTTATTAAAAAAATAATAAAATCTTATGGAATAACTGAACTAGTTACTTATAGCATGTAATAATAATTAATTTTTAAAACAATGATTACCTATCTAAAAAAATTACAACAGTTATGCATTAATTTTTTACATGTAAAGATGTAGATCATTTTATTGCATTTCAATTCGGTTATCTTTTTTAAAGTTAAATATTAATTTCTATACCTTACCTACATGTGCTAAATATGTATACATACAAAGCAAACAAAGATTACTGTCTATACGTCTATACTATACTCTATATTAACTATATATTATAGCTGTGTGTGATTGTACCAAATTTACATATTATTTGATCATACATACTATATTAACTATGTGTCTGCAATCTGCATAGTCTATACATACTTTGTTCTGTTAATATAGACATATTATCAATACAAAAGTAATTCTGTTTTATATTATAAGCAAAAGTATTTGTTTGTTTTTTTTTCTTATACCAATAAATGGGAGCCAATAAATTTTTGCATTTTGTTCTAGGAAAAAAATCGTAAAAAATTTGTTCAGAAATAAATGTCTGTATAGTTATATAGTCTGTGGTAGTAGTTTGAAAAAAAAGTTCTTGCGTAGTATAAAATTTAGTTTAACGCGAAGAGTAGAGTAGTATTTTACAAGTACCTTTCTAAAATATAATAATAACACTTATCGTGACCAGCAACTGTTAACCAATTGACTATTGAAAAAATTATTCAATTGCAAATTACGTTCGTATCGCGACTTCAAATTGATAAATACTTTTTCTATTGTGAATAGTTGTTAAATTGACGTTTATGCTTTTGTTTCTTTTTTAAATTAAAAAAGAAAAAACATTATTAGTGTGTACAAAAAAATTACCAAAAACAAAGGAATAATTATAAATAACAAATTTTTATTAAATAGAAAAAATATAAAACAAGCTTTTTAATTGAAATATTTAAGTTTTGTTTTTTTATAGAAACAAGTATAAATATGTATTTTCTACTAAAAAAAACACAAAAATAGACATATTTTATTTTGAAAACACATTCCAACTGTTAAAAAATATTGAACCTAGCTGAATCAATTACAAATTTTCCATTCACAAAAACTATCAAAAATATTGTTTGAAACAATTTTCCCTATACCAATTTTTAGTTGCTTATTGACGCAGTTCACGATATGTCAATTATTAATTGATAATTGTTAGTAACGATACCAAATTAAAAATTAATTGATGGCTGTCAATTTTCAATTGACAATTGATGTTCCCGATAAGACCATAAGTAAAAATGTTTTGCCGGAAAAAACGAAACTTGTATTTTGGTCTCAGCTAAAACAAATAGTATCGTATTTTAATAGCGTGCAATCAGATTCTGAAAATAATTCTTCGCTTCTTTTAGAAGCATCGTTTCTTCTTAAACTATACCAAAATTAAGAGAATGATACTGAAAAATGCGAAAATTCAATTGTTATTGATTATTTTATTGTTATTATTAAATTCACCTTTGATTTAACTTTTTTTTTATTTCCATTTATTATTTATATTATTCAATTTCTAATTTTCTAATAAAATATTTAAACTCATTCAATTCAAAAATTTCCACTGGAAGCTACATTTTTTTTGACCATTAATACACGACATCAATAATCATTTTCAAAGATTAGATTTCTAAGATTTTCATATTTAAAATTTTTTTGGAAGCAATTTTTTGAAATCCATACTTATGAATGAAAAAATTAAAGTTAAAATTTTCTTTTGTTACTAAATGATGTAAAAAGATGATATTTCAATTTACTCTTTTAACATAATTAAAAAATACGAGTAGTTTTTGAGTTATTTTAACATTTTTTAGTAGGAGTCCCTCGTTTTCCCATAATATTATGTGTAAATTTCATTAGCGGGAGTCCCATTTTGAGCTTTTTTTCTTTCGATGTCCAGGATTTCAGAATTAGTGTAGGTTATGGTCATATTCACATAAAAATATTTTGATTTTAGTTTTGGCCACCGCCCACGAGAACACGCAAAAATTTAAAATATTTTAATATTAAATTCAATTTTTTTCTTTTGTTTGTGTGAAATTTTTTTTTTGATTTTAGTTTTAAATGGAAAATTTTTTTAAGTATTCCGCGTACCCAACCCTTTTCGACTTGGCAATCCAAAAGTCAAAAAAACCTCAAATCAAAAGTTTTTCCAAATCAAAATATCTCAACGTTCAAAATATGAAAGAAAAGAAAACAACATAACATTTAGGTTGTTCAACTTGCCAATGCCAATATCCGATACAACTAAAATGCAAACCAAAGACTCCGCCCACAAAAAATCTAAATTTTTTCCAACCAACTTTTTAACCTTCAAAATGATCTTTTAACTTGCCCACACTCGATTCAACTTCGTAAGTACGGGTACCAAGTTGAAGAGCCGGTCCAACGTGTATGGGCAGCGTTAGGAAAAAGTTTCGATGTTTTATGTGAATTCCACTTTGCATTCAATTTGTCATTTAAATATAAAATGAATGTATGAAATAGATGTCAAATTTTCTCATACAAAAATAAAAAGAATTTTTGAACATTATAAAAATTAGTTACAAGTGTTGAATTTTTTGTATCCCTGCATATTTATGAAAGCTACATATTGAATTCAAAAGTGAAAAATTTGATACAGAAAAAATTTAAATATTCATATAAAATGTTATACAATTTAGGTAGACGTAGAATTGTGCATATTTTTGTAGAGTTGCATACAATCTTAAATTCTTTTACATTTGTATTAATGGAATTTAGGTCAGTTTACAAGAAAACAATTCACAGAAACGGATTTTACGGAAAAAATAATTTCTTGAAAGTCGCGCGACAAGGAACAGTAACAATTCCACAACGTATTAATGAATTGTTTTTCTGTGAATTGCTTTCATTTTCTATGAATTGCTTTTCCGTGAATTGTTTTTCTGTAAACTGACCGGATACCGTATTAATGTCATTTAACTTCATAAAATATATTGAAATAAATAAATCTTTTCTTTTTCTTCTCTTTGCAGTGTGATTGTAATTATTTTTTCTAATTCGTTTATTCTTAAAATATTTTTTTTTAAATTTGTTTTAATCAAAATTGGTCGACATAGACAAGGAAAACAGAATTTAATAAAACTTTTACTATAAACTAATAATTATTATCGCTTTTCTTATGAATTTTGATTTCAATTCTACACCTTATTTTCTATCTGTCCTATTGATGGGTTCTTAAAGTTATGAACTTGTTCACAAAATAGTTCTTCGAGTAATGGTTCGGATTTGTCATTTTCGTAGGAATTTGGAAATGGTGAGCATTTTGAACGTTTAAGAGGTAGCACTGTATCATAAATGTAAACAAAACTGTTAGTTGGACCAGCTATGCAACCGCCATGTACCCACATTACATTATACTTTCTGTTGATTCTTAAAATTTTTAAACCTCGCAAAATTCTCCATTTATTACCCATATGTCCAGGCATATTTGTGCCAGGCCATACTCTACCTTTTTCCCCACCACCCCCTATATTACCAGGACGTTTATGGGTTTTTGTAACTCCATGAGATGCAGGCATTCCCTTAAAACCCCATCGCTTAATAACTCCTTGAAAACCATTATCAATTCTGCAATAATTTTTTTTTAATTAGTTGAAAAAAATTTTAAATGATCTTACGTTTTTCCCCGAACATCGACATAATCACTCACTTGAAAATGCGTTACATTTAATGGAGTGGCCGAGGTTAAGCCTAATTGTGGTGAAACAAAAAATCTTGAAAGATATCTTTTAGGCACAACTCCAGAATCTTTGAACAAACCACAATATTCTTTTGTCAACATTGAAGGGTTTTCGCTTTCAGTGCCAATAAGAATGCAACCAAATTTATTGGGATTTTCTAACATTACTTCTGACATTTTAACTTCGTTGTGAACTGAATTGCATTTATCAGGGGGAATATATTTAACAACATGATTATCTATAATTTGTAGTAATGTTGTTTGTGCCTTTTTTCCATTTTTTAACCACAGAGGATATTGTCCTATTTTTTTTTGCTATAACTCCAGTTCTTTTTATCTCAGAAAACCAAATATTTTTCGACACGCAACTTGTTTTGGTTAAACTTTTAGAAATATTATCTAAGACTGAAGATTCTTTCGGTCTAGCTATTAATCCAGTATCAGCTTCTATTTCCTCTTGAATATACCGTTTATTTTCAGTTGTAAGCAAATCGTAATTTGTCTACAAAAAAAAATTTTTGAAATTTATTTAATTTCAAGCAGAACATGTTACCATTCGATTCTTCCTAAAAAACCAAAATGGATTTTTCAATTTTGGCTTTGTTAGAAAACCTTTTTGCCGATTTTGCGTTAGATAGTGACTGGATGAAATCCTTAATATTAAAATTTAATTACAATCTTTTTTTAATATTATAAAACTATTTACCGGATATTGAATAAGGTCTTTGTTAAAACACTTATTCCTGAAGGAATATTCATCTTATACTTCAACCGAGTATAATATCTAGTTCTAAGCAAATGTTTAAACTATTTATAAACATACTAATTACTATGTCAATAAAGTATTTGAGCGTTTGGAAACCTTCCTTAAACTGAGCATTGAGCAACAAACGCAATGAGCGCACTTAAAAATAAATTTTTTTTTTTCCCCAGCTGTTTTCTGTTCAGATGCGAATTTGACGTTATCCTACAAAGCTTTTTTTTTTGCCGCTGTACGTTCATAAACCCTGGAATTAAGAAGATTTTTCCTTTATTAGTCTTAATTTCTAATATATTTTTTCAAATTTTATTTGTCAAAAAAAATCAACACACTCTGTATTTCTTGAAAACCAGCTCAAAATCATATCGTTCGTCCATGAATTTTCGATTTTTTAATCAATTACAAAAACTTTTTTCCCAACCCTTTTAGAATTGGGTGTCACTTGTCATTATAATTATAGTAATAAGTAGCAAATTCTTTGTGAGGACATATTTCCATCAATAGACAAATATCTAAATATGTAAATTTTTATATGATCAATTGAACAATTTAAAACATATTTGCAAACTTGCCTACTGTTGCAATTCATTGTGGGAACCCCATATTTTTAAAGTAAGTAATTTTTTTTTTCATTGCTTCCAACAGCGGAATGAAGTTAAAATATTGTGCTTAAAGCCTAGTTGACTCTATATTAATTATTAGCAGCTAGTTTACCAGCAACATGTATATTCATTTAATAAGCATAATGTAAACACTCGATTAGCTGCTAGTGTTTATCTGAAAAAAAATTGATACTTGTTCTACTTTTTCAAACATTCTATACTAATTAATATGGTGTAAATTAAAATAACAAAGCAACATCGCTCGGATAGCGTTTAAAAATTAATTTGTATTTGTTATTATATTTTGTTTCTATTTGTTCTCTGCACATATATAGAACATAGCAAGATCGAAATTCGAACAGGAAATATCTAAAAGTTATTTTATTTCATCATTTACTAATATTACAAGTGGGGAAAACCAAGATGTAATGCAGGTATTTATACATTCACTGTAGCACAGGAATAAAGAATTTCAAAATAGAACTTCTGGGAAATCTTTAAGAGTTTTCTAAACTAATAATGAGTTGCCACTTGATAAGAAATTCAACACAATTTCAAGCTTTAATTTAGCAGGCAAAGCTTCTCTAAAAAGTGTCTCTTGTTTTTGAAATAATTGGTTCAAGCGGTGCAAGAAGTTCATTCAATTTAGCAGCCGTCATAGGGATGTGATATCGAAAAGTGCTCGGATTTTCCATTCTTACTTCCTTCAAAAAATTACCACTGAACCCATGATTTTTTCGGTTTGCAATCCACTTTCGCACCCATAATTTTCACATATTTTTTGTTATATTTTGGAAACTTTCAATTTCTATTTGCAACATATCCGTGATTATAGCAATACCCGAAATGAAAACTTCATTTTGCGCCATCTTCATTGGCAATAAGTAAAGCTTATTAAAAGTATAATGCAAACACTACCGCAACATGCATATACATGTTGCTGGTAAAATAGCAGCTAATAATTGGTCTAGTGTCAACTAGGCTTAAAAATTTCCCACACTGCTCTGCAAAATTCATTAAAAATTCCGCAGACTGTTGATTTTCCAACTCCAATAAGATTAGCAATTGATCTATACTCCTCAGAAGATCCAAGTGCGTACAGACCAATTGCTATTCTTTTTCTCAAAGTTTTATTTTGCTTACTGTATCTTTCAGTTTTGTTCAGGGAATAAAGTAAAGAAGAAAGTACATCGGAACTGTCTAGGTCTACTCTGTGATTATTTTAAAGAAAAAATCGTCATTCGTAAACAGATAGTTTTTAAAAAAAATAGCTAGTTCTATTCTAAAATTAAGAATTCAATTTATAACTTAAATTAAACCATAACTTAAACAACCTTCTTGCAAATGGTCTTCCCTTGGAAATTAAGTTTTACAATTGTTAGTTAACTATTATTTTTTGTGTTTTCAGAAGCATTTTTTGTTTTTTACTTAAATATATGTTTTTTTTTCCTTTTATTACTTAATAGTAGTCAAAAAAATTTTTTTTATTTATATATTATTATATATTTTATATATAATAATATATATTTATTTACTTATAAAATTTCCATTACTGACACAATAATATAAAAGAAAAAATTACTTTCTTGATTTTCAAAAATGGTTTATGAACACTTGACATTTAAATGAATTTTGTACTAGGAATCAATACATTTTTGAGGTTTATGAACGTACTATTAAAAAATTTTTTAAATTGTTATTATCCCTAACTATAATTTTCATATGATATCATCTGATTTTGTACGATTGTATGACTTTCATATTAAAGAATAATATAATAAGTATGGATATGTTGACAAATAGCCCCACCAATTTTATTAAAAAATACATTTAGCACCGATTCAGATGAAAAAAGATGTTTATGAAAGACAATACCATGCCCTACAATATTGTAAGATATTGGTTCCAGTTTATTGTCTTACTCGAAAAATATAACATTTTAATTAAAATGCTTTAAAATCTTAGGAAAATTTTGTAATGCATTTTTCGACCACTAGATGGCGCCATCCCCACTTATAGTTTATATATTCGGAAACTTTGAGATATTTAGTACCGCTATGTGATGACGTCACCTTGATAGCTCACAACCCCTCTCCGGAAGTATATCCATTGTCATAACCAATCATACGCATAAAATGTGAAACATGAACATTTAATTTTTAAAAATTTATGTATTTATATTTTTATGTTTCATTCTGAAATTTTTTAATTCTTTTAATTTTAGTTTTAGTAATTTTTAGTTTCTTTTCAATTTAGTTTGCTTGTATGTATGATATCATACGATATGTACGCTTCGTTTTCTTATGACTTGACGAATGATTTCTTAATGATAACGAATGATGGTTATGACTGTAGTTAGTTACATGAAATTTCATACAATCGCACCAAATCATATGATGTCATATGACATCATATATTTATTATAGTTAGCGGTTATAATAGTCATAGCCAATCGCTTAAAATGTCAAGCATAAACATTTAATTATTAAAAATTTATGTATTTACCTTGTTATGTTTGATTTTGAAATGTTTTAATTCTTTTTAATTTTAGTTTAAGTTATTTTTAGTTTCTTTTCAATTTAGTTTGCTTGTATGTATGATATCATAAGATATGTATAAATAGCTTCGTTTCGTATGCCTATGAATTGACGAATAATTTATTGATGGTTTCGAATGATAGTTATGATTATTATAGTTAGTTATATGAAAAACATACAATCGTACAAAATCATATGACTTCATATGATATTATATGACTATTATAGTTAGGGGTATACAATCGTACTAATCATATGATAAAATATGACATCTTATGACAATTATAGATAGGGGTAATGGCGTAATTTGTAAAACTAACAAATAAAATTACAATGAACAAATGGCAATATGAAAAATTTTTTAATGGCAACTAAACAAAAGCTGTGTAGGATTTACATCAAATTCGTATCTGAAGAGAAAACAACTGGGAAAAAAAAATTTGTTTTCTAAGCGGTAATCTATGAGATGTTCCATTTTCCGAGTGCATTTTTGTTTTACTTTATTTAAGACTAGCAGATTTACCCGGTGTTGCCCGGAATTTTTCAAAATTTAAATTTATGTTTACAATAGATTAGTATTAGTACTCGTATAAAGCAAAACATTTTCTTTTTTTTTTATAGCACATAGGCTCCGAACTTGTTCAGTCAATTATGAAAATTTGTATATAATGTTTTTGTGTACGGGGACTGTTCTGGACTTAATGTTGGAATAGTTTTCAAACTTTTTTGTAAAATAAAAAAGGTCTGACCGATTGCAAGCAAATTTTATATACGTTACGTGTTAATGATAGACAATGCAGTTCATTCTTTTAATAGACTTGAAATTTGTTAACCGATATTGGGATGATGATTGAACTAAAAAAATTAGAAATCGACAAAAACTTTTAAAACAAATTGGCGATTTCCGTTGAACTATTGTGGCACAATTAACACTTTTGCTTTCAATTAATAACCCTTTGAGAGGCGCAGAAACGCTCAACCTGGTATTATTTAATTAACATGCACACGTTTGTGGCGTAGAGAGAAAGGAGTAAAAACTAAAAGGTATGGATCGGATCAGAATCGAAAATTGAATAGATTTAGCTATGTATGTCCGGCCGACATGCTCATGAGTAATGCTCATATAAAAAAAGAAGTTATGTGGCAGTTACCCGAGCCCGTTGTACAAACTGGCTGAATTTCAATTGCGATGAATTTCATAAATCCGATTTGTTGAAAATTTCAGAATCCTAGCTCCTTTAATTTTTGAGTTATCGTGATTACGGGCGGACAGACGGACAGGCATACATAGCAGAATCGATTTATTTTTCAATTCTGATCCGATCCATACACTTGAGTCTATATCTACCCCCTACTACTCCATCTCTGCGTCACAAACATCATACTAGTATCTCTGCGTCATACTAGTATTTATAAACAACGATTTTTTCATTCATAAATTTATAGTTCATTTTTTCGAATTGATTTCTGTTTTTCTAAAAATTATTTAATTTTATATGTACATGCGTATGTGCGGGAAAAATAACACCTAAATACTTAAATTGCTTACTGGGTAAGATCACAATATTATTTAAAACAATTTTTTGTTTGAATTTTAACCACTTTATCAAAGATAGGGAAACAGCTTTGACACATATGATATTAATAAGCTCAGTTTTGCTTGCATTTATTTTAAGCTTCCAACTAGTATAGTAATCAATCAAAGTATTTAAATAATTATTTAATATCTAAGATGTAACTAAAGGTGCTTTGTGTGAGATATAAAGTAAAATATCATCCGCAAACTACAAAATTTTAATTAATAATGTAGTAGCAATATCAGCTAAATATGTATTAAATAACTTTGGGCCTAAGACAGAACCTTGAGGAACTCCAGCAACAAAATTACGAACGGTAGAAGAATTTCTTCGACCAACAACATAAGTTCTATCAGTCAGATAATGGCGTAAAATGTTAATTATATGTGTATTGACACCAAACCTAAACAATTTATGAAGGAGACCCTTATGCCATACAGTATCAAAGGCACTTTGAATGTCTAGAGATAACGCCGTTGTTATGCACCCATTGTTCAATCCTTTGGCTACATCAGAGGTAAATCGTGACAAAGGATGATCAGTAGATTTTTTATTAACAAAACCAAATTGAAAGGGTGGCAAAATAGATTTCAACTGAGAAGAAAGCCTTAAGTCAACAATTTTTTCAAAAAGCTTAGATATTGAATTTTGTTGACTGATTGGGCGCCGATTATTAACAAAATTTTTATCCTTCCCACATTTAGGAATCAGTATTACAATGGCCATTCTCCAAATTTTAGGGAAATACCCAGAGGAAATGAGCTGATTGAAAAAGATTGTAAAAAATAAAATTATCTCTGGTGAGAAGAACTTAAATAAACAAATTGGAGTTCGGTCACAACCGGATTCTTATTTATACGTGTATTGATAACTTCTTGAACTTCGTCACGACAGGTAAGAAGATTTCTTTGATTATTCGACAATGAGTTATTCAGACTTTGAAGACTAACCCTATCTATAATTGAAGCAGATATTTCATTAGAAAACCTAATAGGCAAATTAAAGTTATTTAGGAACTCGATGGAACCGTCAACCAGTGATTCATTCATTGAGTGGTATTGAAATGTGGTTTCATGTTGTGACTGAAATCGATTTGCAAAAATTTCAGGGATCTGAGATAAATCGTTAACAACAGTATGATCATCAACATAAATGATTGAATTCAAACAAGAAATACAGTTTTGTTTAGGTTTACAATGTTTGATAAGATCATAGCATTGACGATTGCATACAGTTCCTGAAACAATGCTAATATAATGGTTACGATAATATCAAAACAAAGCGATTTAACAAACATCTGACGAACGAAATTGAAATTACGACGAATCGATTGAAAATTAGAAGTACGAATTGCTCCTCGAAGCCGACGAGAGTAATATCTCAATTGTCGTTTTAGACGAAGAGTTTGAAAAGAAAGCAAAATTTTACCTGAATTAATAGGAATAACAGGAGCAAAACGATGAACAGCTTCAAGAAAAATATTATTAATGCTTACAGCAATGTTTTCCAAGGAGTCAGGAGTCATATTGCTATTAGCAGAGATTTTAAGAGTATTAAATTGAGAAGTTATGAATTTATTAAAACCTGAAATATTAGTATGATTATATAAATAAATAGAGTCAGAAATAGGTGGAATACGAAAGAAATTGTTACAGTACATATGGTAGCTCTAATACACCTCAACAATCAACATAATAAATAACAAACAGATGCTTATGACTTTTTAATTTATACATAAATGTTATTATCTTAATTTCTATTAATCATTTCCTCTTTTCTTTTTCATGTTCAGTCTCCATAGAGTACACATCGTATTACATTGATATATACGTAAAGCAATTTCTTCTATGTAAATTATTATTCTATTTTAATCTATGTAATCTTTATACTAAAAACTGAATTATAATTATTAAAGAATTTAAAACTAAATAAACTTTGTGTATAACTTAATATTTAAAAGGTTATGGGTCCAGGCTCAATATAATTTATATATAAATTCATTGTAATTATTTTGATTGGAGTATAAACGTGGAGAGATGAATTCTCTTGGAATAACACGTGTGGATTTATTGTCGAAGGACAACTATGACACCTGGAATCTTAAGATGAAGGCGATTCTCGTTAAGAATGGCGTGTGGAAAATAACGGATGGGTCATTAAAAAGGCCTGATGAGTCTAAAGCTAATGATATTGCAAAATGGGATTATGATAATGAAAAAGCAAAATCTGATTTAATTTTATCTATTTCAGCTTCAGAATTGAAGCAAATAAAACACTGCAACACAGCCTTTGAAATATGGTCAACATTGAAACAGATATATCAATCACAAGGTCCAGTTAGGAAAGCCAGCCTAATGGAAATACTAATGACTCATAAGGTAGATGAATATGGAAACATGCATGAACACCTGCGAAATTTTTTGATACGATAGATAAATTAGAAGATATGGACGTCAAAATAGATAAAGATCTATTATCTATCTTGTTATTAAATACATTACCATCATCATATGACAATTTTAAATATGCAATAAAATCAAGGGACGAGTTACCAAGCCCTGATATATTACGTATAAAAATAATAGAAGAAAGTTCATCACGTAAAAATTTACATAGTAGTAATAAAATTCCAAATGCTTTTATAACAACACAGAAGAAATTCAACAATAACAAGCAGTATTATAAAAGAGAAATAAATAATGTGAGTAAATCAGTAAAATGTTATAGATGTCACAAATTAGGACATATAGCATCGGAATGCCGACAGAAATCTCAAAAACAGGTAAATTCTTTGAAATATGAAAATCATGAATTTAGTATGTATAGTAATACAAATAATATAACACAATTTACGGAACTAAATTCTAAATCTAACATATGGTGCCCAGACAGTGGTTGTACAGCACATATTTGCAAAGATAAAATATGTTTAATAAAATTATTGAAACTAATTGCAAAAACTTAACACTGGCTAGATGTAAATGGAAAAGGTTCCGTTCAAATGAAAATTAATTTTAAAAATATTAACCTAAATGAAGTTTTATTTGCCCCGAATATAAACACTAATTTATTATATATATCCAAAATTACCGATAAAAATTACAAAATTTTATTTAAAAAGGACGGTGTTCTAATCATAAATAATACTGGTGAAATTATTTTTGAAGCGAAAAAATTTGCTGATTTATATTTTGTAAATGAAAACAATATTAAAGTTAATTCTGTTTTACATAATAAAAATGAAACTGAGTTGACAAAATTAAAATCATGGCATTACCGTCTGGGTCATTTAAATATTCGAGATGTATATAATTTATCCAAGACGAAGTTAATATTGATTTAAATTACAAAGAAAAACCAAAAACTTTTGAATGTGATATATGTATAAAATCTAAAATGACATCCTTACCTTATCCAAAATTATCAGAAAGAAAAACTAAAATTGTAGAGATTATACATAGTGACGTGTGTGGACCTATGAGAGTCGAATCACTTGGGGAAAAGAATCCAAAATTTACAAAGTGATAATGGTACAGAATATCTTAACGCAGAATTCGACAAATTTTTAAAAGAAAAAGGTATTAAGAGGAGATTAACTGTAGCTTATTGTCCGGAACAAAATGGGACAGCAGAGCGAAAAAATAGGACACTAATGGAGATGGCGCGATGTTTATTAATGCAATCAAATTTACCATCAAACTTATGGGCCGAAGCTGTACTCACGTCAAATTATATTAGAAATCGCTGCCCGTCTGCTAGTTTAAGTGGTGGAATTCCATATCAACTTCTTTTCAATAAAATGCCCAACTTATCGCACTTACAAGAATTTGGTTGTGAAGGCTTTTATTTAAAAAAGGGTCCTGGTTTGAGTAAACTAGATAGTCGTGGAAACAAATGTATTTTTGTTGGTTACTCAGATGAATCAAAGGGTTACAGAATATATGTACCAAATAAAAGAATGATCATAATATCTAGAGATGTTGTATTTTCAAAAACTTTTACCACAGTTAATAAAGAACTTATAGAATTTGAACCAGAATTAAATTTAAGTAAGTCTATGAATTATCCAATTATTAATCAAAATCAATTTCAGAATAATAATGGAGGTTCCCAAGTAAGCTTAAATAAAGAAATTGATAGTGAATATGAAACTGCAGATTCTTCCAATGAATACGATGTAAATCACGGATATAATGAGAAAAAATAATTACAAAATTTAAAAGGGCAAAACGTTCCCATCTTGCTATTGGAAGACCAAAGCTCATGCGTACTGGTAAACCTGGAAAGCCAAAGAAACTTCGTAAGGTAACTGAAACTGTAAAGTTGAACACAGAGCTTACAAAAACCAGCATTGAAAATCTGGACGAAAAAGATAACGAAGAAAATAACCAAATTAAATATTTATTTGCTACTGAAGTATCTAATAAAGAGGTTTCTGATGATCCGAATTGGGATGAAGCAATAGCGAGTGAGCTGAAATGTATCATTAAGCGTAAAACGTGGACAGAAAAGAAGCTCCGAATGTTATTGGTAGTCGTTTTGTTTTCTGCTATAAATATGATTCCAATGGAAATCCTATAAAGAAAAAGGCTAGATTAGTTGCAAAAGGATTTGCCCAAAGACCAGGAATTGATTTTCATAGTACATTTTCACCAGTTGCGAGATTTAGCTCAATACGTTTAATGATATCATTAGCCTGTCGATACAAAATTAATATTCGTCAATTAGATATAACCAATGCATATCTTAATAGTGACCTGAGTGAAAACGTTTTTATGGAACCACCACAATAACACAAAGGACTAAAATTTTTAATTGATAATGAACCTGACAAAGAAATATTAATTGAAGCAAAACGAATAAAAAATGAAATTCAAAACAAAAACAAAATTTTTCACCTTCAGCGAGCTCTTTACGGCTTAAAACAGTCAGATAGAGAGTGGCATTCACGCTTAAATAAAGAAATATTGAAGTTTGGTGCTAAACCATCGGAGTATGATAATTGTCTATACTATAGTGGTAAAGAGCAGAATATGTTGCTTGTATTAATATACGTGGATGACATACTAATTGCATCTAATAATGAAAATTATATTACTAATTTTATTAATCACATAAAAAGCTGTTTTGAAACGAGAGATATTGGAAAATTGTACTACTGTTTAGGCATCCAATTCGAATATACAGAGAAAGGCATATTAATGCACCAATCAAACTACATTAAAGAAATTTTAAAGAAATATGGTATGCTGGAAAGTAACCAATGATTTCCGGCCTAAAACTAGAGAGATGTAATTCAGATGAAAATCCTTACCGTGAACTAATCGGCTCTCTGATGTACCTGGAAATCAATACTCGACCAGATATATCGTATTGTGTTAGTATGCTGAGCCAATTCAATGACTACCATGGTCAAGAACATTGGTTAGCCGCCAAACGTGTTTTGAGGTATTTAAAAGGAACCATAAATTATGGACTTACTTTCAATCACGAAAATACCAGTGGTTTAATAGGATATAGTGATGCTGATTGGGGGATTTGCACCTTAGATCGTAGGTTATATACCGGTTTTATCTTTACTTTAGGAGGAACTGCAATAAGTTGGGAGTCCAAGAAACAATCTTCAGTAGCCCTGTCTACAACTGAAGCGGAATATGTTAGTATCGCTGAAGCAATAAAAGAATACACTTATTTAAGAGGATTTTTAACCGAATTAAAGTTAAACCATTTAATTACTGGAACTTTATTTAACTTTATTTTAATTATATAATCAGGGAGCACTAAAATTAGCAAATAATCCCGTTTTCCATGCCAAATCGAAACATATTGATATTAAATATCATTACATATGAAAACATGTTCAAGATAAAACAATTTATTTAAAACATATGCCTGCAGAAAATATGTATGCAGATTTTCTCACAAAAGCTTTACCTGGACCAAGACATCGTATATTAATAGAATGTGTTGGACTAAAACATCATGTACGCTGAGTGGGGGTGTTACAGTACATATGGTAGCTCTAATACACCTCAACAATCAACATCATAAATAACAAACAGATGCTTATGACTTTTTATACATACATGTTATTATCTTAATTTCTATTAATCATTTCCTCTTTTCTTTTTCATGTTCAGTCTCCATAGAGTAGGTACACATCGTATTACATTGATATATACGTAAAACAATTTCTTCTATGTAAATTATTATTCTATTTTAATCTATGTAATCTTTATACTAAAAACTTAATTATAATTATTAAAGATTTTAAAACTAAATAAACTTTGTGTATAAATTAATATTTAAAAGAAATAGAGAAAGATATATTTAATGTAATGGAAGTGTGATCAGAGAATGTAAAACGCTGTGTAACAAAAGGATTTTTGTTTTGAAATGTGTTAGAAGTAAACAAGTAAAGAAACAGTCAGTCGGTGCAACCGACTTAGAAATACCCTACACCTATTTGGTTCAAATTTAAGGACATATCCATAAGTCATTTTAACACCATAGAAGCTGTTATTAATTTGATCGTAAGACATAGCTAACCAAATTAACTGTATAATACTAAAAACATTTTCAAATTACCCTATCTATTAAAAAATATTACAAATTCTTACTAATTTATCTATTTAAAAATATTAAAAAACAAACAAACTTGAAATAAATGAAAATATATTTATTCCAATTCAATTACAAAATGAAAAAATTCTAATTATTAAATTTTGTGATAAAAAGATAATCAAAGCATAATATATTTAATAATCCAAATTTTTAAAAATTGCAATTATTTTAAATGGTTAGTTTATATACCTAATAGAAAAGCTTATAAACGCAAAATATGCAATATATGTATTTCTAAAATACAATTAAAAATTTACACCTTTTCATATAATTCATTTAAATATAAAAATAAATTTTACATAAATGCAGCAAGTACCTTTGAACATAGCTGAACCACTACAATTAAGTCTAGATTTCGGAGACACATAGGACATAGGAAATATATTCTCTGGCTTCGAAATTAAACTCGACCACAACCAATTCCCATGGTACTTTCATTACTAGTAACCTACTGTTAAATTTCATCAAAATACCGGCATTATTTTTTGAGTTATGGTGTTTGTAAGATATATGTTTGTTAGTCCTTGAACTTTTCAAGGGTTCCAGGACCCGAAACTATGGTACGATTTCGCCCATATGCAGTCCCGTCATACTTTCAATACTAGTTAACCCTTGTACACAATTGGAACGCTCTATCTTAATTTTAAGTTACTAGTTTTATTAATTTCGATGATAAGCTTTTACACATTGGGGGGTCTAAGAGAGGTTCTGAACCACCACTCCAATTGATCCCAAATTAAGGGGGCACGCAAGAAATAGTAAAGAACACCCTTGTGGCAAATTGGAAGCTTCTACATTTGTTTCAAGTTACTATCTTTATTAATTTCGAAAATATGCTTTAAGGGCCTAAGAACTGAGTGGCTGGTCCCCGATCCACTACTCCAATGGGGCCCAAATTTCAAAGACACTTACGAAATAGGAAGGGACACCCTGATACCAAATTTGGAGGTTCTATCTTCATTGGTTTCGGAATTATGCTCGTTTGGCCTAAATTCGATCAAAAAGTTTTAAGTTCCGAACCCATTGTCCAATCCTCACCGTACGTAATCACCGCCGTAGTTTCGCTGCCAATAACCTACAGCACAAATTTCATGAAGATAGCCTCATTAGTTGTTGAGTTATCGTGATTTTTTATATATGTTCCTTAGCCCTGACATCGATTAAAAGGTCCGGAATCCGAACCCATGGGCTGATTTCGCCCTTATATAGTCCGCGCTGTACTTATAGTACTAGTTAACCCTTGTACACAATTTGAACGGTCTATCCTAATTTTAAGTAACTATTTTTAGTAATTTCGATTATAAGCCTTTAAAACTTGGGAGGTCTGAGAGGGGTACAGAACCACCACTCCAATTGATCCCAAATTAGGGGAACACGCAAGAGATAGTAAAGAACACCCTTGTGGCAAATTGGAAGCTTCTACATTTTTTCAAGTTGTTATCTTTATTAATTTTAAAGATATGCTTTAAGGTCTTCGGAAATGTGTGGCTGGTCCCCGACCCACTACTCCAATGGGACCCAAATTCACAAGACACTTAGGAAATAGAAAGGGACACCCTGATACTAAATTTGGAGGTTCTATCTTCATTGGTTTCGGAATTATGCTCGTTTGGCCTAAATTCGATCAAAAAGTTCTAGGTTCCGAACCCATGGTCCAATCCTGACCTTACGCAATTCCCGAAGTGGTTTCATTACTAGTAACCTACAGCACAAATTTGATGAAGATAGCGTCATTAGTTGTTGAGTTATCGTGATTTTTTATATATGTTCGTTAGCCCTTCGATCGATTAAAAGGTCCAAAATCCGAACCCATGGGCCGATTTCGCCCATATGCAATCCCCGCCGTACTTTCAGTCCTAGTAATCTGCAGTTAAAATTTCATTAAGATAGCTCCATTATTTTTTGAGTTATCGTGCCTACGGACGGACGGACGGACGGACATGGCTATATCGACTAAGGCGGTCACGCTGATCACAAATATATATACTTTTCCATATCTAGCTCGCTTCCTTTAGGTGGTTACTAACACCATACCAAAGTTAATATACCCCTTGACCTATTCTATAGGTGTAGGGTATAAAAAGAAATCAATAAATGAACCTTCAACAGAGCGAAAACATGTAGGATTATTAGAAAAATAAGTAGAAAACTGCGGATTTTGTGACAAGAATAGAGAAAAACTGCTACCAAGAAAATTTGTTGAAAAATTACCAACGTTTGGAAGTCTGGCATTGAAATCACCACCACATATAAACAGTGAACCTAAATTCAGAAAAAAATCAAAAAAATAAGGACTTAATCTATGCAGAGGTGGAATATAAATTGAGACTACAGTGAGCCATTCACTATCAACAAATATATCAATCAAGGCAGCCTCAAACATCGTGTTACTAACTTTTCGAAAATTTTGAAACGGAATCTGATTTCGCAAAAGAATAGCAACACCTCCTCCATTGCGGCCGATTCTATCACTACGAAAAATATTAAAATTAGGAAAACTGTAAAATTTATCAGTCATCATATTAGTTTCAGATAAAAGAAAAATATCAGAAGCACATTCTTCCATGAAATCTGAAAGTAACCGATATCTACCAGGCGAGCACAAAGAATTTACATTAAGAGCTGTAATACAATTAACAGTCATTTGCAAAAAGTTTATTTAGTATTTTTTCTTGATTACTCATCATACGAATAGTCAACTGAAAGAGATCATCTTGACTACGCGAAGCAGAATTAGAGGTATTTGCACGTACAGCATCAACGAAAGATACACCCGGACGTAAACCCGAATTACTTTTAATATTATTATTCACCTTAAAACTATTAGCTGATGAAGAACTCAGGTTATACTTACTGGATTTAGTTGATGTATTACGTTTTTGAATGACCGGAAAAATACTTTTAGTGAAATAAGTGCATTAAGTCTGATTATTTGCAGAGTGAGGACCTTTGAAATTTACACATCGCGCAGGAACTTCATTAGGTTTACAACACTTACCAGGGCCATGAGAATCCAAACACTTAACACAACGATAACTACGATGACATCCAACAGAAGTATGAAAATAAGTTGACAGTTAGAACATTGAGTTACTGATTTAGATTTAAATACGGTAAATTTAATAGAAACTCCCAACAATGCATGACCACTGTTGAAAATTCCTTCACCAAAGTCCCCAGGAACAACGATTTTAAACAATGATAAATCTGGAGCATTCTGTCGCATATATCCAGTTTGGAAGAGAAACACCTCAGTTGATTCAGGAAATCCAGCACGCAAAAGTTCACCTTTAATATCATTTGCCGAAAAGCCAAAAGTTGAATTTAGGCCCCGTAAAACAAAGCATTTACGTTTTGCAGTCTTGGCCAGATAAGTGTGGTAAGAATACCCAGCTATTCCGATCGTTTCTTGGATATTCTGCCGAGATTCGAGATTAATTGGGAAAACACGGGCACCAGTGCCGTTAGATGGCTATCATCATATCCTAAATTGACTATCATCATATCTGTCATATAGGTCTTACCAAGTCCTTTTTAGATCTGCAACTTCAGTGACTTACGTCGCTAACTTAGGAGTTCCGCAAGGAAGGAAGATTGGATTTCAAAAAGCACAACAACTTCATAATTAATAAAGCTAATTCAACTTTTGGATTTGTTATGCGTTGGTCAAAGGAGCTTTCTGATTCCTAATACACAAAACCTTGAATATGCTAGCCAAGTATCGTCTCCCTAAAAAAAATTTCTCCGTTCGGTCTACGCGATCTTGCTTGAGCAGATCAGTAGTATAGAAATGTGTTTTCTGGATAAAAAGTTCTAAATTCAAACAAAATTTCAGTTATTGCCCTCACTCATGAAATCAACATCAGAATCATTAGATTCATGTTGATGTTATTATTGTTGATGTTGTAGTTCTTGATGTTGTTATTGTTTTTGTTTTTGTTGTTGATGTTGTTGTTGTTGTTTTTGTTGTTGTCCCACTTGATGCGGCTTTATTTTTTTTTTTGGACTTTCACTGCCAAGCAGCAAGTTAACTTTTTCGTTGAGGCGCTTCACCTCATCCTCCAGCCGGAGAATTAGCGCATCTTTCTGGTTCAGCGCCTCCCTGAACTTCTCGAGAACTAGCCCATCCACAAGTGCCTTCAGCACTACTAGCTATTGTAGCAGCAAAAATTGAAAATAATTTCAAAATCAGAAAAAAAAATAAAATTTTTTTGAAATTTAAAAAAAAAAAATATTTTAAAATTTAATTATTTAAGATGACTATTCTGATTGAAATTTCAAATCAGAATGATGTATATATAGGTATGTACGCATGTACATACAAAATTAAATAATTTTTTAGAAAAAAAGAAATCAATTCGAAAAAATGAACTTTGAAAAAATAATTGTTTTTTTTTCTTGTTCTTGTGATTTTTTTCTTTTCTTTGCTATCGTATTCATGAATCATGTTACATATACTATGTAGAATGAAAAATGGTCTACAAATTTAATTAGTATAGATTGAGAGAATAAAAATAAAAATAAAGGTATAAAAAAGAAATAGTTATTAGTTACAATACATTTAAAATATGCCAACAGTTTTGAGAGAATTTGAAAAAATATACAAATAAAATTTAATACAAATTTTTAACATGAAAATGTTTATCTATATATATTTCTTAATCAATGGTTATACTTATACTTCTATCTACTGCTGAAACAAATGAATGATCAAAAATTTTGTTAAAAGGAAAACAAATAATATAAATTCTTTATCCATACCAAATTTCAGCTTTCAAATCAAAATTTAAACTTAAATACCTTTTAAATTAATCAAAGTCTTTAAATCCAATTTATTCGAGAGTCAAGTCAAATCTTCATAAATTTTCCAAAGTAATGGAGTTAGTATTTATTAGTTGTTCTAACCTATTCTAAGTTACATTTTTCTGTTCTACTAGTTTTCAGATCAGTTTTGGGAAATTATTTTCCGTTATTGATTTATTTTGACAATTGTTTATAAAATTTTATATGCTTCAGAAAAATTGGCGATAGAGAGTTTTATGTAAAAGTGAGTTTTATGTAAACATTAAAAATTTTTTCTATTTGTCAATTTTAAAAACTAAAAATGTAGAACAGGTACAAAAAAGGATTTCTTAGTTTTTGTGTGTAGATTGTACTGTTCTAAAAAATAATAAACAAACCTAATAAACATAAAAAAATAATTTTTTATGTTTTTTATGTTTATTTTTTATGTAACTTCTAAATAATTTTTTACGTTTATTTTCTTTGAATATATAATAATATCGGTTATATAATAAAATGAACATAAGTTAGTTTATATTTTACACATGCACATACATTCATATATTCATTAATTTATTGTACAATCATAAAACCACTACCAGAGACTACATTATAAAACATTCTTTAAATGTAAGCAAATAAGAAAAATAAATACTATTATTACCTTTTCTTTTTCTAAAGACAGCATACAATATGCAAAGACAATATTCATTAAATAATACATAATTTACAAAATTATTCAACATTTTATTAAAAAATAACTTTTCAGGTTCATTCCACTTAAAAATTTTATTCCACGGCAATTAAAAAAACGAGTACAAGTCTTGCAGAAACAAATTATTATACAAGATAGGTCTAATTCTAAATTTATAAAACATATCTACGAAATTTACAAGTTTGTCTGACAACGCATATTATTATTATTTCATATAAAGATACCTAAAAAAAATCAATTTCTTTGAATCAAAATATTATAAAAACAATTCTTTAATTTCTTAATTCTTAATTCTTACTATAATATAGTGTTCTTTTATACTTGCGTTTGAAAACATATAAACATTTTTCCTATCTCGCATTATTCTTTTCTTTAAACATTTTATACACATACGTAATCCGTAGTATAACCAAATTAAAAACATATATTTATTAAAGTTCGATGATTTAGTACATATAGCCAATAATACATATTACGATTTACAAAAAAAACGATTTTGTTTTTATGTTTTTGTTCTACTTCAACGCTCTTTATATGTTATATGTACTCATTTACGTTGGTCTACCTGGTAGTAATGGTAATGGTACTACTTGTAATTTTTCCAACTTACAAGTAGTTTCCCATAACAAGTTCATATTTGTCTCTCGCTTACATCCGAATACAGAACCTTGTGATATTTATCACCACCTTTCCAACATGGCCAATATTGATTGTATTGGAGATGGTGTTTCGATCTTTAAGACAGCAACTAAACTGTACTCCTCTTTTAAAATAAGTATTGCAGATAATTTATTTTAATTCATAATAATTCACAATAGTTGGCCTCCTAGAGTACTAATTAAGGAATTCGAATTGCGTAAGAAAATATTACACAATTCAAAAAACCTGAGAATAACTTGATCTTCTACCAAAACGTGAGAGGACTTCGTACTCGGTTTTAAAATCTATGACTCTTCCTCACGACATTCTAGCATTGTCCGAAGCCTGACTCAACGCCAATTTTAATAATGAGGAACTATTCTCTAAAGATTATTTAGCCCAGATAGAAATATTTCTTCCTCCCTTGTCTGTTAAACCATTAATAAACAAGTGTCTTCATTGAGTTCAGTAATGAAACCGACTTTATTATAATTCATATTCTTAGTCTAAACTTAACAACAACAACAACAACATATCATATATATAAGAGAACGAGTGTATTCCAGTTACATATTTATATTAAATTCATTATAGGGTGACCATTAACCTTATTATTTACACTCTCCCCTTTTTACAAAAAAAAATTAATAATTTCATTAGTAACATTTTTCCTATCTCGCATTATTCTTTTCTTTAAACATTTTTTACACATACGTAATCCGTAGTATAACCAAATTAAAAACATATATTTATTAAAGTTCGATGATTTAGTACATATAGCCAATAATACATATTACGATTTACAAAAAAAACGATTTTGTTTTTATGTTTTTGTTCTACTTCAACGCTCTTTATATGTTATATGTACTCATTTACGTTGGTCTACCTGGTAGTAATGGTAATGGTACTACTTGTAATTTTTCCAACTTACAAGTAGTTTCCCATAACAAGTTCATATTTGTCTCTCGCTTACATCCGAATACAGAACCTTGTGATATTTATCACCACCTTTCCAACATGGCCAATATTGATTGTATTGGAGATGGTGTTTCGATCTTTAAGACAGCAACTAAACTGTACTCCTCTTTTAAAATAAGTATTGCAGATAATTTATTTTAATTCATAATAATTCACAATAGTTGGCCTCCTAGAGTACTAATTAAGGAATTCGAATTGCGTAAGAAAATATTACACAATTCAAAAAACCTGAGAATAACTTGATCTTCTACCAAAACGTGAGAGGACTTCGTACTCGGTTTTAAAATCTATGACTCTTCCTCACGACATTCTAGAATTGTCCGAAGCCTGACTCAACGCCAATTTTAATAATGAGGAACTATTCTCTAAAGATTATTTAGCCCGGATAGAAATATTTCTCCCTCCCTTGTCTGTTAAACCATTAATAAACAAGTGTCTTCATTGAGTTCAGTAATGAAACCGACTTTATTATAATTCATATTCTTAGTCTAAACTTAACAACAACAACAACAACAAAAACATATCATATATATAAGAGAACGAGTGTATTCCAGTTACATATTTATATTAAATTCATTATAGGGTGACCATTAACCTTATTATTTACACTCTCCCCTTTTTACAAAAAAAAATTAATAATTTCATTAGTAACATTTTTCCTATCTCGCATTATTCTTTTCTTTAAACATTTTTTACACATACGTAATCCGTAGTATAACCAAATTAAAAACATATATTTATTAAAGTTCGATGATTTAGTACATATAGCCAATAATACATATTACGATTTACAAAAAAAACGATTTTGTTTTTATGTTTTTGTTCTACTTCAACGCTCTTTATATGTTATATGTACTCATTTACGTTGGTCTACCTGGTAGTAATGGTAATGGTACTACTTGTAATTTTTCCAACTTACAAGTAGTTTCCCATAACAAGTTCATATTTGTCTCTCGCTTACATCCGAATACAGAACCTTGTGATATTTATCACCACCTTTCCAACATGGCCAATATTGATTGTATTGGAGATGGTGTTTCGATCTTTAAGACAGCAACTAAACTGTACTCCTCTTTTAAAATAAGTATTGCAGATAATTTATTTTAATTCATAATAATTCACAATAGTTGGCCTCCTAGAGTACTAATTAAGGAATTCGAATTGCGTAAGAAAATATTACACAATTCAAAAAACCTGAGAATAACTTGATCTTCTACCAAAACGTGAGAGGACTTCGTACTCGGTTTTAAAATCTATGACTCTTCCTCACGACATTCTAGAATTGTCCGAAGCCTGACTCAACGCCAATTTTAATAATGAGGAACTATTCTCTAAAGATTATTTAGCCCGGATAGAAATATTTCTCCCTCCCTTGTCTGTTAAACCATTAATAAACAAGTGTCTTCATTGAGTTCAGTAATGAAACCGACTTTATTATAATTCATATTCTTAGTCTAAACTTAACAACAACAACAACAACAAAAACATATCATATATATAAGAGAACGAGTGTATTCCAGTTACATATTTATATTAAATTCATTATAGGGTGACCATTAACCTTATTATTTACACTCTCCCCTTTTTACAAAAAAAAATTAATAATTTCATTAGTAATAAATAATAGTTAAAATTCTTTAAATATTTACCAAAAAAAGGTTTTAACTTAATCTAAACTTAATTTTTATGTTGTTTAAAAATATAGTATATCAGGTTCTTTTTTAATTTTCAATTTTGGCAGGTTTGCTTAAGGCAAATATACCTCATTTTTAATTTTTCTTTTTTTATAACATCTGTTTATACGAATACAATTGATCTTTGTTTTTTCTTTTAAATATTTTTAGTCTATTGTTTTTTTTTCTTAAACACTATTTAGCCATTTGTTATAAAGATTTCTTTTAATTGTAGCTTTGATTCATTTTTCATTATCCTCCAAAAAACTCCTATATTTTATAATCATTCTTTTTAAAATTTAAAAATTTTTATTTGCCAAACTGGTGTACAAATCCTCTGGTAATGCAAGCGGATATTGATTAATGTTTATTAAAGAATTAACAGTTTTTTTTTAAATCTACGCACAACCTAATTTCTCCATTCGCCTTTGGAACTGCGAATAGAAGCGATGCCTAACGTGAAACTTTGGCAGGAATAAGAATACCTTGTTCAACGAAACTGTCCATTTGCTCTCCTATTTTATATCTAATTTTATAAGGAATAGTGTACGCTTTGGAAAAAATTGGCCTGGTCTTTAAACCGGCATTATTTAAATTAAAATTCGCCTTAAAATAAGCCGACCAGATCATCGACAAGAAAAAAGAGGACATTAATAAAAAATAGGGCATCGAATATGACGCAGGAGCATTTGTTTAATGGGTTTTATGTTGTTTTGTGTTACTGTGTTAAATAATATCATGTTTGCCTTTATATCCAATAGAAAATTTTTGTCCACAAATTTTAAATATTACTATCGAATTGTTTAGATTCGGATTATCATCTACAGCAATAATGTGTAGAAATTCTTCCTTGTGTCTGTTGTTTAAAGACACTTTTCTTTTCTTTCCGTTGCTCATTCTTATCGTTATAAAATAAAATATTTTTCTAAAATATTTAATATAGTTTAATAATAGTTTTATAGTTTTCGATAATTACTTTATTAATAATTTATAAAAGGAACTTCCACGAATTACGACACCAAACAACATCAACAAAACTCAGAATTTGACAGTTAAATTTGAAATTTTAAAAAAATTGTTTTTAACAACCAAAAATATTGATAACTAAATGAATTACCAACCAAAAATATCGCAAAATAATTTGCCCATTAGAGAAAAATTTAATAAATTGTACTAAAAATTTCACAAATAGTACTAGAAAACTAATATAGACAAAACACAAAAAGAGGACAAAAAGATGACAAGAATTTTAAAGATGACAGGACGCAGAAATAGAGGACTGTCCTCCATAAAAGAGGACGTCTGGCGGTTTACTTAAAACCAATAATGGGATGATTTAATTTTTCGTCAATAAGTCTGGGGTATTTTAATTTATTTTTTGTTATAATCCTATTACCATTTATATCATTATAAATCAAAAAATTCGCGAAATTAATTTTTTTTTACATGTCTCTTTAACATTTAAATTTTTATTGCTTTTTGCTAAAATAGGTCCCCTTTTTTTACATCGAAATTTTTTATATTGGCAATTTACAACTGGACAGGGTTTAAAGGGATGACTCTTTCCACAACGTCCATATGTTTTTTGTTCGTATAAACGTGTTGATTTAAACTTTTTTTTGAATTTTTATTAAATGTTCCAGAAAAATTTTTATTAAATTTATTTGTTTTATCCGAATCAAAAATTTTATTAATATTATAATTCTCTGTTTTAGTATTTTTATCCGATAGTTCATAACTTACTGCTTATGAACTATCGGATAAAATATCCTTCCTAAGTTCCTTAAACTTTTTTGTATCTGGTGCAACTTTTTTACAGAAAGTTCTTTTAATTTAATGACAAATTCACCTATGCTAATTTGCTGATTAACGGAGTAAAACTTTAACAGCTCTGTTCTTTTGTGTGTTTTTGGGGCAAAGTGGTCACTTAACAATGTCAATAAAACAGTAATTGTGAAGGGTATTCCATGGTCAGAATTGCGGTCTTTGAGGAACAAACGTAATTCTGCGTGGAAAAATATATTGAAACTAACTCCGTTGACCACTATAACACTTTTCTTGACATCTATAATAGATTCAAATATTTAGCTGATATTCTTTATAAAGATTATTTATCAAGAATCTCAATTTTTTTCTAATCTGCAATGTTTTTTTGATTTTGTTAATAGTAAACGTAAGACTGATGAGTATTCATCTGCTCTGCGATATGAAAATGCAACATCAAATAACTCGCAGATTGTTTCTAATTTTTTTGCCACATTTTTCTCCAAAACCTACGAAAATGGGGTATTTGAGACGAATCAGTCGTATTTAAATAGTTTAGTTCCTCCATCTCATTCAACTTTTGACATTAAGAGTATTCTTATAACTGAAGACATTTTAATGCCTCTTGACTCTAAGACATGACTTTTCCAATAATTTAAAAACAATATGCCCGACTCTGGGTTGAATCCCTTAGAAAACTATTTAATCTGTCCATTCAATGTGGCTACTTCACCGAGTTCTGGAAACTTTCGTTTATCAACCCGGTACATCAAAGAAGGGTGATGATGTTAGTAATTATAGACCAATTGCCAAATTATCATCTTTTGTCAAATTGTGTGCAAAAATTATTTGTTCCAACTTCGTTGACTATTTTCAAATATTTATACCACCAGAACAGCATGACCAGGATAGGCCTACGGTTACCAATCTATCCGAATTTATTTCTGATACATTAAAAACCATGAAAATCAAAAAACGGATGGACGTGGTATTCACTGATATCAGTAAGGCTTTCGACCTAATCCACTATAAAATTATCTTAAAAAAATATCCTTTTTAGATCTGCAACTTCAGTGACTTACGTCGATAACTTAGGAGTTCCGCAAGGAAGGAAAATTGGATTTCAAAAAGCACAACAACTTCATAATTAATAAAGCTAACTCAACTTTTGGATTTGTTATGTGTTGGTCAAAGGAGCTTTCTTATTCCTAATTCACAAAACCTTGAATGTGCTAGCCAAGTATCGTCTCCCTAAAAAAAATTTCTCCGTTCGGTCCACGCGATCTTGCTTGAGCAGATCAGTAGTATTGATATGTGTTTTCTGGATAAAAAGTTCTAAATTCAAAGCTAATAAAGCTCGTCCATTACATTTGAAAGTTAAGCTGAAAAGCTAAAAACTTAATTCGATATTTTTTTGAAACAATTTTTAAAGTTTGGGTTTAAATTCAAAGTTAATAAAGCTGATCCGTTAGTTTGAAAATTAAGCTGCAAGGTTTAAAAATGCCGTGGAAATTTTTTATTTAATTGTGAATTTGACTAAAAAGTTTTGAAACAAATAATAACAAGCTTAACCTGGTTTGGTTAAAAAAAAACTTATTAAAGCTTAAACTTAATTCGATATTATTTTGAAAAGTTATAAAAAAATTTTAAAGTTGGTTTTGAATTCAAAGCTAATAAAACTCGTCTGTTATGTTTGAAAATTAAGCTGTCAACTGAAATTTTAAAGTTGAAAAGCAAAAAAAGATTAAATTGTTTTGTTTGAGCACTAAAAAATTTTTGCAAAAAGGGAAAAAATAAACTTTTGAAATTATATTAATAATAAAAGCTTTGATAATGAAATACAATTTGACAACGTCATAAAGTTCAACAAAGTGTTGAATCAGATATGGTTTTATGTCACTATAAAAATCTTCCGTTGTTATTGTATGTATAAAACTATCTGTATCTATATAATTAAGAGTTAAATTATTTTGAAACTTTGGTTTCATATAATTATACTGAAAATTATACATTAAAATTTTAGACTGGTCTAAAATTGTGAATTCTATATAAATCGGTTTATTATAATGTATTATAGTTTCCTTTAACTCTATAGCCACTAGATTATACTCAAACACTGAGACACTATTAAAATTAGGTTTTGCTATTAGAGCTCTAGCTCCTAAATGTTTTCCTTTGCTTTCCCATGAATTAGCTATTTTTTTTTACTAAACACGGAATTATTCATTAATTTAAAAAAGTTTTTTTCAAAAGTTTTTTTAGCTTTTTTTTCTTATTTAGTATTTAAATTAATATACTATATACATTAACCAATCACTCTGTTTAAAATTCAAAACTCTATGTATTTAATTTTAAACTAAACCGTTTTCAAGACATTGCTTGAGATTTCTATAATGGATTATATATTATCTCTTGTTATTTAAATTGGTTAACAATTTTTTTACTTTTCCTGTTGGAGGAATACAATTTTCAGGGCAAAAAGGTAAATCATTGTGGAGGTTGTGAAGATTCTTTGGATAATCTAAATCTACTTCTAATGTATAACCAACATCCGAATTATCAGCTATTTCTAAAACGTTTATTGAGTTTTTTTTTCATATATTTATTATCGGCTACAGAATGACGTAAAGAACATTGCCTGATACCTCCACGTATTCATGATTTTATAAAATTGTACATGTTTATATCTGTAAATAATTCTAGCTCTATTTCTGTGAATTTAAGCATTGCTTGCCAAGAGACACCTGGAGCAGTGTAAAAATTTGCAGGGTCTAAATTATAAATATTTCTACAAATTTTTCTAAAACATTAAAAAACGTCGGCTAATATTAAAACATCTGTTATTAAATACAATTTTAAATAATTTAATTAATTTTGACAATTAAAAGAATTCCATACGGTAATTGCAGGATTATAATCTTCTATCGAACAGTGAGTGTTCGTAATTTTATTATAGAACTCTGTTGGCGTTGGTAAATTTTCTTCTACTAGTTTTTCCCAGCTGTTCAAATAATCATATTGAAAAGCTCCTTTTCTAAGCATAAGATCAGAATTATTTCTAAAAGAATGTAAAATGTTTTGCATACTATTTTTATCTATATCTTTAGCAAGACTGTCTAAACTAGCGGCCAGAAAACGAAAACTATCTAAAAATCTAATATCAAAAGTATTGTTTTCTTCAGGAACTACAATTTTTTTAGTTAACGATATGTTTTTTCCTTACATATCAAAGGAATGACCGATATGTTGCCTGGTACTATGTTTAATGACTTGAATAAGAGATAGCAATCATATGCTGAGAAATTATGAAAAAATACAGGCAAATATGAAGGTTTTCTATATAAAATATTACAACTTAGATGTGCAGGACATCCTCTATATTGATCACTAAAATGACAATGGTCCCTTACTGGATTAGTAAAGTCTAAGAACTTACTGCAAATGTGACATGTAGGTTCCGTTAACTGCCTAAATTCTTCATCTAAAGTCATTTTGGTCATCGGTTTTGGATTTTTAAAATATGTTAAGTAAAGAATTGTACAGTCCTTTGTTGCAATGAAATGCTTAATTAGAAATAAAGATAAAAACATAAAATTTAAGAACTAACCTTTTAACAAAGTCGTCGGCACAAGTTGGTCCAATGCACTCTACATACTTATTTAGAGAAGCATCAAATGAACATTTTATAAAATATGAAAACGCTGCAGGGAAGTGTTCTTGAATATTTGTTGTAAATGGCTTTTCTGTACCTGGCTGTCATGTTGGTATTAATATACTCTCACTATCTGCATATTACAAAAAGCGTTTCCATTTGCTGGTTATGGTTTTCAAATTTTAAACTATTTTCATTACATTGTTTTTTATGGATTTGAAGCTGTGTTGGATGATGGAAATGTTGTAAACAGCTGTTTTAATATAATGCAAATATAAATTTTTGATTTATGTTTAGTTAAATTAGTGTGAAGTAACTTTGGTAAACTTTTTATAAAAACACAATGCGCTTTCTCTTTTTGTTCGAGGAGTATTAGATTGACATGATGTTCTTTTTCATCTTTTAATAAGTAATACGGTCCTATTAATTTATTCTTTTCAACTCCAAAAACATTAATGCTTATTTTTGGATTTTTGTGCTCAAATATTTTTAATTGTGTAACTTTAACTGGAAACTCAATTCCCTCAAAGTTTAAAACTGAAACTGCACCGCTATTTAATTTTGTTTTAATTGAATTAATATTTTTAATTTTATACGATCGAGGTAGTGAGATATTATTTGGTAACTGAAATGATGATATTAAGGCCCATTTAAAGCAGTAAATATCTGAATATTTAATATTTGCGTTTTTATTTTCTATCTCTCGAGGAAGCTTAATATAACCTGACCCTCTAAGAGGGTGATATTCATTAACATTTATTTTCTAATCCAATTATTTTTAATAGTGCCCATCTACTATCTTTCTCTTGAAAATCTTCTGCACGCTTCTGTATTTTTAGAATGAAATTCTCTAATGCATTTTGAAAATCTTCAATAGTCAACACGGTGTATGTATAAAACGGTGTATAAAACGATTTAATAGATATTTGCACCTTATTTTCATATCCATTCATTTTTATATACTCGGCAAAAAATTCAGCTTTTATCTTTAAACGCTCATGTTCCAACAAACAATCTTCCAATAGTGTGGAAATGTTGAAATATTTAGTTAAAAGAAACTCTAAGGGATTTATAAGTGATTCATCTTTGTTTTCGAGAAAAAATGTTTTTACTCGTCCCTTAAAAGTTTTTTCTATTAATTTGACGTTTTGGGCAAGTTCTTTTGTTGCATTTTGTCTATGCAGAAATGAACGTACATGCCCATTACGATTTGCAAGTCTTACAAGTCAAAAGTTAGATTCTATTTTTGTTTGTTTTTTTTTTTTTTTAACAACTTAACAGAGAACTGCTTACGTTTATGGATTACAGCGGAAGAATTATTATTTGTATTAGCTTCTTATATATAAAAAAAAATATGTATTAATTCTTCTTTTGCTAGTTCTGTCAATCATCAGAAAATAATAATTAAGTGAACAAATTGATTCACAGATGCAATTACCATTACAAAATAGTAAGTAAATATTATTTATTTATTTTATTTTATATTTTCTACCATATTTTAATTATTTTTATTTTTACTTCTATTCGTTTTTAGAATAATTTACGGGCAGCTGACAAAGGTGACTAGGATGTACAAAAAGATAGATGATTTGGCTGAGGGACAGCTTTATAAAAATAAAAAGTGGTTCTTCATTAGTACAAAAAGAGGTCAACAGATATTGCTCGCAGAAGTTTGTCCCCGCTTAACAAAAGAAAAAATAACATTGTTTGTGCCGGAACGTGTTGCCAAGCATGTTAAACATGAGGAAGAACTGGCAGAGTTAAACGGTGTAAGTCATTTTTTCAAATTTTTTGGACGGCATAAAGATCGCCTAAATATGGCTAATTTTGAGCAAATTCCGGAAAAAAAAAAATAAAAAAACTGCAAGTTAAAATTATAAATATTTTTTTTATTATATTTTTAAGTTTTATCCTCCTCTCCTCTGGTATTGTTTCTTAACAACGCAGGTCTATCTTTAAGAGTTTTTTTGCAGCCATAGTTTGCTCTAATCGAAGCCTTTTCAGATCTATCTGCTGCTGGAGAATAAATTTAAATTTGGCTAGAACTCTGGCGCCTGGCGAATTCGGCCGGACTCTGGTACTTGGCGCATTCGACCGGACTCTGGCGGCTCACTTGTCTTCTTTTATATTTATATCTATATTTATAATATTTAATTTTCTTTTTTTAAAAAATAAAATTTCCCACTCTGTCCATGGTTGGTGGAATAGATATAAATAAAGGTTGTTTGCTCTTTGTAGTAAAGAACAAAATGGACAGCAGAAAGGCAGTAGTTGATCTACAATTTGTTGTTGGAAACAATAAACAATATTTCTTGAAAGAAATTTGCTTTGGTAGCTGACGGGTTACTGGTACCGACGTATTCGTTCGAAGAGTTAAATAGCAGAGTTAAACAAAAAAATGAATTCAATAAAACGCAAATAAATGGTTTTGACTGGGATGATGGATTTATTGAATATTTAGCAATTAAAAATTACTTAACGAAACATTTACATTCATTCGATGTCATTTACGTAAAAAGCCACCAGAAAATGATATTTTTAGATAAGTTTGTTTCGAATTCAGTGGAATTTATCAATTTAGATAATAAAATTCCATCTCTACAAAAATTAAGGAATTTCATTACCATTTGCCCTCATCATCGCAATACGGGAAATTTAGAAAGATGTGCTGTAAAAATTTTTATGAATTTATATATGTATTTAATAAAAGAGGTAAAAGAGCTAATAAGGTATAATAAGGTAAGCTAGGTATCTCAGTTTTAGTTTGCTCTTTCAATAAATCTTTAATTTTTTTAAAAAAATTGTCCGAAACATTCTTTGTATTTTTTTATCATTTTTGAGTAGAGATGATATTGTATTAAATAAATTAGTAAAATTTTTCATACTTTTGCAATTACATCGCATCCATAAATATATGCAACAATATTGACCGCAAACTGATGAATGATCGCTTTGTAAACGTTTATTGTTAAAAACTAAATATTTTGATTGATTTTGTAGAAATTTTATAATTTCACTGTGTAATGGTGGATTTCCAAATGAATCAAAATACTCTGCGCACCCTTGAACTGGCACATAAATTGCTAACCAGTATGTTCCTTTTTCAGCAGAAGGGTCGGTGTTTATTACTAAAATAGCAGGTTTGGAAAAAAAAAGTTTTTTTGGTATTTGATCGAGAGCAAAAACATCTTTAAATAGTTTACGTGTTACAGTATTACATTTCAGCGCTTTCGTTATCTGAATTTTATTCATTATTTGTTTTCTGTAAACGAAAAATATCAATTAAACGAGTATTTCCTCTTATATATGTTGTCAGAAATTCAGCTTTAAGTTTTCCATTTGTTAAGACTATATCGAATTTTTCAAGTAATTTTTCGTTATCGATATGACCAAAAGAGTAATTCTCAATGTCTGTTTTTTTTAAATCTCTGGTCGGAAATTTATACTTTAATTGCTTTACAATAATTTTACATTTTTCCTTTATTCCAGCTACAGCAAAATTTTTCACAAATATAGTATTATTTTCTTCCGTATAAAACGATAAATCTACTAGAGCACAGGCCATTTTCAAATGAATAGAGATGGTACATTAAACTTTCTTTTATATGTTTAAGTAGATGTTATGATTTTTATATATTTCAATACTGGCATCAAATTCCGCAAACAAAAGGCATGTTAATGTTGAAGCTAATGGAGTCTTGCTTTAATCTTTACAACTCCCTGATTTAATAAACTTTGACATGTATCAGTTCCAGAACCATCAGGTGATAAATCAAAAGCTAGTATTGTGTAACTTTTGAAAATAGTTCTTTTGAAATTTGATGCCCTTTATCAGAATGATGTATACCTGTTCCGCTAAATAATGTTAAATATGCACGAAAGTTATTCCATATAAAACTTGCTTCAATTGCAGAGTTTGGTGTAGGTACTCCGTTCACATATAATTAAAATTGTGTGTGATTTTTATGATCGAAATGGTGTAGATTTTTAACCATACAAAATACAAGAGCTTTTGGTATTTGCCCTGTAAATTTATTATCCAAAGATATACCTTTTTCAAAACAGTATGATGTGCTATTAATATGCTAGGATTAATTGTTAAATGTTTCATGTATAATGTAGCTTCGAGAATTTGTAAATAGCTTTCATCGTTATCGTTGAAGAAAATAAAAAATCTTTTTTTTCTAATGCCAAAGCAATTCGAATGTCAACGTTATTTAATAGTAATTTGGCAGGGTTGTAGAAATCTACATGTAATTTTCCCATTAATTCTACTATTGTAGTATTGTTGTGTAATTTTTGCCTTGATTTAGAACCAGGATTTTTAAAATCATTTACATTTGGTTTATCCAATTCCCAATCAGATGCTTCTAGATGTGTTTGACTTGAATCTGTTCCATAATTTAGTAAAGTAGTTAAGTATGCTTTATAATGGTATGGTATATAAATACTCTGACGGAGTGATGTTTTTTCTTTAGAGTTACATTACATTCTTTAATTAAAGAATGTAATAAATTATTTACAACACTGGGCTGCGAGGCTGCTTTTGCATCAGTCCCAGTTCCTACCTTATCATTTGAACTCCAAACTGATCCATCTATTTTTAATATTTAAATTTTAAATTGGATGTAGGTTGTCGATAAATCTCGATATGTATCTTCATTTGCAAGCAAAACAAATTCAATAGTTGACGGTGACGCCTCTAAAGCAGCTAAAGGATTGTGTGCTACCTCTTCTGAACGTAATATACTTGTTTTACTGGTAATGATGCAAACACTCCATATTTATTTGAATATGTCAGAGGTTTTACTTAGCTTTTTCGACTTTAAATGTGTTTTTTAGAAACTTCTCGTCTTTTTATACCGCTTCGCCTTTTTATGACTTTTCGTTTTCCACCATACATCGAATGCAGTTGATTAACTACTGATTTTATTTTTCATGCCACCTTTACTTTGATCAATTACAGCTTCTTTTATGTTTGCACCAGATGCTATATCATTCAAAATATTTTTACTTGTTTTCACAGCCTCTGTTTTAATTAAGTCCCAACCTGATTAACCTGACTTTAAGTAACGAATTAAACTTCCAAATGTATTTCCAAAACCACGACCTCTTTGAATAGCTGGATAAAATTGTTAAAGCTCCAATATCGTTGATTCCTCCACCTACTTGAGAGGAATAATATCTCACGTAAGCTCTTTCCATGATTGATATAATATAATATTTGAATAGTAATATTTATATTGTTTTTGGTCAATCAATGTTTTATAAAGTGTAAATTATTGTTGGATAGTAACTGGAAACAAAATTTATTCCAACACCGTATTGGTTACAAATTTTAATTGCTACGGTTTTAAAACCATTTTTTTCTATAGGTATGTATTGGACATTTTAAAATTCAGTATTTGTAGGTATTCTGCAATTTTCTATGTTGATAGCTTTTAATGCACGTACTTTGATACTTCCAAAAACAGATGATTGAACTATATCTGAATAAATCATCACCATTCTATTCACTTCATCTTTATTATTAGCCAAAGCTAATTTGAATAGTTCGGGTAATTTTGTTTTAAAATTTTTTATATTTTTTTTCTGTTGAAATAGTTGAGTTAATAATGTTTTTACATTATAGTTATGATTAACTTTTATATAAGAGCTATCTTCATCAAAAGTTAGCGATATACGAATTAAATCCTTTCGATTAATTCTGACATTTTATACCCTACACCTATAGAATAGGTAAAGGGGTATTTTAACTTTGGTATGGTGTTTATAACCACCTAAAGGAAGCGAACTAGATATGGAAAAGATAATATCAGATACGAATTTGATGTAAATCCTACACAGCTTTTGTTTAGTTGCCATTAAAAAATTTTTCATATTGTCATTTGTTCATTGTAATTTTATTTGTTAGTTTTACAAATTCCGCCATTACCCCTATCTATAATTGTCATAAGATGTCATATGATATCATATGATTTGTACGATTGTATACCCCTAACTATAATAGTCATATAATATCATATGAAGTCATATGATTTTGTACGATTGTATGTTTTTCATATAACTAACTATAATAATCATAACTATCATTCGAAATCATCAAGAAATTATTCGTCAATTCATAGGCATACGAAACGAAGCTATTTATACATATCTTATGATATCATACATACAAGCAAACTAAATTGAAAAGAAACTAAAAATAACTTAAACTAAAATTAAAAAGAATTAAAAAATTTCAAAATCAAACATAACAAGGTAAATACATAAATTTTTAATAATTAAATGTTTATGCTTGACATTTTAAGCGATTGGCTATGACTATTATAACCGCTAACTATAATAAATATATGATGTCATATGACATTATATGATTTGGTGCGATTGTATGACATTTCATGTAACTAACTACAGTCATAACCATCATTCGTTATCATTAAGAAATCATTCGTCAAGTCATAAGAAAACGAAGCGTACATATCGTATGATATCATACATACAAGCAAACTAAATTGAAAAGAAACTAAAAATTACTAAAACTAAAATTAAAAGAATTAAAAAATTTCAAAATGAAACTAAAGATAAATACATAAATTTTTAAAAATTAAATGTTCATGTTTCTCATTTTATGCGTATGATTGGTTATGACAATGAGTATACTTCCGGAGAGGGGTTGTGAGCTATCAAGGTGACGTCATCACATAGCGGTACTAAATATCTCAAAGTTTCCGAATATATAAACTATAAGTGGGGATGGTCGAAAAATGCATTACAAAATTTTCCTAAGATTTTAAAGCATTTTAATTTTTAACCAAACATTTAAACCAAACAAAATTCAATGGTCTCTGTGCTCTTTTTTTTTGTACAATTGAACCAAAGTTAATTAATAGGTTTAAAATATCATTAAAATAATGTAAAACAAAATATTTTTTTTAAATTTTTTATTTTTGGTCGAAAACGACCCTTTGGGATAATAAGGTGCTATATAGTGCAATAAAAATCAATTTTTTTTTTAAGTATCTTATATCATATTAATTTTTAAGTATTTTATTCAATTTCATTTTAGGATGAATTTATTATTTCCAATATAAAATTTTTACAAAAAATTAAAAGTAAAAAAAATTAAATATTTCAATAATTAAATAATATTTTTAATAAAAAAAAATTATATGAAATTCAACAACATAAAATAATATCACTTTTAAGTAACATTTCAATAACTTCATATATATATATCACACAATATTATAATAAGTAAATTAAATTTAAAATAAAGAGTTTATTAATCAATTCAGTATAGTAAATAATAGTAAATAATAATAGTAAATAAAATATCAGCATAAAACAGTCTCTTCATTGCAAAAAAATTAAAACAAAATAAAAATACTAATTAATGGTTTTCATGAAAAGCGATAAAACATTTATCGTGTACAGCTACTTTGCAAGTGTTACACGCAGTTATAGTTTTGTTTCTACATTGTGCACATCTTCTTCTTGGTTGACCAACTATAAATCAAATGTTTTTCCATACGATGGACCTGGTTTTTGTCGTTCAGTCCCATATATTCTGTAGAGGCAGCTTGCTACATTCCTTTGGAAACTTAATTTGTCATATTTTGCACCAAATGATCTACTAAGGGTTCAAGCATTATTCATTGCAACATCAAATATCCAAAGCAGAATTGGCGTATACCATTTTTTTCCTCGAATCCCAATCTGGTAGCACGAAACGTTCTGATCCATTTGATCAACGCCTCCCATATATTTGTTATACATATTTGTAACATTTGGTATAGGAACATTTATTCTTTCCTTAGCTTCTGAAGAGTATCTAGAAGCTTTTGCCAAAGGAAAAACTCCAAATTGGTTTGATAGCAACGTAACAATATTGTTGTCTTTCCATTTTACTGCTACAATGTTTTTATTTTTCTCAATGCGACTATCATAAGATCCCCCTTTTAATTTTTTCATATCTTTTTTTGATAGCATTTCGCATTTGGCCGTTCAATTTTCACGTGCAGTTCCACTTGCTTCTACGTTTTTCAATCTGAGCTCACTAATTAATTTAGCACTTGTAAAAAAATTGTCGAAAAATAAACTAAACGTAATTCCGGGAAAAAAGTCTTCAAGAATAGAAATAAATCTCATGATAACAGATCCTCCAAGCCCATATTCTTCAACAAAATTATCAGAGTAAGTACAATTTTTTCCTTGGTATAAATCAAAGTTTAAACAGTATCCATTTTTTAAGGCAAGACACCATGACTTATATCCAAATCTAACTGGTTTTGCTCTTATATACTGCTTCAAAGAATTACGGCCAAAATATTTTATCATAGATTCGTCAATTGAAATATAACATTCTAAAGGCGCGTACATAAGAAATTGTTTATTGATCTTTGATATAATAGGTCGTAATTTGCAATATTTATCCAATGTGTTTAGATTTGAATTGTCACAAACATGTAAATTGTAAAATGTTTCATCAAATCGTCTTCTTCGCATAGTGTTGATAATCATTGCATTTTGGGTATCTAGAGCATTTTCCCAAAGCATTCTCCTCCTAGGGCAGAATGAATACCCAGTTATATAAAAAATGCCTAAGCATCAGTTTCTCCGTCATTATTTTCGGGAGGTAAAATTGAAATAAAATCAGGTGGATTTGTACTATCTTCTTGTTCCAACTGATCCAAAATTTCTAATAAAGTAAGATTTTTGTTTTGCCTAAAAAATTTAAATTGATGTAGTAGTTTAAATGCTCAAAGGGTCGAAAACGAACCATCATATTGTAAGTGAAGAGAAATGTATTTAGTTTGTCTTTTTCTCAATTTTGTTTGTTGTAAAAATTTTATATATTTAATTTATTTCACAAAAACTATAATTCCAATTTAAAATTTTAAAATTTATTATACTTACAAATAAGAAATATCCATGCTGTTTTGATATAAATATTGCATTCATGTAAAATAAACGATAAAGTCTAACTGTACAAATCAAAATTCAAACTTTATCACATAATTTGCTTTTTGACATTTGCTTTAATATTACATGAAATTCACATAATCAATTTTTACCTATATTGACAGAATTATGGTGTAAACATAAATGGGTCGTTTTCGACCCTTTGAGCATATAGATGAGAGGGTCGTTTTCGACCCTTTGAGCGTAAATGGGTTAAAATGTTATATTTTTCCTGTAAGACAATAAACTGGAACCAATATTTTACAATATTGTAGGGCATGATATTGTCTTTCATAAACATCTTTTCGTCATGTGAGAACTTAAGTGCCCTATTATGTCAAAAAATATGAAGTGATAGAAAAACGCATTTTAAAGTTTGAATTGAAATTTGACCTATTTAAATTATGGAAAAGTTAATTTTATAATATTTTTAATCAAAATTGCGGTTCTTTAAATTGATTGCATTTTGAAATTTTTAAAAACATCAAGAGGGAAAGGAAATATAAAGGTTTATTTAAAAAATGTTCATTTTGGATATAGAACTCTCTCCATACATTTTTAATTCAAAATATTCTAAATATAGTATATATCTTATTATTAATTAGTCTTATTAATTTTGTACTTTTAAAGTTATATCACTCAAATTTATTAGACGTTTATGCTGGTATTTTTAAAACAGTATTGTAAAACAGTATCTTCAGGTTGCATAAACGGGAGCATTGATCTGATGTCCTTAGTTTTTTCTTTGGATATTATTATAGGAATGTTTGATAAGCAAACCTTCGGTAGTTTTTTCAATTCAATAGCCCGTCGTTTAGTATTTCGACTTTTTTCTAAGTTCACTGTATAAATTTCTGGTGATAGTTCATAGTCGTCTTGAAATTTTAGTTGCAGTAAATTATTGGAGTTATAGTGAATTTGCTTTGAATTTTTATATTTTAGAGCTGTGAAGTTCAACAATGAGCTCGCACTATTGAAATTAAAAAAATCTGTTTTCGATAACTGTATAATTTTTAGGTTAACGTTTGGATAATTCATTGATTTTAAATTGCGTAATAGAGAAACTGGACTGTAATATATTATATTTTTTGAACCGCGTCCACTTCTTGAATTGCGGAATGTCCGGGCTCTGAAAACTTTTGTGTTACCATTTTAATTCTTGAATTTTGTTCTAAAAATTTTAAAATGGCGAATGAAGTAATGCGATTTTTATTTTGCGGAATGCATGAGACCAGAGGATGATTTTTGTGACCTGCAAATTATCTGCAACCACAGCATTTAAAATTTTAAACAGAGCACTAGCAATATCGTTGCCTGATCTCCCACTCTGAGATTCATGCCACAGTGAACAGTAAGTGACTTTGTTGTTACTACAATATGCAGTAAGATTGTATACACTGTATTTTCGTTTGTAAAAAAAGTTAGATGCGTTGCCATGGGGCAATTGACACACATTTTGTAGGTCATAGCTTAAAACAGCCACTTCTGGGTTGTTCATTTTTCGATCTGAATCCTTATGTGCTCTAGCTTTCTTCTTTAATAATTCGTGCTTCTCATACTTTTTCTTCTCATTCTCTGGAATATCAATATTATTTTGGAATTTTAAGCAGTAGTCGCACTGATCCTTTTTAGGTATGAAAAATGACATATTATATTCCGTGTTAAATATAGTCCTGTATATGTTGTATTTTGCATAATTCTCTGAATGTTCTTCTTTATACATATTATACATTTTTTGTATCGAAAGTCCAGCTTCAAGATACTGTTTTTGGCTTCCAGCTCGTAAATAATGTGGATCTATACAAGGAAATTTTTCAATATGTCTTCGAATTTCATTTTTGATATTTTCGTCTAAGGTGGTCTTACTATGTTTACCTTTTGTAGATGGTATTGGACATTTTGTAGTTTCGTTAAAGTTGTTTTTATAAAAATGATAAATAACTTTAGCCGAAACTGAAAGCGTAGCTAGGAAAAATGTTTGACAAACTCTCAATCTGTTAATCCCAGATGTTAGGAAATAATGAAAGGTATTAAGCTTTTTTGGTTCTCCAAAATCTACTTTTCGTCTCCGTTTAATTGGTACGCGCTCAATAAATTTTGTATAAAAAAACTTCTTTTCTTCGTCAGTAAGGGTCCAAAAATGGTTGTGTATATGTTGTCTTTCAGATTCCGTGAAATTAGTAGTGCAATTGAAGTAGCAAGAGTTGGTGCACTTTGCGGTAGCAACTTTTTAGCTTCTATTTTTCTTCCTGATTTTGTAGTGTACTCCTTACCTTGTTGTCTCATGCGTTTATTAATTATTCTCTTCCAATTTCCGGGTTGACGTTTTCTTTTCCTGGCAGGTTTTGAAGTACCTGTTACTGAGCGAGGAGTTGCCAGTCCATTTGCAGATACTGCTTCAAGAACAACAGGACTGCTTTCAGAATAGGATTTGTTACATGGATCAATAGCATTTTCTTCAAATTCTTTTGGGTCCGGTTGGTAAGTAGGATCACCACAAATATCGTCATCAGAAAAATCACGTTTATCTATTAAACTATCACTTCGATGTACTGAATTTAAAATTAAAGGTGAATCCAAGACCGTCGATAATAATCTGTCAAATCAAAATGAAATCAATGAAAAAAATCTTTAAAATTTTAGGTTATATTTGTTATAATTATTTTATATTATATGTTATATACTTTTCTATTTGAGAATCTAGATCAGGAGTTGGAGAAGAACCTTCTTGAATTGAATTACTGTAAAATTTAAGTTTTTATTAATTTTTTTATTTATTTGTTTATTTAAATCTCAAAAAGAGCTTTTGCTCGTACAAAGTAAATACGAGCCCTAACAATTATGTATTCGGACACATCATTTTTTCATTTTATTATTATTTCAAATGAATATATCTATATGACACCTATAAATTTTAAACTTATTCTTTATATAATTTTAAAGGTAGATCTATTGGCTATAATAATGGGGGAAAAATATATTTTTATACCCTACACCTATAGAATAGGTAAAGGGGTATATTAACTTTGGTATGGTGTTTGTAACCACCTAAAGGAAGCGAGCTAGATATGGAAAAGTATATATATTTGTGATCAGCGTGACCGCCTTAGTCGATATAGCCATGTCCGTCCGTCCGTCCGTCCGTAGGCACGATAACTCAAAAAATAATGGAGCTATCTTAATGAAATTTTAACTGCAGATTACTAGGACTGAAAGTACGGCGGGGATTGCATATGGGCGAAATCGGCCCATGGGTTCGGATTCTGGACCTTTTAATCGATCGAAGGGCTAACGAACATATATAAAAAATCACGATAACTCAACAACTAATGACGCTATCTTCATCAAATTTGTGCTGTAGGTTACTAGTAATGAAACTACTTCGGGGATTGCGTAAGGTCGGGATTGGACCATTGGTTCGGAACCTAGAACTTTTTGATCGAATTTAGGCCAAACGAGCATAATTCCGAAACCAATGAAGATAGAACCTCCAAATTTGGTATCAGGGTGTCCCTTCCTATTTCCTAAGTGTCTTGGGAATTTGGGCCCCATTGAAGTAGTGGGTCGGGGACCAGCCACACATTTCCGAAGACCTTTAAGCATATCTTTAAAATTAATAAAGATAACAACTTGAAAAAAATGTAGACGCTTCCAATTTGCCACAAGGGTGTTCTTTACTATTTCTTGCGTGTTCCCCTAATTTGGGATCAATTGGAGTGGTGGTTCAGTACCCCTCTCAGCCATCCCAAGTTTAAAAGGCTTATAATCGAAATTACTAAAAGTAGTTACTAAAAATAGTTACTAAAAATATTTACTTAAAATTAAGATAGACCGTTCCGAAACCAATGAAGATAGAACCTCCAAATTTGGTATCAGGGTGTCCCTTCCTATTTCCTAAGTGTCTTGGGAATTTGGGCCCCATTGGAGTAGTGGGTCGGGGACCAGCCACACATTTCCGAAGACCTTTAAGCATATCTTTAAAATTAATAAAGATAACAACTTGAAAAAATGTAGAATCTTCCAATTTGCCACAAGGGTGTTCTTTACTATCTCTTGCGTGTTCTCCTAATTTGGGATCAATTGGAGTGGTGGTTCAGTACCCCTCTCAGCCATCCCAAGTTTAAAAGGCTTATAATCGAAATTACTAAAAACAGTTACTTAAAATTAAGATAGACCGTTCAAAATGTGTACAAGGGTTAACTAGTACTATAAGTACAGCGCGGACTGTATAAGGGCGAAATCAGCCCAAGGGTTCGGATTCTGGACCTTTTAATCAGTGTCAGGGCTAACGAACATATATAAAAAATCACGATAACTCAACAACTAATGAGACTATCTTCATGAAATTTGTGCTGTAGGTTATTGGTAATGAAACTACGGCGGTGATTACGTACGGTGAGGATTAGACAATGGGTTCGGAACTTAGAACTTTTTGATCGAATTTAGGCCAAACTAGCATAATTCTGAAACCAATGAATATAGAACCTCCAAATTTGGTATCAGGGTGTCCCTTCCTATTTCGTATTTGGGCCCCATTGGAGTAGTGGGTCGGGGACCAGCCACTCAGTTCCGAGGATCTTCAAGCATATTTTCGAAATTAATAAAGATAGTAACTTGAAACAAATGTAGAAGGTTCTAATTTGGCCCAGGGTGTTCTTTACTATTTCTTGCGTGCCCCCCTAATTTGGGATCAATTGGAATGGCGGTTCAGTACCTCTCTCAGACCCCCCAATGTGTAAAAGCTTATCATCGAAATTAATAAAACTAGTAACTTAAAATTAAGATAGAACGTTCCAATTATGTACAAGGGTTAACTAGTATTGAAAGTATGACGGGACTGCATATGGGCAAAATCGTACCATGGTTTCGGGTTCTGGAACTCTTGAAAAGTTCAAGGACTAACAAACATATATCTTAAAAACACCATAACTCAAAAAATAATGCGGGTATTTTGATAAAATTTAAACTCTAGGTTACTAGTAATGAAAGTACCATGGGAATTGGTTGTGGTCGAGTTTAATTTCAAAGCCAAAGAATATATTCCCTATGTCCTATGTGTCTCCAAAATCTAGACTTAATTGTAGTGGTTCAGCTATGTTCAAAGGTACTTGCTGCATTTATGTAAAATTTATTTTTATATTTAAATAAATTATATGAAAAGGTCTAAAATTGTAATTGTATTTTAGAAATACATTTATTGCATATTTTCCGTTTATAAGCTTTTCTATTAGGTATATAAACTAACCATTTAAAATAATTGCAATTTTGACACATTTAAATTATTAAATATAATATGCTTTGATTAGCTTTTTATCACAAAATTTAATAATTCAAATATTTTCACTTTTGTAATTGAATTGAAATAAATATATTTACATTTAATTCAAGTTTTTTTGTTTTTTAATATGTATAAATAGATAAATTAGTAAGAAATTGTAATATTTTTGAATAGATAAAGTAATTAGAAAATGTTTCTAGTATTATAAAGTTAATTTGGTTAGCTATGTCTTACGATCAAACTAAAACAGCTTTTATGGTTTTAAAATAACTTATAGACCTCCCATTAAATTTGAACCAAATAGGTGTAGGGTATTTCTAAGTCGGTTGCACCGACTGACTGTTGCTTTTCTTTTTAGAATTATTTTTTATATTAATATTCGAAATAGGAATAGTATTAGTATCAGTTTGTGCAATAATATCAGCATTGTTAGGATTAATTAGTGTTTTAGTATTTGAAATATCAATTGATTTAGAAAAATTAGTAGGAGGTATAGGAAAAGATAAATCAAGTAAATTTGTTAAATTAGATTTAGTGTTTAAAGAGGATTTGTAATTTAATTTAGAATTTTTTATTGTATAACCTGTATTCGTGTCTTATAAAACTGTTTTCATATTTTTGTTTAGGTTACCTTTGACTTGAGGCTTACTTAATTCAATAGCTGCACCAATTTTATTCCAGATATTGACGTTGCTTGGATGTTGTAAAATTCTCATAGAATAAGCAGAACCAGAGATAAGAAAGCATAAATATTTAATTTTGTTCTTCTTTGTACGGTTAGGTGTTAAATTAGTACACACTACCGAACCAATGTTGAATTCTGCTTTTATAAATTTAGTTAACTTATTTTCATCAAACGAGCAAGGAACGCCCTTTACAAAAGTAGACGAATAGTTACTATCTTTGACGATTGATGATTTATTACAATCTATTAGCTTGGTGATTCTTCCACTCCATTCATCATTAATCCATTGGGTCCCAAATATATGTAAAATTGCAAAATCTGTTTGCACGCTTTTAACGCAATTTTTAGGAGAATCAAGTAGTGTATCAACTTGAATTCCCTTATCAAAAGTTAGTATTTTTCTACTATATTCGGAATTTTGAACTTGTGATCTCGAATTATGCAGTTCGGTACAAAAATTATGTAGCATTTCAACATTAGTGCTGGCATAGTCCTGGTGAACCGTATTAATATGCTTAATAACAGCAGCTTCCATACGTTCAAAATTTTTAGGAACTGCAAAAATTGATGAAGCACTGCTGGAACCAGCTTCTAACGACTTGGAAACATTCTCAAAATTTTTAGTAAATTGAGCAGAAATTTCAGTTAATAGCTCAGTTTTTAAGTCGTTAAACTCATTATTTAATGTGTGATTAGAATCGGTAGATTTCTCCGCCATTGTGTTGCATAATAAATCAAATGATTAAGCCATATCATTGAATGAATTGCGATTTGAATCGATTACCAAAATAGCTTTATTTAATAAGCCGGTATTCCTATCGTTCATATCAGCTATGTACTTACTAAGGTTGTCGAACATATGTCTTAAAACCGATTCATGATGCTGACAGTCATAACATATAAACATAAATACAAACACCATGTAACCTACGTTTGCAGAACGCTTTACAAACCACAAAATTAGATTTGTTATCAGAAATTGTACAATTAGCAAGATTACATTTAAATTCCATATTAAAGTTTATTTATAAATTTAACTTAACAAAAAACCAAAAAGTTGTGAATTAGGCAGAAATAAACGAAAAAATGTTCCAAAAAGTTTTTAGTTTAAAAAATTAAATTAAATGCCTTTAAAATTAAGTATCACTTAATAAAATATAAAAAATAATTTCAATAATGTAATATGATACAGTTGGCAAAAAAAAGTTTGGAAATATTATCAATATAAAAAAAAAAAAAAAAAAAAATTACAAGGCAAATTAAATTAAATGCTTTTAAAATTTAAGTATCTCTTTTAATAAAAAAATTCAATAATGTAATGACACAGTTTAAAAGAAAAAATTTGTTAATTTAATTGTTATTTTTTTTGTGTTTTTTATTTATTATATTAACAAAACATATAATTGCACTTCGGAAATTAATAATTAATAAGTAATAAACTATTAAAATAAAATTAATTAAAGCGCGTGCAGTGTATAGGTCAACAAATAAGTTAAGACTGACTTTGACACATGTTGAAATATATTTATAGAGCTTTGAATTTTGTATATCACTAAAAAACTATTTGGACAGGTATTTAAGTTACAGTTGTTTAAAAATAGCAAAATTTCAATTTTCGAACCCTTATAGCTCCTAAACAGAGGACTCGACCAAAAAATTTTGTTAGCGGACTCCTACTGATTTTGGAGGACCTAACAATTTCAAGACCCTAGCTAGTACCGTTTAGAAGATATGTGTGGCCAAAAATTTTGCAAAAATTGAGTTTTGCATAATTGTAAATTTTAGTACCGTATGGCATCCCTAAATATTTGTCTTTTAAAAATTTATAAAGCTTACAAAACCAGCTATCTTTTGTCGTTTTCAGTTTAAATACTTTCAACAGAACTCTTGTTATAACTATTTTAAAATAGGGCCTTTCCAAGTTTGTGGGGCCGTAGCTTTTGTGTGGCTGTAATGGGTGGGGCTACAGCAAAAAATTCTTCTACGAAATTATTTTTTTTGTAATATATACCCGTGTTTGAAATTTCTTTACTCTATTTCAAACGGTGTAAAAGTTTTGTAAACATACGGACGGACGGACGGATGGACAGAGTGAAGCTATATAGGCTCATTTCTACAAACTTTTTTGAAAATGTGCTAAAAAGCTTTTATTAGTTTGATCGTAAGACATAGCTAACCAAATTAACTTATAATACTAAAAACATTTATAAATTATTTATCAATTCAAAAATATATAAAATTTTTACTAATTTATCTATTTAAAAATATTAAAAAAAAAAAAAACTTGAAAAAAATGTATTCATAAAGTGCAATGACAAAATTAAATATTTAAAACTTTTTATCCAATTCATTAAAATTTTGCACACATGCTGCAATTACTTCCTTTCAGGATTTTTTGCTGTGCATTTACTGTTGGATGATTTAGTACCCTTGACTAATTATTTCAATTTTAAATAATTTTTAAATTTATTCTCTTAATTTACTTATTTTTTAAAGTTATATATAATTAAATTTTTAATATTTTAATTCTTTTAAGTGAAAAATTCTGGTTAGATTTAATTTATAAATTTTTTGGAATCCTACTTAGTTTTCCTTGAAATATTACATGATCCAAATTACAAGTATGGAAAAGATTAATTCCAGATTGAAATATTGAGATAAGAATTGGTTAATTCTCGTCTTTTATATTTATGATAAGGAATTTTGAGCACTTTTGTTTAAATATAACAATTATAATGCTGCTGTTATCTGTGTTTTTCATTTAACACAAAGTTATTCGTAAGAAATATTAATTTGCGAGAATTTATATTATATAAGGTTATATAACTTGATGGTTTTTAATGTCAATTACAAAATTTAATAATTAAAATTTTAAAAAATTGAAATTAAATTAATTTCCTAGTATATGTACTTATTAGAAAAGCTTATAAATGCAAAATATGCAGTAAATGTAGTTCTTAAATACAATGAGAAATTTAGAACTTTTCATACAATTCATTTAAATATAGAAATAAATTTCACGTACATGCAGCAAAGTATCTTTGAACACAATTTAAGTATCGTACACAATTTTTTAATTATGCATTACTTATGGTAATAATTCAATAAAATATAGATATGATATAATAAAAATTAAAAAAAAATTCCTCGTTTATTAAAAAATATTTTGTTTTTAATTTATAAAATATAATTCATAATATGTTTTATAGTGAAATTCTGAGCCTTCTAAAAATTTAAAAGTGTTAAATAAGAACGGAAATAGGAAGTAGTGTATCGAATTTGAAGTTTCTATCTTTATTAATTTCGAATATATGCTTCTTCACGTACACAAAACAAATATTAAGAAACACCTGTGCCCCAAATATAATGTTCTATTTTCTTTGGTTTCGAAACTAAACTTGTTTGGCCTCAATTTGATCAAAAGCTTCTAGAATCGAAACTCATTATTCGATCTCAACCAGAGCAAATTCCCATGGTACTTTCATTACTAGTAACCTAGAACTTAAATTTCCTCAAAATAACGTCATTAGTTTTTGAGTTATGGTGTTTTTAAGATATATGTTTGTTAGTCCTTGAACTTTTCAAAGGTTCCGGAACCCGAAACATGGTACGATTTCACCCATATGCAGTCCCCGTCATACTTTCAATACTAGTGAATCGTTGTACGCAATTGGTACATTCTATCTTAATTTAAGTTACTATTTTTATTAATTTCGATGATAAGCCTTAAAATCTTAGGTGATCTAAGAGACCTGAACCACCACTCGGGAACACGTAGGAAATTGTAAAGAACACCCTTGTGACAAATTTGGAGCTTCTAAATTTGTTTTAAGTTACTGTCATTATTATTTTGAAGGATATGCTTAAAGGACTTCCAAACTATGTTGATAGTCCCCGACCCACTACTCTAATTGATTCCAAAGGGAAAGAAGGGATACCCTGCTTTCAAATTTTGAGGTTCTATTTTCTTTGGGTTCGGAATCATGCTCGTTTGGCCTAAATTCCATGAAAAAGTTCCGGGATCCGAACCCATGGTCCGATTTCGTCTATATACAGTCCGCACCGTTCTTTCAATACTAGTGAACCCTTTTGCACAATTGGACCGATGTATCTTAATTTTAAGCTTTAATTTTTTTTTTATTTTTTTATAGAATAGGTAAAGGGGTATATTAACTTTGGTATGGTGTTTGTAACCACCTAAAGGAAGCGAGCTAGATATGGAAAAGTATATATATTTGTTATCAGCGTGACCGCCTGAGTCGATATAGCCATGTCCGTCCGTCCGTCCGTAGGCACGATAACTCAAAAAATAGTAAAGCTATCTTGATAAAATTTTAACAGTAGGTTACTAGGACTGAAATTACGGCGGGGATTGCATATGGGCGAAATCGGCCCATGCGTTCGGATTCTGAACCTTTTAATCGGTCCAAGGGCTAACGAACATATATAAAAAATCATGATAACTCAACAACTAATGACGCTATCTTCATCAAATTTGTGCTGTAGATTACTAGTAATGAGACTAAGGCGGGGATTGCGAACGCACGAGATTGGACCATGTGTTCGGAACCTAGAACTTTTTGATCGAATTTAGGCCAAACTGGCATAATTCCGAAACCAATCAAGATAGAACCTCCAAATTTAGTATCAGGGTGTCCTTTCCTATTTCCTTAGTGTCCTTGTAATGTGGGCCCCATTGGAGTAGTGGGTCGGGGACCACCCACACATTTCTGAAGACCTTAAAGCACATCTTTAAAATTAACAACAAGGGTGTTCTTTACTATTTCTTGCGTGTCCCCCTAATTTGGGATCAATTGGAGTGGTGGTTCAGTACACCTTTTAGGCCTCCCAAATTTTAAAAGCTTATAATCGAAATTACTAAAAATAGTAACTTAAAATTAAGATAGAACGTTCAAATTGTGTACAAGGGTTAACCAGTACTTAAAGTACAGCGCGGACTGCATAACAGTGAAATCAGCCCAAGGGTTCAGATTCTGGACCTTTTAATCCGTTTCAGGGCTAACGAACATATATAAAAATCACGATAACTCAACAACAAATGACGCTATCTTCATGAAATTTGTGCTATAGGTTTTTGTTAATGAAGCTACGGCGGCGATTGCGTACGGTAAGGATTGGACAATGGGTTTGGAGCTTAGAACTTTTTGATCGAATTTAGGCCAAATTAGCATAATTCCGAAACCAATGAAGATAGAACCTCCAAATTTGGTATCAGGGTGTCGCTTTCGATTTCCTCAGTCTCCTTGAAATTGGAGCTCAATTGGAGTAGTGGGTGGGGTCCAGCTACACAGTTCCGGAGACCTTAAAGCATATTTTCGAAATTAATAAAGATAGTAACTTCAAACAAATTTAGAAGTTTCAAATTTGGCACATGTGTGCTCTTTACTATTTCCTGTGCGGTTCCTCTAATTTTGGATCAATCAGAGTGGTGGTTCAATACACCTCTTAGACCCCCCAAGGTTTAAAAGCTTATCATCGAAATTAATGAAAATAGTAACTTAAAAGTAAGATAGAACGTTCCAATTGTGTATAAGAGTTAACTAGTATTGAAAGTATGACGGGGACTGCATATGGGCAAAATTGTACTATGGCTTCGGGTTTTGGAATCTTTGAAAAGTTCAAGGGCTAAAGAAAATATATCTTAAAACCAGTATAAGTCAAAAAATAATACAGCTATTTTGATGAAATTTAAACTCTAGGTTACTAGTAATGAAAGTACCATGGCAATTGGTTCTGGTCGAGTTCGGACAATGAGTTCGGATTCTAGAAGCTTTTGATCGATCTGAGGCCAAATGAGCATAATTACAAAGCCAAAGAATATATTTCCTATTTCCTATGTGTCCCCGAAAATTATACTTAATTGTAGTGGTGGTTCAGGTGCCTCCTAAGAAATGCCAAATTAAAAAGCTTATCTTCGAAATTCATGAAGATAGAAACTTTAAATTTGATACACGAGGGTACTTTCCTATTTCCGTTTTTATTTAATACTTTTATATTTTTAAAAGGCTAAGAATTTTACCATAAAACATATTTAGTATAATATTTTATAAATTAAAAACCATAGGTGATATATAATTAAGACATCGTGTACAATACTTAAGCTATATTCAAAGGTACTTGCTGCATTTATGTAAAATTTATTGTTATATTTAAATGAACTATATGAAAAGTTCTAAGTTTGTAATTATATTTTAGAAATACATTTATTGCATATTTTGCGTTTATAAGCTTTTCTAATAGCTACAAAAACCATCAATTTAAAATAATTGCAATTTTGAAAAATTTTAATTATTAAATATATTATGCTTGGATTAGCTTTTTATCACAAAATTTAATAATTCAATTTTTTGAATTTTTAGTAATTGTAGTAATTTTAGTAATTGAATTTAAATAAATATATTTTCATTTATTTCAAGTTTTTTTGTTTTTTAATATTTTTAAATAGATAAATTAATAAGAATTTGTAAATAAATTAGAAAAGTAATTAGAAAATGTTTTTAGTATTATAAAGTTAATTTGGTTAGCTATGTCTTACGATCAAACTAATAACAGCTTTTATGGTTTTAAAATGAATTATGGACTTCCCATTAAATTTTAACCAAATAGATGTAGGGTATTTCTAAGTTGGTTGCACCGACTGTCTGTTTCTTTACTTGTTTTTTAAATATTTAAGAAATTATAATTATAAAATTAAATACACTCTCATTTTTATTAAAAAAAATTGACAATTTAAACTTCGGACAGTGGATTTGTAATAAGTAAATAAAAAAACTAATACCGTGTAACATCCCCTTTTGCTTTTATAACGGCTTTCAATATTGCGGGCATAGAATTTATAAGGTTCTGACATTCATCGATTGTTATAGAAGCCCAAATATCTTTAATTTTTTCTTTTAAATCTCCAACGGTTCTTTGGGGGTTATTTCTCAGTTTTCTTTTAATAATTCCCCACAGTGACTCAATTGGATTTAGATCTGGGCTTGATGAGAGCCAATCCAAAACCTCTATATTTTGTGTTTCTAGCCACCATTTTGTAGTTTTAGCGGTGTGAGAAGAAGCACCATCTTGCTGGAAAATAAATTCATCCATTGAAGATAAACGAATTGCTGAAGGTAACAAGTTCTCATCCAGAATATCTATGTATTTTTGGGCATTTACAGTACCTTCAATAAAATGTAAATTACCCACACCTTTCGCGGACATACAGCCCCATACCATGACACTCGCGGGGAATTTTACTGTACGTTTTAAACAGTCTTTATGGTAAGTTTCGTTTTTAGTTCTAATAACTCTTTTACGACAATCACCGACACAAACATCAAAATTAGATTCGTCGCTAAATATGATCGTGTCCCATTGTCTTTGAACCCAAAATTGTCTTTCTCTTGCCCATAATAAACGTCTTTTCTTTTGAGAAGTTGTTAATAGTGGCTTTTCTTTGGCCTAAAACAATTTAGTTTTAGGTTAATTTTCAACCAATTTTAAAAAAATGTTTTCATACTACCTTATAAAATCCATAACCTAATTTATGGATCCATTTTCGAGTTGTTTCTCTAGAAGCCGGCTTTCCTATTTCTGCAGATCATTTTTCAGTTATGTCTCGGACTGTACTTCTTCTATTTTCACGGCAAATAGATACTAATATTCTAGTGTCACGGTGCGTAAATTTAGATTTCCTACCGCTCTTCTTAATAATTTCAATAGATTTTGTCATTTTAAATTTTTTTATAATGTCTGCTATTGTTGATTTTGGAATATTTATATCTTTTGAAATTTCTTTTATACTTTTACCTTTTTTTTGTTTTTCAATAATTAAATTTCTGATTTGTTGACAAATAGCCTTACCACGTGCCATATTAAATGCGAATATTTAATAATATTTTTTAAAATGCGTTGTTTACTGATAGCAAAGTATAAATTTAAATTTATAATGGCATAAACAAAATTATTTTTCAAAAAATTAAGTAAGAATACGAGTACGAACTAGAAAACTCTCGAGTGTCCGAAGTTAAAATTGTCAATTTTTTTTAAATAAAAATGAGAGTGTATTTAATTTTATAATTATAATTTCCGAAATATTTAAAAAAAAATATATTTTTTCCCCCATTATTATAGCCAATAGATCTACCTTTAAAATTATATAAAGAATAAGTTTAAAATTTAGGTGTCATATAGATATATTCATTTGAAATAATAATAAAAAGAAAAAATGATGTGTCCGAATACATAATTGTTAGGGCTCGTACAATTTAAAAAAAAATTATTGTTTATTTTTATTTGCCATTTTGTGTTTTGTATTATTTATTATATAGGTATTAGACATCTGCACAATTGTATTCAAAAGCGCTTTCAAATCATTCTATAATAAGTAAAACTTTTCATATTCGGTTTTGAAAGCTTTCAAACCAAATGCATTCATTACAAATGATTATAGAATAGAGTAAATGAAATACAAAATTATTGTAGAATAGAATGAATATGTATTTGATTTATATGTGTACCCGAAAATAGAATATTTATACTATTTGTATTTTTATACCGAGTACACCAAATATAATAAAAATATTTATAGTATTTGTTTTAATATACCGAGTACACCAAATATAATAAAAAAAATTTTAATATGTACTACGTATAACCAGTATGTATTATATCGATGAGTAATATGTAGCTTTGTTTGTTTTATCACTGCTTTGTTTGTTTTTTTATCTTCTTTTTGTTTTCTTTTTTTCCTTTTCTTTGTCATTATATTTAGAGTACTCGGTATACTTGGTATATTTTAAAATGTTTTGAAGTATTCAAATTTGATTTTCAAAACATCAAAGTATTTGTTAAAAAAAAAGCTTTTCAATATTTGTATTTGAAATACAACGAATAGATTCTTATAGGTTTAATTTCAATAAAACCAACTTTCCCGGACTAGTAAATTTCTTAAACACCTATGACTTCACGTCTATATTTAATAATATAGACCTTAATCAAATGACAATTAGGTTTTATGAAATAATGTTCAAAGGTTTTACACAATTTGTCCCTATTTCAAAAAACAGATGTTCTAACTCTTGCCCACCATGGTTCACAAAGGAGCTTAGATCTCTCAGAAATAAGAAAAACAAAGCCTGGCGTAAATATCTAAAAACAAAAGATATTAATGAATTTAATAATTTTGTCATATTGTTTGAGAATTTTAAAACTTCTTCTGAAATACTTTATAATAGTTACATTAACTTAATGGCAACTAAATTAAAGTCTGATCCGAAAAAATTTTGGAAATTCTTAAACTCTAAACGTAAATGTGATGATTACCCAACATTTATGAATTTCAATTCTCTTTCTAGTAATGATCCTTCAACTATTTCAAAATATTTTCGTGAGTTTTTTAGCACTTCATATAGTGAGTCTTCTTTTACGCCAAATGAAAATTATTTCTCCTATATGAATACATATCAAAAAACTTCTCTTACTGACATTAATATTAATGAACAAATAGTTTCCAGCTATCTAAATAAATTGGGTGATAATACTTTTCCTGGACCAGATGGTATACCAGAAATAATTTTGAGCAAGTGTTCTAACATTCTCACTACGCCTTTAACATTACTCTTTAAAAATTCATTAAATTCCGGATATTTTCCTCCTATTTGGAAAATTTCTTATATCAGGCCAATTCACAAAAAGAATGCTAAAAATGAAATCACTAACTATCGCCCAATAGCTAAATTATCTTCAATTCCTAAATTATTTGAATTAATTATAACGGATTCAATTTATAATCATTGTAGGAATCTTTTAATAGATAACCAACATGGCTTTGTAAAACAAAAATCTACGGTGACTAATCTAGTTGAAACCACATCTCTTCTTCTTAATAACATGGAAGAAGGATTTCAAACAGATGTTGTCTATACTGATTTTAGTAAAGCATTTGATCTATTGCCACATAATATTATTTTACTAAAACTTGAAAAATATGGTTTTCCACTATTTTTCCTTAAGTGGATACATTCTTATTTATGTGATCGCTCCTATAGTGTTATATTTAAAAATGTGATTTCAGAACCTTTCGTGGCAAATTCGGGAGTTCCACAAGGTAGTCACCTTGGCCCTCTACTTTTTATCTTATCTGTAAATGATGTTTCTTCTTTAATTTCTAATTGCGAGCTTCAAGTTTACGCTGATGATATGAAACTTTTTAAAAAGATTACATCTTATAATGACGCCATCCTTATGCAGAATGATCTTCAAAATTTTAACAATTGGTGCGTTAATAACTGTTTACTACTTAATGTAAATAAATGCGCACTGATATCTTATACACGCCGATCTAGTCCTATTTGTTTCAATTATAACTTAGATGGTATTAGTTTACCTAAAGTTACCTCAATAAAGGACTTAGGGGTGTACTTCGATTCCCAACTTAGCTTTAAAATCCATTATAATAATATTATAAATAAAGCTAATTCACTATTGGGATTTGTTAAACGTTCTGCAAAGGAATTTTCAGATCCTTATGTACTTAAATCGTTGTACACTTGTCTTGTAAGACCAAACTTGGAATATGCTAGTCAAGTTTGGTCTCCGTTTTATATGGTACACATTGATAGGATTGAGGCAATACAAAAAAATTTTCTTAGATTTGCCTTACGCCATTTGCCATGGTCGAATCCCATTATTTTACCACCATATGAACAAAGGCTAAAATTAATTGATTTGTGTACTTTAAATTTTCGTCGTGAAGTTTCTGATGTCATTTTTATTACAGAAATTGTCAAGGGTAACGTTAAATCTAATTTAATTTCTAGTAAAATTATTATTAGAAATCTTCAACGCCTTCGCTCTTGCAATTTATTTAAAACTAATAATCATAGGACTAACTATGGCAAATTCGAACCTATTAATAGAATGGTTATTATAGGTAATAAACATAAACATTATATTGACTTTACACTTTCAAAACACTCCCAAAAACAAAAATTATACAATCGCTATTATTAGGATTATTTTTGTTTTGTTTTTCTTGTAGTAATGTAAAGTTTATAATTTTTAACTTTTAATTTTAATTTTAGTTTCAACATATTTATAATTAGTCAAATATGTAATTTTTTATATTGATTTTAATTGTATAATTTTAATTGTTATTTGTATGATTTTTTGTAAACTGTTTGTGTTAAGCAGTATAATAAATAAATAAATAAATAAAAAAATAAATATAGTTAAGTTGTAGTTTGAGTATACACCATATTTAAATCGTTTTGAACGAATGGATAGAATTAGAATACAGTATTTAAATACATTTGATAATTTTTATCAAGGAATATATTTGTGCAGATCTCTAATAGGTATACCTACTTTCTATCAAAACTCATTTTACTAGATTTTTTTTTACACTGAAAAAACGAACTTATACCTATATAATAAATAATACAAAACACAAAATAGCAAATAAAAATAAACAATAATTTTTTTGAGGATACCTACTTTCTATCAAAACTCATTTTACTTGATTTTTTTTTGCACTGAAAAAACTACCTTTACCCTTGGAGAGCTACATAACAACTGAATTTTAATGTGATACTGATACACTTTATATACGTTTTTGCATTTTTCCATATGATATAGATCACTTGTGTTATAAAGTTTACATTATTTACATATTTTTCATATTAAACATAAAGCATTTAAGCACAAAACTGTACAATTAGATATTATATACTTAATACAACATAGCTATAACAAAATAAAAAATGATATTGGGCACTTAAGCATCAAATATATTAAAACACAGTGCCTTACAACCATTTCATTATAATATAGAGCATGTATGCACAAAAGTACAGTAATAAGTCAAATGTATGAAAAAGTGGTGTTTGTGGAACATAATATGTGTATTGGTCATTTAAGCACCTAAAATTAAGGAAATATTTGGGATATAGGGCAAGTTGCATCTGAGTTTCATCAAAACTATAAGAGATAGAGCAATTATGATTACAGATTTGGAAAGAGCGTCATCGAAAACCTAAGAATCAATATCTAACTCATATACCGAAAAAAGTGGTGTTTAAGGCACTTAAGTTCTCACATGAAGTTTTTTCATTTGAATCGGTGCTAAATGTATTTTTTAATAAAATTGTTGTGTCAGTTTTTCATTTATGTTCCCTGGTGAGGCTATTTGTCAATATATACCATACTTATTATATTATTCTTTAATATAAAAGTCATATAATCGTACAAAATCAGATGATACCATATGAAAATTATAGTTAGGGGAAATAACAATTTGAAAAATTTTTTAATAGTACGTTCATAAACCTCAAAAATGTATAGATTCCTAGTACAAAATTTATTTAAATGTCAAGTGTTCAAAAACCATTTTTGAAAATCAAGAAAGTAATTTTTTCTTTTATATTATTGTGTCAGTAATGGAAATTTTATAAATAAATAAAAAATTAACAAAGATAGCAACGCAAGGGTGTTCTTTACGTGTCCACTTAATTTAGGATCAATTGGAGTGGTGATTCCGTACCCCTCTTACGGTTTAAAAACTTATAATCGAAATTACTACAAATAGTAACTTAAAACTAAAATAGAACGTTCAATTGTGTACAAGGGTTAACTTGTATTTAAAGTAAAGCGCGGACCGCCTGTTGGCGAAAACAGCCCACGGGTTCGGATTCTGGACCTTTTAAACGGTCTAAGGGCTAACGAATATATTTAAAGAATCACGTTAACTCAACAACTAATAACGCTATTTTCCTTAGAGTCCTTGAAATTTGGGACCAATTGGAGTAGTGGGTCGGGGAGCAGCCACATAGTTCCGAAGACCTTAAAGTATATTTTCGAAATTAATAAAAATAGTAACTTCAGACAAATGTAGAAACTTCAAATTTAGCACATGGGTGTTCTTTACTATTTCCTGAGCGTCTCCCTAATTTTGGATCAATCGGAGTGGTGGTGGTTCAGTACCCCTCTTAGACCCCGCAAAGTGTAAAAGCTTATCATCGAAATTAATAAAAATAGTAACTTAAAATTAAGATAGAACGTTCAAATTGTGTACCAGGGCTAACTAGTATTGAAAGAATGACGGGTACTGCATATGGGCGAAATCGTACCGTGGTTCGGGTTCTGGAACCTTTGAAAAGTTCGAGGGCTAACCAACATATATCTTAAAAACACTATAACTCAAAAAATTATGCCGCTATTTTGATGAAATTTAAACTCTAGGTTACTAGTAATGAAAGAACCATGGGAATTTGTTCTGGTCGAGTTTGGACAATGAGTTCGGGTTCTAGAAGCTTTTGAACGATCTGACGCCAAACGAGTATATTTCGAAACCAAAGAATGTATTGCCTAATTCTTATGCGCCTCCGAAATTTAGACTTAATTGTAGTGGTGCTTCAGGTGGCTCCTAAGAAATCTCAAAATTAAAAAGCTTATCTTCGACATTTATTAAGATAGGAACTTTAAATTTGATACACGAGGGTTTTTTCCTATTTCCGTTTTTATACCCTACACCTATAGAATAGGTAAAGGGGTATATTAACTTTGGTATGGTGTTTGTAACCACCTAAAGGAAGCGAGCTAGATATGGAAAAGTATATATATTTGTGATCAGCGTGACCGCCTTAGTCGATATAGCCATGCCCGTCCGTCCGTCTGTCCGTTGGCACGATAACTCAAAAAATAATGGAGCTATCTTGATGAAATTTTAACTGTAGGTTACTAGAACTGAAAGTACGGCGGGGATTGCATATGGGCGAAATCATCCCAACAGTTCGGATTCCGGACCTTTTAATCGATGTCAGGGCTAAGGAACATATATAAAAAATCACGATAACTCAACAACTAATGAGGCTATCTTCATGAAATTTGTGCTGTAGGGTATTGGTAATGAAACTACGGCGGTGATTACGTACGGTGAGGATTGGACAATGGGTTCGGAACCTAGAATTTTTTGATCGAATTTAGGCCAAACGACCATAATTCCGAAACCAATAAAGATAGAACCTCCAAATTTGGTATCAGGGTGTCCCTTCCTATTTCGTAAGTGTCTTTGAAATTTGGGCCCCATTGGAGCAGTGGGTCGGGGACCAGCCACTCAGTTCCGAGGACCTTAAAGCATATTTTCGAAATTAATAAAGATAGTAACTTGAAACAAATGTAGAAGCTTCAAATTTGGCCCAGGGGGTTCTTTACTATTTCTTGCGTGCCCCCCTAATTTGGGATCAATTGGAGTGGTGGTTCAGAACCTCTCTTAGAAGGTGTAAATTTGTAATTGTATTTTAGAAATACAATTATTGCATATTTTGCGTTTATAAGCTTTTCTATTAGGTATATAAACTAACCATTTAAAATAATTGCAATTTTTAAAAATTTGGATTTTTAAATATATTATGCTTTGATTATCTTTTTATCACAAAATTTAATAATTAGAATTTTTTCATTTTGTAATTGAATTGGAATAAATATATTTTCATTTATTTCAAGTTAGTTTGTTTTTTAATATTTTTAAATAGATAAATTAGCAAGAATTTGTAATAAATTTTAATAGATAGTGTAATTAGAAAATGTTTTTAGTATTATAAAGTTAATTTGGTTAGCTATGTCTTACGATCAAATTAATAACAGCTTTTATGGTGTTAAAATGACTTATGGATATGTCCTTAAATTTGAACCAAATAGGTGTAGGGTATATCTAAGTCGGTTGCACCGACTGACTGTTGCTTTACTTGTTATTTAACACTTTTATATTTTTAAAAGGTTAAGAATTTTACCATAATTTAAACAAAATTTTTAAAATAAAAACATAATATTTTTTTAATAAACGATTAAAATCGTTTTTTTTAATTTTTATTATATCATATATTATATTGAATTATTACCATAGGTGATATATAATTAAGGCATTGTGTACGATACTTAAGCTATATTCAAAGGCACTTTATGTTAAATTAATTTTTATATTTAAATGAATTATATGAAAAGTTATAAATTCGTAATTGTATTTTAGAAATACATTTATTGCATATTTTGCGTTTATAACGTTTTAAATGCAATTTAGAAAAATTTGAATTATTATATATATTATGCTTTGATTAGCTTTTTATCACAAAATTTAATAATTCCAATTTTTTCACTTTTCTAATTGAATTGAAATAAATATATTTTCTTTTAATTCAAATTTTTAATTTTTTGATAATTTTAAATAGATAAATTAGTAAGAATTTGTAATGTTTTTGAATAGATAAAGTAATTAAAAAATGTTTTTAGTATTATAAAGTTAATTTGGTTAGCTTTGTCATACGATCAAACTAATAACAGCTTTTATGGTTGTAAAATGACTTATGGATATCTAATTAAATTAGAACCAAATAGGTGTAGGGTATTCTAAGTCGGCTAAACCGATTAACTGTTTCTTTACTTGTTAAATAGATGAATTGGGAAGAATTTTTAATATCTTTGAATTGATAAAATAATTAGAAAATGTTTTTAGTATTATAAAGTTAATTTCGTTAGGTGTGTCTTACGATCAAACTAATAAAAGCTTTTATGGTTTTAAAATGACTTATGGACTTCCCATTAAATTTGAACCAATTAAGTGTATAATATTTCTTAGTCGGTTGCACCAACTGACTGTTTCTTTACTTGGTTTTTTTTTAATTGTTGAACCGTCTAGCATGAAGGATTAATATATAAACTAATGAGTCATAACTTCCCAGTGTGGCTAATAAAAATTATTAAGAATTATTTGTCGGGGAGAAAGTCAATTATAGCAATTGGAATGGAGACATCTGGATCCTTCAAAATAGATACAGATACTTCAAAGGAATTCTATCTTTGGATCGACACCATCCAAAATTTATACACACGATTTTAATATTAGTAGGCCAAATGATTAAGATTCAAAAGCCATCTTATTTGTTGATGATGCAATAATAGTCGCAAATGAAGAAAAACCAAACGAAGCATTACTAAGGAGAAAAAAAAGATATACCTAAAATAAATGGAATATTATAAAAAGTGGAACCTGAATCTAAACTAAGATAAATGTAACATCATTTGTATTAAAAATGTAAACGCGAGGGACATCACGAAGCAGTAAGCTAAAGTAAAACATTAATTTGTGGAATTTTGAAAGGAAAATTAGTCGATTCTGCACAGGAAAACATAGATCACAAAACAAAAAGTTTTTCCAAATAAATATCCATACGAACAAGCAACCATGAAACCACTGTTAAAGAACAACTTTAATAACTCAATAAAACTGATAAATAAATTAGAAACACATTTTAACGTTTTACTCAGGAACATAGTTACAAATCAAATCCAAGTACCTCTGCAAAGCACCTATTACGTATCACTAATTAGCCGAATGATTGAAAACTCGTTCTCATTATTCAGCATTGACAAAGAGCAGGAAATTATCTCACTTCCATTTTTTTATAAAAGCACATAGAGGATAAACAGAAAGTATAAAAAACAAGTAAAGAAACAGTCAGTCGGTGCAACCGACTTAGAAATACCCTACACCTATTTGGTTCAAATTTAAGGACATATCCATAAGTTATTTTAACACCATAAAATCTGTTATTAATTTGATCGTAAGACATAGCTAACCAAATTAACTTTATAATACTAAAAACATTTTCTAATTACCCTATCTATTAAAAAATATTACAAATTCTTACTAATTTATCTATTTAAAAATATTAAAAAACCAACAAACTTGAAATAAATGAAAATATATTTATTCCATTTCAATTACAGAATGAAAAAATTCTAATTATTAAATTTTGTGATAAAAAGATAATCAAAGCATAATATATTTAATAATCCAAATTTTTCAAAATTGCAATTATTTTAAATGGTTAGTTTATATACCTAATAGAAAAGCTTATAAACGCAAAATATGCAATAAATGTATTTCTAAAATACAATTACAAATTTAGACTTTTTCATATAATTCATTTAAATATTCAAATAAATTTTACATAAATGCAGCAAGTACCTTTGAACATAGCTGAACCACTACAATTAAGTCTAGATTTCGGAGAAACTTAGGACATAGGAAATATATTCTTTGGCTTTGAAATTAAACTCGACCAGAACCAATTCCCATGGTACTTTCATTACTAGTAACCTAGAGTTTAAATTTCATCAAAATACCGGCATTATTTTTTGAGTTATGGTGTTTTTAAGATATATGTTTTTTATACCCTACACCTATAGAATAGGTAAAGGGGTATATTAACTTTGGTATGGTGTTTGTAACCACCTAAAGGAAGCGAGCTAGATATGGAAAAGTATATATATTTGTGATCAGCGTGACCGCCTTAGTCGATATAGCCATGTCCGTCCGTCCGTCCGTCCGTCCGTAGGCACGATAACTCAAAAAATAATGGAGCTATCTTGATGAAATTTTAACTGTAGGTTACTAGGACTGAAAGTACGGCGGGGATTGCATATGGGCGAAATCGGCCCATGGGTTCGGATTCTGGACCTTTTAATCGGTTTCAGGGCTAACGAACAAATATAAAAAATCACGATAACTCAACAACTAATGACGCTATCTTCATCAAATTTGTGCTGTAGGTTACTAGTAATGAAACTACTTCGGGAATTGCGTAAGGTCGGGATTGGATTATGGGTTCGGAACCTAGAACTTTTTGATCGAATTTAGGCCAAACGAGCATAATTCCGAAACCAATGAAGATAGAACCTCCAAATTTAGTATCAGGGTGTCCCTTCCTATTTCCTAAGTGTCTTGTGAATTTGGGTCCCATTGGAGTAGTGGGTCGGGGACCAGCCACACATTTCCGAAGACCTTAAAGCATATCTTTAAAATTAATAAAGATAACAACTTAAAAAAATGTAGAAGCTTCCAATTTGCCACAAGGGTGTTCTTTACTATCTCTTGCGTGTTCCCCTAATTTGGGATCAATTGGAGTGGTGGTTCTGTACCCCTCTCAGACCTACCAAGTTTTAAATGCTTATAATCGAAATTACTAAAAATAGTTACTTAAAATTAGGATAGACCGTTCAAATTGTGTACAAGGGTTAACTAGTACTATAAGTACAGCGCGGACTATATAAGGGCGTAATCAGCCCAACGGTTCGGATTCCGGACCTTTTAATCGATGTCAGGGCTAAGGAACATATATAAAAAATCACGATAACTCAACAACTAATGAGGCTATCTTCATGAAATTTGTGCTGTAGGTTATTGGCAGCGAAACTACGGCGGTGATTACGTACGGTGAGGATTGGACAATGGGTTCGGAACTTAGAACTTTTTGATCGAATTTAGGCCAAACGAGCATAATTCCGAAACCAATGAAGGTAGAACCTCCAAATTTGGTATCAGGGTGTCCCTTCCTATTTCGTAAGTGTTTTTGAAATTTGGGCCCCATTGGAGTAGTGGATCGGGGACCAGCCACTCAGTTCTAAGGCCCTTAAAGCATATTTTCGAAATTAATAAAGATAGTAACTTGAAACAAATGTAGAAGCTTCCAATTTGCCACAAGGGTGTTCTTTACTATTTCTTGCGTGCCCCCCTAATTTGGGATTAATTGGAGTGGTGGTTCAGAACCTCTCTTAGACCCCCCAATGTGTAAAAGCTTATCATCGAAATTAATAAAACTAGTAACTTAAAATTAAGATAGAGCGTTCCAATTGTGTACAAGGGTTAACTAGTATTGAAAGTATGACGGGACTGCATATTGGCGAAATTGTACCATAATTTCGGGTCCTGGAACCCTTGAAAAGTTCAAGGACTAACAAGTAAAGAAACAGTCAGTCGGTACTTTCAATACTAGTTAACCCTTGTATACAATTGGAACGTTCTATCTTAATTTTAAGTTACTAGTTTTATTAATTTCGATGATAAGCTTTTACACATTTGGGGGGTCTAAGAGAGGTCCTGAACCACCAGTTTAAATGATCCCAAATTAAGAAATAAAGAACACCCTGGGCCAAATTTGAAGCTTCTACATTTGTTTCAAGTTACTATTTTTATTAATTTCGAAAATATGCTTTAAGGTCCTCGGAACTGAGTGGCTGGTCCCCGACCCACTAGTGCATTGGGGCCCAAATTTCAAAGACACTTACGCAATAGGAAGGGACACCCTGATACCAAGGGTTGGAGGTTATATCTTCATTGGATTCGGAATTACGCTAGTTTGGCCTAAATTCGATCAAAAAGTTCTCAGTTCCGAACCCACTGTCCAATCCTCACCGTACGTAATCACTGCCGTAGTTTCATTACCAATAACCTACAGCACAAATTTCATGAAGATAGCCTCATTAGTTGTTGAGTTATCGTGATTTTTAATATATGTTCGTTATCCCTGACACCGACTTAAAGGTCCAGAATCCGAACCCATGGGCTGATATCGCCCTTATACAGCCCGCGCTTTACTTATAGTACTACTTAACCCTTGTACACAATTTGAACGGTCTATCTTATTTTTAAGTAACTATTTTTAGTAATTTCGATTATAAGCTTTTAAAAGGGAGGTCTGAGAGGGGTACTGAACCACCTCTCCAATTGACCCCAAATCAAGGGAACACGCAAGAGATAGTAAAGAACACCCTTGTGGCAAATTGGAAGTTTCTACATTTTTTCAAGTTGTTATCTTTATTAATTTTAAAGATATGCTTTAAGGTCTTCGGAAATGTGTGGTGTGGACACAGTACTCCAATGGGACCCAAATTCCCAAGACACTTAGGAAATAGGAAGGGATACCCTGATACCAAATTTGGAGGTCCTATCTTCATTGGTTTCGGAATTATGCTCGTTTGGCCTAAATTCGATCAAAAAGTTCTAGGTTCCGAACCCATGGTTCAATCCCGACCTTACGCAATCCCCAAAGTAGTTTCATTACTAGTAACCTACAGCACAAATTTGATGAAGATAGCGTCATTAGTTGTTGAGTTATCGTGATTTTTTATATATGTTCGTTAGCCCTTCGATGGATTAAAAGGTCCAGAATCCGAACCCATGGGCCGATTTCGCCCATATGCAATCCCCGCCGTACTTTCAGTCCTAGTAATCTACAGTTAAAATTTCATCAAAATAGTTCCATTATTTTTTGAGTTATCGTGCCTACAGACGGCCGGACATGGCTATATCGACTCAGGCGGTCACGCTGATCACAAATATATATACTTTTCCATATCTAGCTCGCTTCCTTTAGGTGGTTACAAACACCATACCAAAGTTAATATACCCCGTTACCTATTCTATAGGTGTAGGGTATAAAAAAATCAACCATTAGATTATATAAAGCTGTCAAGAAACAAAAAATATTTACATTTAATTATAAGTTAAGGTGTAAATTGCAGTTAAGGTAAATGAATTTAATTTGATTAAGACTGAATATAAGTCTGGCACCTCAAACCAGTAAAGAAATGATAAGCCTCAAGCAGCACTTCTAAAAATAGTGTGGGCAAAAACAAAAACAATTACATGTAAGCCTACAGGCTCAAAATGTCAGCCCTCTTTGATAATTTGCGTCTCAAATATTATAGATGACGATAAAAAACCGGTTACTACTTTATCGAATGTCACAAAGAGGCAACGAATAATATCGTCCCTTCAAAAAGGGAAATCCAAAAATCGCGTTCTGTAGCACCTCCTCAATGCGAACTCAAGAAGCTTTTAATGAGCGGTTGAAGGATCAGCAGTTGTGGTGATAGATAGGAGCGAAGATGAAAAGAAGATTATTTAAGATCTCCTTCTTCAAGTGGAAGAACGTGGAAGCCCAACTGCCTTTGAAATTTCTTCAGATGATAAAGAAGAATCTAGTTCGCGCCGCTGCATTAATCGTCGATAAGGGTTGGTATCGTAATGCCGTGACAATCCTAGTAAGTGCTAATAAGAAACCGCTAGAGGTTACAAACAAATGATTTACCCACTAGGTAAAATCTGACCCAGTGCACAACTCGATGTTGTCCACACAATGTTCGACAAGCTATATTTGCCAAGAATCAAGAGGCCCTCCTTTTTTTACTAAGGACCAAGTTTGTTATCAAGTATGGATTTTCCACTAAAATCCTTAAACATTACAGAAAGGTCAAGAGTAGCGTCAATCGAATGTCAATCGAATATCAATCCTGCAGATTCTGCAGCAGGTCCTGCGTCGAAGAAGGCGGATGAGATAGACTCTGAGTTATCACCACATGTGAGGATCAAAAATGGATAGATTCTCCATTGATTCCGACGATTTAAGATTGTGACCGAACTAGGATTTTAAGACTAAAAATAAAGACCAGAAAAGTACCAAGTTAACCACTATAATACTTGTAATATAATAAAAATATATAATTTATTTAATATATATGGTCACTTTATTAACATATAAGAATATTAATAGTACTACAATAGTGTAGTACAAATTATAAACGTATGATTTAAGTAAATGTAAATGTAATAAAATATAGAACAAGCAGTTGTATAAAAGATATCACATGGCGCAGTCGTTCAACTTAAAAAAAAAAAAAAAAAAAAAAAAAATTTTTTTTTAACAACTATAAATGTATTTAAACACGAGATCGCGAATAAATAAAAAAGAAAAAGAAGAAGACGCAGACTCATCAGATGAGAAAAATCTAATAGGAGAAGAAAATAATAAAACAAATTCAGACACTGATGGTGACAACAATAAGAGTGATACAACAATATTAGGAGACAATAAGAAAAAAAATAATGGAATACTTAAAACCGGTAAATAGTCTGGTTTTAAACGGCAATATTGCAGAAAACTGGAGAAAATTCCGTCAAAGTTTTGAAATTTTTATGGAAGCGGCGGAATTAGGTAATAAAACGGATTCAAAAAAGATAGCTGTATTTTTGAACGCGGTAGGTGAAGAAGGTATTGAACTTTTTCAAACCTTTACATTTAATGACACGGATAAACACGATTTTGACAAAGTTGTGAAAGCCTTTCAAGAGTATTGTGTGCCAAAAAAACGAGTAGTTTACGAAAGATTTGTTTTCTACTCAAGAAATCAGCTGGAGAATGAACTGTTTGACAGTTTTTTACTTGATGTGAAAAAATTAGTAAAAACATGTGACTTTGAAAAACAAACGGAATCTTTAATGAGAGATCGTATAGTGCTGGGTACAAATAATAAAAGGCTGCAAGAAAAAATGCTTGAGATGGAAGTAACTTTTGAAAAAGCAGTAGAAATGTGCAGAGCAGCAGAACTATCAAAAGGACAAACAAAAGAAATACAAAAGAAGGAAGTTCCAGTAAATCGAATTTCACCTGTAACATCAACATTCAATAAAAAAGATAAGAAAAATTTTTCTGGTAATAAATTTAATGTTAAAAATAAACAAAATGTTAATAATAATAAAAAACAAAGTTACACTAATGCAAATGATTCTTTTTTGTGCAAAAAATGTAATAAAATTCATAAGAAAAAACAATGTCCAGCTTATGGGCACAAATGTAATAATTGTCATAAAATGAATCATTTTGCAGTAGTGTGTTATAAAAAATCAGTTTCATTTATAACAAATTTAGATAATGAAAATGATAATTTATTTTATGTAAATATGATTTCAAAAAATAGGAAGAATAATTGGATTGAAAAAATAAGAATTAATAATACCATGATTGACATCAAACTGGATACAGGTAGTGATGTAAGCATTTTACCATATACAACATTACAAAAGATTGATAAAAAGGTTAAAATAACAGCAACAACGATGATGTTCAGAGCATATGGTGGTCAAGAAATAAAACCTATCGGTGAGTGCTATTTAACTTGTTTTTATAACAATACAGTAAGTAAAGAAAAATTTATGATTTTAAATGAGAATTATTGTTGTATTCTGGGTGCTGATGCTATAGAAAATTTAAAAATAATTAAAAAAATAAATAAAATAGAAAGTGTAAACAATCAAATTAAAATAGATAATAAAATTCACATAAATAAAGATCAAATTATTAGAAAATATTGTGACAATTTTGAGGGCACAGGAAAATTTAAAGGTCAATATAAAATTGAGTTAATGCATGATGCAATTCCTGTTGTTAAACCACCTAGGAGAGTCCCTTTAAAAATAATAAATAATTTAAAAATTTCATTAGATAAATTAGTTGAAAAAGAAATAATAACAAAAGTAGAAGAACCTCGTGACTGGGTTCATAACTTGATAATTATAGAAAAACCTAATGGGGATTTGCGGTTGTGTTTAGACCCAAGAAATTTAAATAAGTATATCAAAAAACAACAACACTTAATTCCGACTTTAGATGAAATAATACCAAAGTTAAAAGGTGCTAAATATTTCAGTATATTAGATTTAAAAGAAGGTTTTTATCAGGTAGAATTAGATAATAACTCTAGAAAACTTTGTACTTTTTCCACTCCTTTTGGTACTTATCATTTTAACAGGTTACCATTTGGAATAAGTACAGCTCCAGAAATTTTTTCAAAAGAAAAACGAAGAAAATTTTGCTAATATTCCGAATATTGCTATATATATTGATGATATATTAATATATGGAGAAAATTTGGAAGAGCATAATTAAGCATTAGAAAAAGTATTAAATAGAGCTAGAGACTTAAATATAAAATTTAATAAAGATAAATTTAAATATAAATTAGAAGAAATAGAATACTTAGGTCACAGATTTACAAGTAATGGTATATTACCAGTTAGGGATAGAATCAATGCAATTCAAAATTTAAAAGATCCACAAAACAAAAAAGAATTGCAAAAAATTTTAGGAATAATTAATTATGTTAGATCGTTTATTCCGAACTTAGCTGACTTAACAGCTCCTTTAAGAGAATTGTTAAGAAAAAATACAATCTTTAAATGGGAAAAGATTCACACACATACAATAAAGAAAATTAAAGAAATTTTAGTGAGTCCGATAATTCTTAAACCTTTTGATGAAAAAAAGTTAATAGTTATACAAACGGACGCTTCACAAAATGGATTAGGAACTTGTCTAATGCAAAATAACTTACCAGTTGCGTATGCATCGCGTAGTCTAACTGAAACAGAGCAAAGATATGCCCAAGTAGAGAAAGAGCTTTTGGCTATTATCTTTAGTTGTAGGAAATTTCACCAATTTATTTATGGTAGAGAAATTGTAATAAAAACTGACCATAAACCGTTAGTAGCACTAATGGAAAAAGAAATACATAAAATTCCGTCCGGAAAATTGCAGAGAATGAGGTTGCGTTTGTTGAATTATATGATAAAACTTGAATATCTACCTGGCAAATATATGCATATAGCAGATTATTTATCCAGAGATAGTTTAAAAATAAAAAGCTCGGAAGAGGAAAGTATTTTCTACGAATCAATTTTATCAATAAATGTTAGTTCGGAAAAAGAAAACAGAATTATAGAGGAAACAAGAAAAGATAAAACTCTAAAATTAGTATTAGAATACTATAAAAGTGGCTGGCCAAATCACAAAAGTAAAGTGCCAGAAAAAGTACTCTTTTATTATAATAAAAGAAATGATATCGTAGAAAATGAGGGTATACTTTATTTTCATGACAGAATTATAATACCAGAATCAATGCGTGATGAAATGTTAAATTTATTACATGAGTCACACATGGGAATAAGTAAAACCCAAAGAAGAGCAAGAACAATTTGTTACTGGAAAAATATGAATAACGATATTGAAAATAAAATTATCAATTGTCACTTATGTGACCAATTTTCCAGAAACAATGTTAAAGAACCTATGATAGCTCATGATATTCCGTTAGGCCCGTTCCAAAAAATTGGTTGTGACATTGCCACGTATGAAAATAAAGATTATTTGATAGTCATAGATTATTTTAGTAAATGGATAGATTTTATGGAATTAAAAAATAAAACATCAAAAGAAATTATTAGACATTGGATAGGAATTTTTTCACAATTTGGGATACCTAAAACAATAATAGCGGACAATGTGCCATTCGGTTCATTTGAATGTAAAAATTTTGCAAAAAGTTGGGATATAAGTATAGTAACTAGCTCCCCCCTATATCCAAAATCTAATGGGTTGGCTGAAAGAGCCGTCCAAATAGTTAAAAACATATTTAAAAAATCAAAAACATTAGAAGAAAGATATATTAAAATTATGGAATATAGAAACACATCTGTTCAGGAAATGAAGTTAGCACCTTCTCAGATGATGTTTAATAGATTATTAAAAACAAAATTACCCATAAGCATAAATTTATTAGCACCTAGAATAAGCAATGATGTACATTTAAAATTACAAAGAAAAGCAAAAATAGTGGAAAGATACTACAATACTCCCGCCAAAACTAGAAAAACATTTGAAGAGGGAGATGAAGTATGGATTAAAGAAAATAATAAATGGAAAAAAGGAAAAATAGTTAAAAAGTGGCATACACCGAGGTCATATATTGTCCAAGATGAGAATGGTAATGAGTATCGCCGGAATAGCTGGTTTTTAAAAAATCGAAAACATGAAATTGGTAATGGTAAACCTGTATCCAGAAGTGATAGAAATCATGTAAAAAATCAAAATCCATATGATTTAAGAAATATGAAATCAAATAAAAAAATTACTTAACTTATAAAATAAAATAAAAAATTTCAATGTCTTTTAAAATAAAATAAGCTTATAAAATTATGTAAAAAGAATTTATAATGTAAAAATAATTTATTAGAATGTTTAAAATAATGTAAAAATAATTTATTAGAATGTAATAAAACTTTCATATGAAAACGAATTGAATTGAAAAGGGAGATGTAATATAATAAAAATATATAATTTATTTAATATATATGGTCACTTTATTAACATATAAGAATATTAATAGTACTACAATAGTGTAGTACAAATTATGAATTAACAATGTCATTCTAGTACAAATTATAAACGTATGATTTAAGTAAATGTAAATGTAATAAAATAAAGAACAAGCAGTTGTATAAAAGATATCACAATACTTTTCTTGACATCTATAATAGAATCAAATATTTATATGATATTCTTTATAAAGATTATTTATAAAGAATTAAATCTTAGCTTTTTTCTAATATGCAACGTTTTTTTGATTTTGTTAATAGTAAACGTAAGAGAGATGGGTGTCCATCTGCTCTGCGATATGAAAATGCAACGTCAAATAACTTGCAGATTGTTTTTAACTTTTTTGCCACATTTTTCTCCAAAACTTACGGAAATGGAGTATTTGAGTCGTATCAGTCATATTTAACTAGTTTAGTTTCTCCATCTCATTCAACTTTTGTCATTAAGAGTATTCTTATAACTGAATACATTTAAATGCCTCTTCGTTATTTTTGTAAGACCTATCCTTGAATATGAGAGCCGTATCGCCGTATTTTTATCGTCTCCGTATCGTGATATAGACATTTCACGTATTAAATTAATATAAAAACATTTTCTCCGTTCGCTCTACGCGATCTTGCTTAGTCAGATCAAATACGTCTTCCTGATCTAGCATCAACTGTCTTCAATCACGCCGACTGGTGGTTTACACTTGTCAAAAGACTTTCTATTCCACGACCTAAATAAAAATTAAGTGATTTTTATTTGGGTCGTGGAATAGAAGATATTTTCCTACGCCTATGAAATAGGAAAAACGTATATTAGCTTTGGTATGGTGTTTGTAACCTAACAGAAGCGAGCTAGATATAGAAAAGTGTATATATTTGCGATCAGCGTGACCTCCTGAGTCGATATAGCTATGCCTGTCCGTTCGTCAATCCGTAGGCACGATAACTCAAAAACTAATAGAACTATTCTGGTAAAAGTTGATCTGTAGGTTAAAGTACGGCGGGGATAGGATTGTATATGGCCGGAATCGGCCCATGGGTTAGGATTCTGGACCTTTTAATCGTTTTAAGGATTAACGATAACTCAAAAACATTTAAAGAAAATAACGATAACTCAACAACTACTAACGCGACCTTCATGAAATTTGTGCTGTAGACTGCTAGTCACTATATTACGCCGGGGATAACGTGCGGTTGATATCGGACCATGTGGTTCGAATCCTAGAACTTTTTGATCGAATTTAGGCCAAACGAGCATAATTTCGAAACCAATGAAGATAGAACCTCAAAAATTTAGTACCAGGGTATATCTTCCTATTCCCTTAGTGTCCTGGAAATGAACAGCCAATTGGAGTAGCTGGTTGGGGACCATCCACACAGTTCCGAAGACTTTTAAGAATATTTTCGAAATTAATAAAGATGATAACTAGAAACAAATGTAGAAACTTCAAATTTGGCACAAGAGTGTTCTTTACTATTTTTAGCGTGTGTCCCTAATCTTAGACCTCCTAAATTTTAAAAGCTTATCATCAAAATTAATAAAATTAATGACTTAAAATTAAAATAGAACGTTCCAGTTGTCTACAAGGTAATGTTAATTAGTACCGTGTATTATTAATTAGTAACGTGGTGTGTTAATTAGTATTGAGAGTACGACGGGGACTGCATAGTGACGAAATCGAACCATGGGTTCAAGTTCTGGAACCTTTAATCAGTTCAAAGGTTGACGGACATATATTCAAAACAAGTGATGAGAAAAACCAAGGGGTTTTAAGAATGCAAATTTTCAAAATTACAAAGTGTTTCATACTAAGTATATTATCAAAATTTAATGATGGAGCTCTAATATTATTGTTTAATTTAGGAAATATATACACTGCGAACTACTTGGGCTTTCTAATGGCTTACTAAAGAAAACATTAAATTTTCAATTTTTAAGTCTTAATAGCCCCTCTATGGGGAAGCTTGCTAAATTTCTCAAGGATCCAACATAACTTCCCCCCACCCAAAAACAATTTAGAATTTTAATTAGAATTTTACTACCTAAGCAAAAATGGTTATAACTGGAAACAATTTCTACAATTTAAAGAAAATTTAAATTTAAGAAAAACGTTAGACATATTTTAAAATATAATGTTGGTCCTTTAAATTTTGTATATTAATAAAATACAAATTGGACAGGAATTCAAATTACAGTTATTTAAAAATAGCAAATTTCAATATTCAAGCCCTTACAGCTCCTAAAAAATTTTTTATTTTAAAATTTTACTCCTACTAATTTCTGAGATCTAACATCTTTAAAAATTTCCAGGCTCTAGCTTGAACTGTTTAGAAAATATATGGGGCCAAAACTGTACAAAAATTGAGTTTTGTATAACGGTAAACTAAAGTACCATATGGCAACCTTAAACATTTGTCTCTAAACAAGTAAAGAAAAGTCAGTCGTTGCAACCGACTTAGAAATACCGTACACCTATTTGCTTCAAAATTAATGAAAAGTTCATAAGTCATTTTAAATCCATAAAATCTTTTATTTGTATTATCGTAAGAAATAGCTAACCAAATTAACTTTATAATAATAAAAATATTTTAACTACTTTATCTATTAAAAAATATTCAAAATTCTCTAGTTTATCTATTTAAAAATATTAAAAATCAAAAAAGCTTAAAATAAATGTTAAATAAAAATTGTTAATTTATGTATCTTTATAAAAGCCAAATATGCAATAAATGTATTTCTAAAATATAATGACAAATTTAAAACTTTTCAAAGTAAAAATAAATTTTCATATACGCAGCAAGTACCTTTGAATACAACTTAAGTATCGTATACAAGATATATATAAAGTATCTTAATTATATATTAGCTATGGCAATAATTCAATAAAATATATGATACTAGCAGATTTAACTGGCGTTGCCCTGGAGCTTGCAATTTGTAAAAAAGCAAGTTTCGGCCAATTTTTTGAGTACTACTTTGGTTAAAAAGAAAGCCTCAAAAAAAATATTTGTGGAGTTCCGTTAACCCATTGTGGCCCAAAATCTTTTTATAGGTTTTTTGTTACTTTGCTATAAAATAGAAATGGTTTATGGTTTAACCGATTGACTTCAAATTGACTGTATATGTGTTCCTCTTTACGAATGGAGTTCACCCTATTAACAGACTTGGAATTGGTTAACCCATGCCGACCCTATGATTGTTAAAAAAAAATTTGGAAGTAAATTACATTCAATTTTTGAAAGTAGGTAAAACTTCTTTGAATTAGGGAAATGTTTAAAAAAATGTTTTATCGAGTTCTTTTAACCCATTGCGAAACAAAAACATTAAAAAACAGTTTGCAAAACAGTTTGCACGATTATTTCTAATTTTTCTATACGTAGTGCTTCTTGACAGTTTGGTGCTCCTTGACGATAAAATTGAGTATGGTGGGTTTCCAACGAATAATGGTAACTGAATTAAAATTTATTTTTTATTATTATTTAATAATTATAAAAGGTTTCAAGTGAAATTTGATAAATTTGTTGAAAAATTGGAAGAATAATTCTAAAACAAGTGAAAAAACAGTTAGTCGACTTAGAAATACCCTATTAAAAGCTGTTATTAATTTAATCGTAAGACATAGCTAACCAAATTAACTTTGTAATACTAAAAACATTTTCTAATTACAATATCTATTAAAAATATTAAAAATTCTTACTAATTTATCTATTTAAAAATATTAAAAAACAAAAAAACTTGAAATAAATGTAAATATATTTCTTCCAATTCAATTACAAAAGTGAAAAAATTCGATATTTTTAAATTTTGTGATAAAAAGCTAATCAAAGAATAATATATTTAATAATTTAAATTTTTAAAAATTGCAATTATTTTAAATTGTTAGTTTATGTACCTTTTTGAAAAGTTATAAACGCAAAATATGCAATAAATGTATTTCTAAAATACTATTACAAATTTAGAACTTTTGATATAATTCATTTAAATATAAAAATAATTTTTACATGAATGCAGCATGACCTTTGAATATAGCTTAAGTATCGTACACAATAGCTTAATTATATATAACTTATAAGAATAATTCAATAAAATATATGATATAATAATAATTAAGAAAAAGGAATGTAATCGTTTATTAAAAAACTATTTTGTTTTCAATTTATAAAATATTATTCATATGTTTTATGCTAAAATTTTTAGCCTTTTGAAAATATAAAAGTGTTAAATAAAACGCAAATAGAAAAGAACCCTCGTGTATCAAATTTAAAGTTTCTAATCCGAACTCATTGTCCAAACTCGACCAGAACCAATTCCCATGGTTCTTTCATTACTAGTAACCTAGAGTTTAAATTTCATCAAAATATCGGCATTATTTTTTGAGTAACGGGGTTTTTAAGATATATGTTTGTTAGCCCTTGAACTTTTCAAAGATTCTAGAACCCAAAACCATGGTACGATTTCGCCCATGTGCAGTCCCCGTCATACTTTCAATACAAGTTAACCCTTGTACACAATTAAAATGTTCTATCTTAATTTTAAGTTAATAGAAAATTTCAATAATAAGCTTTTAAACCTTGGGGGGTCTAAGAGAGGTACTTAAACACCACTTCAATTGAGCCAAAATTAGGGGAACGTGCAGGAAATAGTAAAGAACACCCATGTGTCAAATTTGAAGCTTCTACAATTGTTTTAGGTTACTATCCTTATTAATTTCGAAAATATGCTGTAATGTCATCGGAACTGAGTGGCTGGTCTCCGACCCACTACTCCAATTCGGCCCCAATTTCAAGGACACTAAGGAAATCGAAAGCGACACCCTGATACATTTGTGATCAGCGTAGGCACGATAACTTAAAAACTAATGAAGCTATCTTGATGAAATTTTAACTGTAGGGTACTAGGACTCAAAGTACGGGGATTGCATATGGGCGAAATCGGCCCATGGGTTCGAATTCTGTACCTTTTAATTGTTCTAAGGCCCAAGGAACATATGAAAACAAGTAAAGAAACTGTCAGTCGGTGCAACCGACTAAGAAATACCCTACACCTAAATGTAATGGGAAGTTCATAATTCTTTTTAAAACCATATAAGCTTTTGTTAGTTTGACCGTAAAACTTAGCTAACGAAATTAACTTTATAATATGAAAACCATTTCCTAATTATTTTAGCAATTCAAAAATATTAAAAATTTTTACTAATTTATCTATTTAAAAATATTAAACAACAAATAAACTTGAAATAAATGGATTCGTAAGATGCAATTAGAAAATTACATACCTATTTAAAACTTTTTATCCAATTCAATTAAATTTTACACACATGCAGCAATTACTTCTTTTCAGGATTTTTAGCTGTTGTGCATTTACTATTGAATGATTTAGTAGCCTTGATTAATTATTTCCATTTTAAATAATGTTTAAATCTGTTTTCTTAATATATTTATTTTTTAATGTTCTATATAATTAAACTCAAGGTTATTCAAAAGAAATATTAATTTGTAATAATACAAATATTGAAGTTTATACATATAATTTTATGGTTTTTAATGTTAATTAAAACCATTAATGCTTTCATTAGCTTTTTATCACAAAATTTAATAATCAAAATATGCAATAAATGTATTTCTAAAATACAATGATAAATTTTGAACTGTTCATATAATTAATTTTAATACAAAAATAAATTTACAACTTAAGTATCGAACACAATTTCTTAATTATATATTACCTATGGTAATAATTCAATAAAATATAGATATGATATAATAAAAATTAAAAACAAAAAAAAATTCTGTCGTTTATTAAAAAAATATTTTGTTTTTAATTTATAAAATATAATACATATAGAATAGTATTAAATAAGAACGGAAATTGAAAATAGTGTATCAAATTTGATTATTTTATTTTTATTAATTTCGAATATATTGTGCTTTAAGGTCTTGGGAGTAGTGGGAGTGATACACAAACCGCCATACTAAGTCATCCAAAATATCACGTGCACAAAACAAATAAGAAGAAACACCTGTGCCCCAAATATAAGGTTCTATGTTCTTTCGTTTCGAAACTATACCATTTTGACCTCAGTTGGATCAAAAGCTTGTACAATCCGAACGCGACAATAGCTTATTCTCATGGTACTTTCGTTACTAGTAACTTAGACTATAAATTTTATCAAAATAACGTAATTAGTTTCTGAGTTATGGTGTTTTTAAGATTTATGTTTTTTAGCACTAGAACTTTTCAAAGGTTCCAGAACCCGAAACCATGCAGTCCCTGTCTTACTTTTTATACTAGTTAACCATTGTACACAATTGGAACCTTCTATATTAATCTTAAGTTACTATTTTTATTAATTCGATGATAAGCTTTTAAACTTTTAGAGGTCTAAGAGGGTTACCTGAACCACCACTCCAATTGATCATAAATTAAGGGAAGACGTAGGTAATAGTAAAGAACACTCTTGTGCCAAATTTGAAGCTTCTACATTTGTTTGATGTAATTAAAGATAGTAATAATTATTTTCGAAAATATGCTTTAAGGTCTTCGAAACTATGTTCCAAGGGCACTTAAGGGAATAGAAAGGGACACCCTGATACCGAAGGTGGAGGTTCTAACTTCCCTGGATTCGGAATCATGCTCGTTTAGCCTTAATTCGATGAAAAAGTTCCAGGATCCGAACCCATGATCCGTTCTTTCAATACTAGTGAACCCTTGTACACAATTGGAATATTCTATCTTAATTTTAAGCTACTTTTTTGTTAATTTCAATGATATGCATTAAGCTCTTAAGAACTGTGTGGATGGTCCCCGATCCAATACTCCAATTGGTTCATAATTTCAAGGATTCTAAGGACATAAGAAGAGGCACACTGATACCAAATTTGAAGGTTCTGTTTTCATTGGTTTCAGAATTATACTTGTTTGGCCTATTTTCGGAATTAATAAAGATGATAAATAGAAACAAATGTAGAAGCTTCAAATTTGGCACAAGAGTGTTCTTTACTGTTTTTAGCGTGTGTTATTAATCTTAGGCCTCCTAAATTTTAAAAGCTTCTCATCAAAATTAATAAAATTAATGACTTAAAATTAAAATAGAACGTTCCTATTGTGTACAAGGGTTAATTATTATTGAAAGTACGGCGGGGACTGCATAGAGACAAAATCGGACCATGGGTTCGGATTCTGGAATTTTTAATAAGTTCAAAGGTTAACGGACATATATTCAAAACAAGTGATGAAAAAAACCAAGGGGTTTTAAAAAAGCACATTTTCAAAATTATATAGCGTTTCATACCAAGTAGATTATCGAAATATAATGATGGAGCAATATTAAAACGTTTAATTTTGGCTTAATTTCCAATTTTTAAGTTTTAATAGCCCTTCTATGGGGAAGTTTGATAAATTCTCAAAGATCTAACCTAACTTCCTCCACACCCAAAAAAAATTTGGAATTTTAATTAGAATTTTACTCTCTAAGCAAAAATGGTTAAAACTAAGAGACACTTTCTATAATTCAAAGAACCCGTTTTAAATTTAAGAAAAACCTTTGACATATGATAAAATATAATGTTGGACCTTTTAATTTTGTATATTAACAAAAAAACAAATTGGGCTGGTGTTTAAAAATAGCAAAATTTAAATTTTCAAGCCCTTACAGCTCCTAAAAATTGGGCGTGCTAAAAATGTTTATTAACCAACTCCTACTTATTTCTGAATATCGAACTTTTCCAAAATTTAAAGGCTCTAGCATGAATCATTTAGAAAATATGTGGGCGAACAACTTTACAAAAATTGAGTTTTGCATAATGGTAAACTTTAGTACCATATGGCAACCCTATACGTTTGTCTTTAAAAAGTATATAAAGCTAATAAAAACAGGCGTTCTTTGTAGTTTTCAGATTGCAAAAATACTTAACAGAACTCTTGTTATAACAATTTAAATAGTGGGCTTTTTCCAAATTTGGGGCGCTATAACTCCATTAAATCCATTACGGGTGGGGCTACAGAAAAATTTTCAAAATTCTTCTTCTTCTTCATTTAGCGTTACAGCTCGGGGTGAGCTAAAGCCTTCTTCGTAATACTCCTCCAGGTAGATGGATCCTGCGCAGAACTCTGCCAGTTTTCCACGCTCATTTTTCGGCAGTCATTCTCGATGTTATCTTTCCATCTGGTTCTGGGCCTGCCTCCTGCTCTACTGTATAGTGGTCTGGTTTTGAAAATTCTTTGTTGAGGGCGATTTTCATTCATTCTTATTATATGCCCTGCCTATCGTAGCCGCTGTGCCTTTACAAACTTTACAATATCTTCGCCATTAATTATGTTATTGATGTCTTTATTACTTCTTCTTTGATATTCTCCGTTTTCTAATCTTATTGGGCCAAAGATTTTTCGGATAATTTTTCTTTCAAATATACCTAGCTGTTCTTCATCTCTCAGTGTAAGCGTCCAGCATTCACATCCGTATGTTACTATTGGCTTTATTATTGTTTTATAATAAAATTCGATTTGAACATAGTTTCCATTGTCAGATTTACTAATTTGCGGGGCACACCTAATTGAATCAGTGAATATGCTATTTTGTTTCTATTTATGCTATCGAAGGCCTGCTTATAGTCAATAAACAAAATATGTAGATCTTGCCCAAATTCATAGCATTTCTCAATGTTTTGTTTTAGTAAATATATTTGGTCGATAGTAGATCGTTGTTTACGGAATCCGCATTGATATTCACCAAGTATTTCTTCAGCATACGGTTCAATTTTTTCATATAATATATTTGATAGTATTTTGTACGCCGAATTTAGTAACATAATACCCCTATAGTTATTGCAGTTCCTTCTATCTCCCTTCTTATGTATTGGTTTCAGTAGACTTGTTCGCCATTTTTTTGGTATTGTTTCATTAAGCCATATTGCACATACTAATCTGTGTATCGTTTTATGTAGATACTCCCCCCCGTTACGCAATAATTCAGATGTTATCGAATCTTCCCCCGGTGCTTTGTTATTTTTCAATTTCTTTATGGCATTCTTGACATCATTTAATGTGGGTTCATTTACAAGGAATTCTGCTGTGTATATGATATTGTTTTCTGTTTGACATTGTTGATGTGTTTTATTTAGCGTTTCTTTATAATATTCGGCCCATCTGTCTATAATTTTTTGCTCTTCATTTAATAAGTTACCTTCTTTATCTTTGCATGATGTTAATCTTGGTTGGAAGCTCTTAGTTTGTCTATTGATATTGTTATAGAATTTTTTAACGTTACCGCAATTATGTTCCTCCTGTATTTTTAAAATTTTATTTTTGAGGAATACCCTTTTCTTTTGTTTACATATTTTTGTAGCTATTTTTCGTTTTTCTTTATAATTTTCCATGTTTGATCTGGTACATCTTTGTAGCAGCTTTTTATGGGCTTCATTTTTAATGTTTATGGCTTCTCTGCATTCATTATCAAACCATTCGGAGTCTCTTTGTTGTTGTTGTTTCTCACCAATGGTATTTCTTGCACTGGCAGTTATGGCAGTTTCTATTCTTCTCCACTCATCGTCTATGTTTATATCTTCAATCCTACTATCATTTTCAGGTATACAACTTCTTATCTCATTTTGAAACTGTTCAATTATCTCATCATTTCTTAATTTATCACTATCCCACTTAATTCTACGTAATCCTCCACTTTTCGGAACGTTCGATATTCTTTGACGTAGTACGACTTTGACTAGATAGTGATCACTGTCACAGTTTGCCCCTCTGTAGCTTCTTGTGTCAATTATTGATGATGACCACCTTGATGAGATTAGTACATGGTCTATCTGGTTTGTCCTATTCGAACCTGGAATTTTCCATGTACCTTTATATATATTTTTCCTCTCAAATGATGTACTTTTGATTTTTAAGGCGTTTTCATTTGCGAATTGTAGAAGGAGATGTCCATTTTCGCTGGTTTCATCGTGTAGAGAATATTTGCCAGCTATTTTCTGTGTTTCTTCTTCTTTTCCTATTTTTGCATTGAAATCTCCTAGTATAATTGTCGTATCGTAGTTGGGTACTTTTTCCCATACCGCACTTAGTTTTAAATAAAATTCCTCCTTCGCTATGTCATCCGCTTCTTCGGTTGGCGCATATGCTGATATTATTTTTATGTTGTTGAATTTTCCTTTAACTCTCATAGCGCATATTCTTTCATTGTGTGGGGTGAATCCTAATATATTTTTCTGCACTGATTTACTAACAAAGAACCCTGTTCTATGTAAACCTGATCTTTGTGTGTTACCACTGTAGAATAATGTATATCTCCGTTTTTTAATTTCGCCGCAGCCTTTCCATCTTATTTCTTGTAATGCAGCGATGTCTATGTTGTACTTAATGACTTCTTCGGCTATTTCATTCATTTAACCTGCCTGTAACATTGTTCTTATATTCCAAGTTGCTAATCTTAAATCATTTTCCTTATTCACGAGCCGGGTCTGGTTTCCATTTGTATCAATCATATTTATCCGAGGCGTATTTGAAGATCTCATAACAAGCTTCTTTTTCCGGTGTACGAATGTTAACCGTACGACCAACCCCCAACCTGGAGGACCGGGTCATTTGTTTTCGAAGTTTTCATCTTCTAGCCTTTGAGAAGCCAATCTCGAGATGTACAAGGCAGCACCTTCGGCAGTTGCTTCAAGAAATCGAACAGCATAAAGGAGTCTAGATAGCTATGCTATCAGGCCTTTTCTACTGATCGATACTTTACTCCCTGCACGCTCTATCTATTAGCCTGTTTCATCAGTTACCAGGAAGGACCACGTGGAGGTTGATAGATGCGGTTTCCCCCTTCCCCCCAGATGCGGTTTCCCCCACCACAAAATTATCATATCAAAAAAAATTATATTTTATCAATTTTCTCTCTTCAACCTTCAACAGGTGATCACTGTTTCAAAAAAAAACAAGTAAAGAAACAGTCAGTCGGTGCAACCGACTTAGAAATACCCTACACCTATTTGGTTCAAATTTAATGACATATCCATAAGTCATTTTAACGTCATAAAAGCTGTTATTAATTTGATTGTAAGACATAGCTAACCAAATTAACTTTATAATACTAAAAACATTTTCTAATTACACTACCTCTTAAAAAATATTACAAATTCTTACTAATTTATTTATTTAAAAATATTAAAAAACAAAAAAACTTGTTACAAATGAAAATATATTTATTCCAATTCAATTACAAAATGAAAAAATTCTAGTTATAAAATTTTGTGATAAAAAGCTAATCAAAGCATAATATATTTAATAATCCAAATTTTTCAAAATTGCAATTATTTTAAATGGCTAGTTAAAATACCTAATAGAAAAGCTTATACGCAAAATATGCAATAAATGTATTTCTAAAATACAATTAAAAATTTACACCTTTTCATATAATTCATTTAAATATAAAAATAAATTTTACATAAATGCAGCAAGTACCTTTGAACATAACTGAACCACTACAATTAAGTCTAAATTTCGGGGACACATAGGATATAAGAAATATATTCTTTGGCTTCGAAATTATACTCGTTCGGCCTCAAATCGATCATAAGCTTCTAGAATCCGAACTCATTGGCCAAACTCGACCAGAACCAATTCCAATGGCACTTTCATTACTAGTAACCTAGAGTTTAAATTTCATCAAAATAGCGGCATTATTTTTTGAGTTATGGTATTTTTAAGATATATGTTTGTTAGCCCTTGAACTTTTCAAGGGTTCCAGAACCCGAGATTATGGTACTATGTCGCCCATATGCAGTCCCCGTCATACTTTCAATACTAGTTAACCCTTGTACACAATCGGAACGTTCTATCTTAATTTTAAGTTTCTAGTTTTATTAATTTCGATGATAAACTTTTACACATTGGGAGGTCTATGAAAGGTACAAAATTAGAGGGACACGCAGGAAATAGTAAAGAACACCCATGTACCAAACTTAAAGATGGGGCCTAAATTTCAAAGACATTAAGGAAATAGGAAGGGACACCCTGATACACCCTTTGGAGGTTCTATCTTCCTTGGTTTCGAAATTATGCTGGTATGGTGTTTGTAACCACCTAAAGGAAGCGAGCTAGATATGGAAAAGTATATATATTTGTGATCAGCGTGACCTCCTGAGTCGATATAGCCATGTCCGTCCGTCCCTCCATCCGTTCGTAGGCACGATCTTCAAAAAATAATGGAGCTGTCTTGATGAAATTTTAACTGTGGGTTACTAGGACTGAAAGTACGGCGGGGATTGCATATGGGCGAAATCGGCCCATGGGTTCGGATTCTGGACCTTTTAATCGATCGAGGGGCTAACGAACATATAAAAAAAATCACGGTAACTCAACAACTAATGACGCTATCTTCATCAAATTTGTTCTGTAGGTTACTAGTAATGAAACTAGTATACTGGTAATGAAGCTTATAATCGAAATTACTAAAAATAGCAACTAAAAATTAAGATAGAACGTTCAAATTTTGTACAAGGGTTAACTAATACTTAAAGTACAGCGCGGCCTGTATAAAGGCGAAATCAGCCCAAGGGTTCGGATTCTGGACCTTTTAATCGGTTTCAGGGCTAACGAACATATATAAAAAATCACGATAACTTACCAACTAATGACGCTATCTTCATGAAATTTGGACAATGGGTTCGGAACTTATAACTTTTTGTTCGAATTTAGGCCAAACTAGCATAATTCCGTAACCAATGAAGATAGAACCTCCAAATTTGGTATCAGAGTGTCGCTTTCAATCTCCTTAGTCCTCTTTGAAATTTGAGCCCAATTGGAGTAGTACCAGCCACTCAGTTCCGAGGACCTTAAAGTATATTTTCGAAATTAATAAAGATAGTAACTTGAAACAAAAGTAGAAGCTTTAAATTTAGCACATGGGTGTTCTTTACTATTTCCTGCGTGTCCCTCTAATTTTGGATCAATTGGAGTGGTGGTTCAGTACCTCTCTTAGACCCCCCAATATGTAAAAGCTTATCATCGAAATTAATAAAACTAGTAACTTAAAATTAAGATAAGACGTTTCAATTGTGTACAAGAGTTAACTAGTATTGAAAGTATGACGGGGACTGCATATGGGCGAAATCGTACCATGGTTTCGGGTTCTGAAACCCTTGAAAAGCTCAAGAGCTAACAAACATATATCTTAAAGCACCATAACTCAAAAAATAATGCCGCTATTTTGATGAAATTTAAACTCTCGGTTACTAGTAATGAAAGTACCATGGGAATTGGTTCTGGTCGAGTTTAATTTCGAAGCCAAAGAATATATTTCCTATTTCCTATGTGTCGCCGAAATTTTGACTTATTTGTAGTGGCTCAGCTATGTTTAAAGGTACTTGCTGCATTTATGTAAAATTTATTTTTATATTTAAATGAATTATATGAAAAGGTCTAAATTTGTAATTATATTTTAGAAATACATTTATTGCATATTTTGTGTTTATAAGCTTTTCTATTAGGTATCTATTAGGTAAACTAACAATTTAAAATAATTGCAATTTTGAAAAATTTGGATTATTAAATATATTATGGTTTGATTAGCTTTTTATCACAAAATTGATTAATTAGAATTTTTTCATTTTGTAATTGAATTGGAATAAATATATTTTCATTTATTTGAAGTTTTTTTGTTTTTTAATATTTTTAAATAGGTAAATTAGTAAGAATTTGCAATATTTTTTAATAGATAGTGTAATTAGAAAATGTTTTTAGTATTATAAAGTTAATTTGGTTAGCTATGTCTTACGATCAAATTAATAACGGTTTTTATGGTGTTAAAACGACTTATGGATATATCCTTAAATTTGAACCAAATAGGTGTAGGGTATTTCTAAGTCGGTTACACCGACTGACTGTTTCTTTACTTGTTTTTATTTTATTTTGTGTTGAAAATATTATTTTTAAATTTACTTTTAATTGCCAATTTTACTACAAATTTTTTTTTAACATTTCACTTTTAATTTCATAGCGGCACGGGATTTGTTTTGTTTACATTAAATTTAATACTGCTTCTTTATACCCGTGCATACATATATGACATCGGGAATATTAAAATTGCTCCTCCGTTTGTAACGCATCGATCTAGACGAGCTAGATATAGTGTCAAGGGTACGTATCGGCTCAGAATCGAAAAATTAGTCGATCTAGCTATGTGTGTCTGTCCGTCCGTGTGTCAGCACGATAACTCAAAAACTAAAAGGGCTAGAGTCTTGAAATTCACACAAAGTGATTTTTAGACAATTTCTAGGTTTCCTATTGTTTTTGGTTAAAATCGGGCCAAGGCTTCGGGGAGCTGCCATACAACTTTTTTGCACCAATACGAATTTCTTCAAAACGAATTATACTACGGGGATGAAAATTACACACGGTTAGTTTTATAATGACTCCGGCACTTATATGAAGTTTCAAAATGTTAAGGCTCCATTTTAGGGGGGCTGCCATACAACTTCTTTGCACCAATATGAATTTCTTCAAAACTAATTATACTATGCGGATGAAAATTACACACGGTTAGTTATATAATGAATCGAGCACTTATATGAAGTTTCAAAATGTTAGGGCTTCATTTTCGGGGGGCTGCCATACAACTTCTTTGCACCAATATAAATTTCTTCAAAACTAATTATACTACGAGGCTGAAAATTACACACGGTTAATTATATAATGAATCGAGAACTTATATGAAGTTTCAAAATGTTAGGGCCCCATTTTCGGGGGGCTGCCATACAACTTATTTGCACCAATATGAATTTCTTCAAAACTAATCATACTACGACGATAAATATTACACACGGTTATTTATATAATGAATCGAGCACTTATATGAAGTTTCAAAATGTTACGACCCCATTGTGGGGGGGCTGCCATACAAAGTTTTTGATTCAATAACTGTAAATCTAATGAAGCTATAAGCTTAAAATTGGGCAGGTAAAGCAATAGGGCAAGTTACTTGGCAAAGTTGGACATCACTCGGACCATCGGACTTTTAGGGTGGGCCAAATTTTTTTTTGTTGTTTTTTTTTTTTTTTTTTTTTTTTTAAGCTATGAAAAAAATTATGGGACAATGAATAAAAGTTTTCTTCATAGTTTTTTTTTTGTTCATTTGTTTTTTTTTTTTTTTAAGCTAAAGTTATGGGACAATGAATGAAAATTTTGTTTTTTGTTTTGTGATTTTTTTTTTTTTATTAATTTTTTTTTTTTTTTTTACGTCAAAATTATGGGGTAATGAGTTAAATGTATAAGGGAAGTAAATTACGGTTTATTTTATTCACCATAGTGGGTATGCACGGGTATCTAAAAGTTGACAAGGGCAACTATAATCTTCCTCGTTTTTATTGAAGATTACTCTTTATCTAACATCTACTAGTTGTAAACAAATCAATTAAAATATATTCATTTCATTCCTCCGGATGATAATATTCTTATTTCTAACATTCTAATATTATAAATTTCTGTCAACGTATTGTTTTTATTTTAATATGTATTGTTTTAATTTTTGATGGTATAATCATAAAAGAAAGGGAAGTACTGATATTTCAGTTAATTTCTTTTCAATTAAGGGTATTGTTGTTGGTATTTTGTAAATAATGTTAATAATATTTTTATTTTTATTAACGGTGATAACTTGCTCGGGTTGTATGAATCATACACATACAATATTTAACTTAAATTATAATAAAATTAAATTTTATACGTTCTTAACAAAATTTTGATTATTTTGGTTTCAAAACTTAATTTTTTTTTTTTTTTTATCCCTTTTTTATTATTATTAAAAATTGCCAATTTTCGAGTTACTGTTTGTAATATTCGGGGCCTACAAGCTAATTTTCATGCCGTAGAATGTCATCTTAAGTCTACAAAACCAGCAATTTTAGCCCTTGGTGAAACACAAGTCAGTGGACAAAATGATAATTTTAATTTTAAAGGCTACTCCTTTTAATTTAATATTATGGAACTACGAACTTCGTACGAAACAAGTGAGTAGCCTTTAATATTAAAATTAAAGACGAATCGCGATTTACATTAAAAATTACATTGCTTTCAACACCCTCGATAAAAATAAACCTTCTAGCCCAGAGCTTTTAAAATAACCTACTCCTACCAAGGTAATTGAAAATTACCTACCAAGGTAATTGAAAATATTATAAACCAATATTTTGCTTCATGATCGTTAATACGGGTTCAGAACCCGTCGTTCAACTGTTTATCTCATGGCTTACCTTTGTGAAAAGAACAATATTAGTTTTCACCATTCTGGTGAATCTGATGTGGAAGCACTGGATATTTCTAAAGCTTTCGACAGTGTATGGCATGCTGCTTTGTTAGCAAAATGCAAAGCTATAGAGTTAGGTAGAGTCTTTCCTTTCGTGGAGATTTTCGTTCGGCGAAGAGTACCTTTCGAATCATACGATTCGAGTAATGGTCGATGGTTTATCATCTGACAAATTTAAATTAAACGCTGGTGTCCCTCAGGGTTCTGTTCTTTCTCCCACCCTTTCCTTAATATTCATCAATGATCTTCTATCTTTAACTTCCAATCCAATTCACAGTTTCGCAGATAACAGCACCCTTGTAGCTTCCTATGAATTTCATTGCCGCTGTAACATTAATCATCAGGTTAATACAACAGCAAAAAATTTCACTGTCAGTGAGCTAAATAATGATTTAGCAAAAATTCAAAAATGAAAAATAATCGTTCAATTCAACACGAAGAAAACCCAATGCTGTCTCATCTCGCGAAAAATATCAACATCCATTCCCAACTTGATTTTTCAGGGAGAAGCTTTGCAGCTCTCAACAGATTTAAATATTTTGGGCATCGAGTTAAACCAGAAGTTGACATAGTCAAATCACATTTTTGGTATAGCTTAACATACAGCTATAACTTACTTCTTCTCTCCATTAGATCTCCTCAATATCTATACAACCAAAAATTAAGTATAATGCCCACATATATGGCTGGTGCACTCCAATCGGCGCTAGGATATTTCGATAAAATGCAAAACAGAGCTATTCGTCTTATAAATGATCCCAATGTTACCTCAACGCTCACTCCACTTAGCCATCGGCGCACAGTCTTGGCACTTACCCTTTTTTATAGATACTTAGTGGGGACGAAAGCCTGTTCTAAGGAAATAAAACAATTACTGCCTCCACTCAAAGTTTTCCAACGTGAAACAAGGAGTGCAACAGACGCTCATCCCTACTGCGTTGAATTGTTAAGATGGAATCACATTCTGAGATTATGGAATCACATTCTGTCCAATGTGTTTCCTAAAGTTGGTAATTCGTATGTGCACTACACCATGAAGCCATTAATAATTCAGCTACATTTTGTTTGTTTTTCTACTTAGTTTCTATTTAGTTATTAATTTTGAAAATATTCATGAAAATCCACCTGGACTGGCGGAATCTTAACATTTTTATCCTTTTTTCCGCGATGGCAAACAAAATTCCAGTTATTGCCCTGACTCATGAAATCAACATCAGATTCATGTTGATGTTGTTGTTGTTGATGTTGTAGTTCCTGATGTTGTTGATGTTGTAGTTCTTGATGTTGTTGTTGTTTTTGTTGTTGTTGATGTTGTTGTTGTTGCTGTTGTTGTCGCAGTTGATGCGGCTTTATTTTTCTTTTTGGGCTTTCACTGCCAAGCAGCAAGTTAACTTTTTCGTTGAGGCGCTTCACCTCATCCTCCAGCCGGAGAATTAGCGCATCTTTCTGGTTCAGTGCCTCCCTGAACTTCTCGAGAACTAGCCCATCCACAAGGGTAGTAGTGCCTTCAGCACTACTAGCCATTGTAGCAGCAAAAATTTAAAATAATTTCAAAATCAGAAAAAAAAATAAAATTTTTTTGAAATTTAAAAAAAAAAAATATTTTAAAATTTAATTATTTAAGATGACTATTCTGATTGAAATTTCAAATCAGAATGATGTATATATAGGTATGTACGCATGTACATACAAAATTAAATAATTTTTTAGAAAAAAAGAAATCAATTCGAAAAAATGAACTTTGAAAAAATAATTGTTTTTTTTTCTTGTTCTTGTGATTTTTTTCTTTTCTTTACTATAGTATTCATGAATCATGTTACATGTAGAATGAAAAATGGTCTACAAATTTAATTAGTATAAATTGAGAGAATAAAAATAAAAATAAAGGTATAAAAATGAAATATTTTATTAGTTATTAGTTACAATACATTTAAAATATGCCAACAGTTTTGAGAGAATTTGAAAAAATATACAAATAAAATTTAATACAAATTTTTAACATGAAAATGTTTATCTATATATATTTCTTAATCAATGGTTATACTTATACTTCTATCTACTGCTGAAACAAATCAATGATCAAAAATTTTGTTAAAAGGAAAACAAATAATATAAATTCTTTATCCATACCAAATTTCAGCTTTCAAATCAAAATTTAAACTTAAATACCTTTTAAATTAATCAAAGTCTTTAAATCCAATTTATTCGAGAGTCAAGTCAAATCTTCATAAATCTTCCAAAGTAATGGAGTTAGTATTTATTAGTTGTTCTAACCTATTCTAAGTTATACTTTTCTGTTCTACTAGTTTTCAGATCAGTTTTGGGAAATTATTTTCCGTTATTGATTTATTTTGACAAATGTTTATAAAATTTTATATGCTTCAGAAAAATTGGCGATAGAGAGTTTTATGTAAAGTGAATAGTTTGATAAATAAATTTTGAAACATTAAAAATTTTTTTTTTGTCAATTTTAAAAACTAAAAATGTAGAATAAACACAAAAAAGGATTTCTTAGTTTTTGTGTTGTAGATTGCTCCAGGTAGTGCTAAAGTGTTTAAAATTTAATTGTTTGCTGTCTTGTCCTGTTCTAAAAAATAATAAACAAACCTAATAAACATAAAAAAATTATTTTTTATGTTTTTTATGTTTATTTTTTATGTAATTTCTAAATAATTTTTTACGTTTATTTTCTTTGAATATATAATAATATCGGTTATATAATAAAATGAACATAAGTTAGTTTATATTTTACACATGCACATACATTCATATATTCATTAATTCATTGTACAATCATAAAACCACTACCAGAGACTACATTATAAAACATTCTTTAAATGTAAGCAAATAAGAAAAATAAATACTATTATTACCTTTTCTTTACTTTTTCTAAAGACAGCATACAATATGCAAAGACAATATTCATTAAATAATACATAATTTACAAAATTATTCAACATTTTATTAAAAAATAACTTTTCATGTTCATTCCACTTAAAAATTTTATTCCACGGCAATTAAAAAAACGAGTACAAGTCTTGCAGAAACAAATTATTATACAAGATAGGTCTAATTCTAAATTTATAAAACATATCTACGAAATTTACAAGTTTGTCTGACAACGCATATTATTATTATTTCATATAAAGATACCTAAAAAAAATCAATTTCTTTGAATCAAAAAATATTATAAAAACAATTCTTTAATTTCTTAATTCTTAATTCTTACTATAATATAGGGTTCTTTTATACTTGCGTTTGAAAACATATAAACATTTTTCCTATCTCGCATTATTCTTTTATTTAAACATTTTATACACATACGTAATCCGTAGTATAACCAAATTAAAAACATATATTTAAGTATTAAAGTTCGATGATTTAGTACATATAGCCAATAATACATATTACGATTTACAAAAAAACGATTTTGTGTTTATGTTTTTGTTCTACTTCAACGCTCTTTATATGTTATATGTACTCATTTACGTTGGTCTACCTGGTAGTAATGGTAATGGTACTACTTGTAATTTTTCCAACTTACAAGTAGTTTCCCATAACAAGTTCATATTTGTCTCTCGCTTACATCCGAATACAGAACCTTGTGATATTTATCACCACCTTTCCAACATGGCCAATATTGATTGTATTGGAGATGGTGTTTCGATCTTTAAGACAGCAACTAAACTGTACTCCTCTTTTAAAATAAGTATTGCATATAATTTATTTTAATTCATAATAATTCACAATAGTTGGCGTCCTAGAGTACTAATTAAGGAATTCGAATTGCGTAAGAAAATATTACACAATTCAAAAAACCTGAGAACAACTTGATCTTCTACCAAAACGTGAGAGGACTTCGTACTCGGTTTTAAAATCTATGACTCTTCCTCACGACATTCTAGCTTTGTCCGAAGCCTGACTCAACGCCAATTTTAATAATGAGGAACTATTCTCTAAAGATTATTTAGCCCAGATAGAAATATATTCTATCGCCCAGATAGAAATATTTCTTCCTCCCTTGTCTGTTAAACCATTAATAAACAAGTGTCTTCATTGAGTTCAGTAATGAAACCGACTTTATTATAATTCATATTCTTAGTCTAAACTTAATAACAACAACAACAACAACATATCATATATATAAGAGAACGAGTGTATTCCAGTTACATATTTATATTAAATTCATTATAGGGTGACCATTAACCTTATCATTTACACTCTCCCCTTTTTACAAAAAAAAATTAATAATTTCATTAGTAATAAATAATAGTTAAAATTTTTTAAATATTTACCAAAAAAAAGGTTTTAACTTAATCTAAACTTAATTTTTATGTTGTTTAAAAATATAGTATATCAGGTTCTTTTTTAATTTTCAATTTTGGCAGGTTTGCTTAAGGCAAATATACCTCATTTTTAATTTTTCTTTTTTTATAACATCTGTTTATACGAATACAATTGATCTTTGTTTTTTCTTTTAAATGTTTTTAGTCTATTGTTTTTTTTCTTAAACACTATTTAGCCATTTGTTATAAAGATTTCTTTTAATTTTAGCTTTGATTCATTTTTCATTATCCTCCAAAAAACTCCTATATTTTAAAATCATTCTTTTTAAAATTTAAAAATTTTTATTTGCCAAACTGGCGTACAAATACTCTGGTAATGCAAGCGGATATTGATTAATGTTTATTAAAGAATTAACAGTTTTTTTTTAAATCTACACACAACCTAATTTCTCCATTCGCCTTTGGAACTGCGAATAGAAGCGATGCCCAACGTGAAACTTTGACAGGAATAAGAATACCTTGTTCAACGAAACTGTCCATTTGCTCTCCTACTTTATATCTAATTTTATAAGGAATAGTGTACGCTTTGGAAAAAATTGGCCTGGTCTTTAAACCGGCATTATTTAAATTAAAATTCGCCTTAAAACCAATAATGGGATGATTTAATTTTTCGTCAATAAGTCTGGGGTATTTTAATTTATTTTTTGTTATAATCCTATTACCATTTATATCATTATAAATTAAAAAATTCGCGAAATTAATTTTTTTTTTACATGTCTCTTTAACATTTAAATTTGTATTGCTTTTTGCTAAAATAGGTCCCCTTTTTTTACATCGAAATTTTTTATATTGGCAATTTACAACTGGACAGGGTTTAAAGGGATGACTCTTTCCACAACGTCCATATGTTTTTTGTTCGTATAAACGTGTTGATTTAAACTTTTTTTTGAATTTTTATTAAATGTTCCAGAAAAATTTTTATTAAATTTATTTGTTTTAGTATTTTTATCCGATAGTTCATAACTTACTGCTTATGAACTATCGGATAAAATATCCTTCCTAAGTTCCTTAAACTTTTTTGTATCTGGTGCAACTTTTTTACAGAAAGTTCTTTTAATTTAATGACAAATTCACCTATGCTAATTTGCTGATTAACGGAGTAAAATTTTAACCGCTCTGTTCTTTTGTGTGTTTTTGGGGCAAAGTGGTTACTTAACAATGTCAATAAAACAGTTATTGTGAAGGGTATTCCATGGTCAGAATGCGGTCTTTGAGAAACAAACGTAATTCTGCGTAGAAAAATATATTGAAACTAACTCCGTTGACCACTATAACACTTTTCTTGACATCTATAATAGATTCAAATATTTAGCTGATATTCTTTATAAAGATTATTTATCAAGAATCTCAATTTTTTTCTAATCTGCAATGTTTTTTTGATTTTGTTAATAGTAAACGTAAGACTGATGAGTATTCATCTGCTCTGCGATATGAAAATGCAACATCAAATAACTCGCAGATAGTTTCTAATTTTTTTGCCACATTTTTCTTCAAAACCTACGAAAATGGGGTATTTGAGCCGAATCAGTCGTATTTAAATAGTTTAGTTCCTCCATCTCATTCAACTTTTGACATTAAGAGTATTCTTATAACTGAAGACATTTTAATGCCTCTTGACTCTAAGACATGACTTTTCCAATAATTTAAAAACAATATGCCCGACTCTGGGTTGAATCCCTTAGCAAACTATTTAATCTGTCCATTCAATGTGGCTACTTCACCGAGTTCTGGAAACTTTCGTTTATCAACCCGGTACATCAAAGAAGGGTGATGATGTTAGTAATTATAGACCAATTGCCAAATTATCATCTTTTGTCAAATTGTGTGCAAAAATATTTGTTCCAACTTCGTTGACTATTTTCAAATATTTATACCACCAGAACAGCATGACTTTCAAAAGGATAGGCCTACGGTTACCAATCTATCCGAATTTATTTCTGATACATTAAAAACCATGAAAATCAAAAAACGGATGGACGTGGTATTCACTGATATTAGTAAGGCTTTCGACCTAATCCACTATAAAATTATCCTTGAGAAGTATTAAGTACTAGGATTTTCAAATCATAGCCTAAAATGGCTATCATCATATCTGTCATATAGGTCTTACCAAGTCCTTTTTAGATCTGCAACTTCAGTGACTTACGTCGATAACTTAGGAGTTCCGCAAGGAAGGAAAATTGGATTTCAAAAAGCACAACAACTTCATAATTAATAAAGCTAACTCAACTTTTGGATTTGTTATGTGTTGGTCAATAGAGCTTTCTTATTCCTAATTCACAAAACCTTGAATATGCTAGTCAAATATCGTCTCCCTAAAAAAAATTTCTCCGTTCGGTCTACGCGATCTTGCTTGAGCAGATCAGTAGTATAGATATGTGTTTTCTGGATAAAAAGTTCTAAATTCAAAGCTAATAAAGCTCGAAAGTTAAGCTGAAAAGCTTAAACTTAATTCGATATTTTTTTGAAACAATTTTTAAAGTTTGGGTTTAAATTCAAAGTTAATAAAGCTCATCCGTTAGTTTGAAAATTAAGCTGCAAGGTTTAAAAATGCCGTGGAAATTTTTTATTTAATTGTGAATTTGACTAAAAAGTCTTGAAACAAATAATAACAAGCTTAACCTGGTTTGGTTTAAAAAAATACTTATTAAAGCTTAAACTTAATTCGATATTATTTTGAAAAGTTATAAAAAAATTTTAAAGTTGGTTTTGAATTCAAAGCTAATAAAACTCGTCCGTTATGTTTGAAAATTAAGCTGTTAACTGAAATTTTAAAGTTGAAAAGCAAAAAAAGATTAAATTGTTTTGTTTGAGCACTAAAAAATTTTTGCAAAAAAGAAAAAAATATACTTTTGAAATTATATCATAATATTTAATCGGCTTATTTTTTCCCATACAAATATAAACATCCTTTTTTAGAACAAACTATTTGACCAATTTTAATGAAACAACAACCAAAAGAAAGTTTTTTTTTGTTTTCATAGGACAATGATATTTTTTTTTTAGAATATTGCGTTTTTTCAGGTGAAAATCCGTCTTTAATTTAACGTAAATTTGAATTTAACGGTCACGCTTTTAAAAGTTGAGGCTTATGACTCTAATATTATGCGCCGACTTTCTGTGTAAATGTAATTCATTTTCGGTTTTAACTCGCAGCTAAATCTAAATCAAAAGATTATAGGCGCCGACTTATGTATATCTTTCTTTTTTTTGTTTATTCCAAATATTCAATGAACAAGGAGATTTAAATTTTTTTAAAATTTTTTTTTTTTTTTTGGTTTTTCTTTATCTTAAAAAGTGAACGAACCAAATTTGTTCTTTTCGAAATGAAAGCAATACATTTGGTTCATACAGTAGTTTTCATTTATAACGAACTCGGTGCAATTTTAATTATAATAAACGTAATACTTTTTGCCAATGAATTAAATTTTACCTAAAAATGTAAGTTGTTTATTACATTTAAATTTCTTTTATTTAAACTTATTATATCTAATAATGTTACTTGGTGATTATTTTAGTATTTTTATATATATTTTTGAATACAAAAAAAAATCATAATAACGCATCAAAAATACAAAAAAAATTTCATTACAAGAAAAAGCATATATACATCTATAAACTTAGTGGTGAGGCTGACACATCAAATAAAAATCTAGCAAATGAGTTCAAAGTGCCCATTCTAGAATTAGCACAATCTACAATGTTCAATTCTTATACTAATTTTTCAAAATTCACAGCATTCTTTTAAAACGACATTGGTTTATTACGACGAATATTTTCTGTCTCTTCATGGTCGTTATAAGCGAGCTTTACTGTATTTTTTTTTTTTTTTGCTATATGTTTGCAGAAACAAAAAAATTACATTTCTTAGGAAAAATTATGTGTTCATTAGGAATCAACCAAAATAAATGCATACGGCGTGCAGTTTCTGTCAAAAAATTTTGAAATAAGTAGGTATGTTATGTACTGTACTTCGGAATTTAAAATTTTAAAATTTGACAAAGCGTATAAAAATATTGTAATTGTTTTTTCTGATGTTGCTACGATTAAGTTTTCAAAATAAAATATTTTAAAATAATATTTTTTTTTAAAAAAACATACATTCCAAATAATTGAAAATACCTATAATATGTTCGCAAAAAAAACTAAAAAATAATCTTCAACTGAAATAAAAGTTGACGTATAATTTCTGTCAAAAAATTTACAAATAAATAGGTAGGTACATGAATTTACATGAGAGCTGTTCGAAATTAAAGCAATACATTTGGTTTATACACTAGTTTTCATTTATAACGAACTCGGTTCAATTTTAATTATAATAAACTTTACACTTTTTGATAAAGAATTAAATTTTACCTAAAAATGTAAGTTTTTTATTACATTGATATTTCTTTTATTTAAACTTATTATATCTAATAATGTTGCTTGGCGATTAATTAAGTGTCTTTCTTTCTTTTGGTTGTTGTTTCATTTTTTATTTAGTTTTGAATATAAAAACAATTATAATAACGCATCAAAAATACAAAAAAAAATTCAATAGAAGAAAAAGTACTATACATAGGCTTAACATTTTATTTGAGACACATCAAATAAAATGTTAGCAAATGAGTACAAAGTGTCCATTCTAGAATCAGCACATACTACAATGTTCAAATCTTATACTAATTTTTCAAAATTCACAGCATTCTTTTAAAAAGACATTCGTTTATTACGACGAATATTTTCCGTCCCATAATGGTCGTTATAACCGAGGAGTACTGTATTTTGTTTTTGTTTGCAATTTATTGTAATACAGTAGGTACTAAAAAAAATTTTTTTGTAAATAGTAAATTGTGGTTGCTTTTTGTTAAGTTTTTTGTAAAATTAAAAACCGAATTCTGAAATATGCAGAAACTTAAAAAAAAATTAATATTTCTAAGAAAAATGATTTGTTTCTTATGGCTCAGCCAAAATCAGCATGTACGGCATTCAGTTTCTGTCAAAAAATTTTGAAATAATTAGTTATGTAAAAAAATTTACATGACAGCATACGCGACGTTTTAAATTTTAAATTTTAAAATTTTAAAATTGACAAAGTGTATAAAAATACATATTGTAATTGTTTTTTCTTATGCTGCTGCGATTAAATTTTAAAAATAAAATATTTTAAAATAACATTTTTTTTTAAATAATTTAGTTTAAAACATACAAATATTCAAATAAACTAAAAATACTTACAGTAAATATGTTTGCAAAACTAAAAAAATTATCTTTCTCAAAAAAAGTTATTTGTTCCTTAGGTCCTAACCTAAATAAAAGCGCGCAGCGTATAATTTCTGTCAAAAAATTGAGAAATAAATAGGTTCATAAATTTACATTAGAGCAGCGAAAATACGCGTAACGCAATGTACTGTATCTCGGATTTTTAAAATTTACAAATATTGACAAAATGTATAAAAATATTATTATTGGTTTTTCTTATATTTCTAATATTATGTTTTAAAAATAATATTTTTTCACAATAATTTTTATTAAAAAATATCTTATATTCAAAATACCTATAATATGAAATTAAAAATATTTTTTGTAGGTACTAAATTAAAACATTCAAATAAATATTTTTGATAAATTAAATATTGTACGCGCGTATCGATTTACCGATAATGTATATGCAGACAGACGTATTGACGTACTGCCGTATAAAAATTATACGTCGTATGTTTTGATTTCATTCTAATAATTGAAAAGTTTATTTCACACTTTCAACATCGAATAATGTTTTTTTATAATTAAAAAAACTATTTTTAGTTTTACTTTGACAAAACGAACGAATTTTATATATCAAAAAGTGTACATGAAGATTAGATAGGCGTAGTTTGTAAATGGAACGCATATTTTTGTTTCAGGAGTACATAATTGTCAGATTATCATCATATATATATATTTGACATTTTAAAACTACCTGTCATTTGAGAAGTTAATTATATTTAATAGTATTTAAATATTAATAAAGTGAAAAAATTAAGGTTTATTGCTGATATAAATATAAAGAATATTTTTTAAAATGGAAGGGGGTAAGTTCTTATTGGTTATCAAATAAAAAATATGATTTAACATAACCTATTCAAGAGAATTTCAATTAAAGCCATCTGCCAATTATTTATCTACTCTGTCATATACTCTTTTACAAGGGCTGAAGTAGCTGGCAATAGTTGAGAGTAGAAAATAGTTTACTCCCCTTAAAGGAATAAAAGCAATAATATTTATTTATTTTAAGAAATTTATGAGTCATGGCTCATGACCATGTATAGAAATATATTTTTGTCAATAAAAAACTTAGGAAATATTAAATAAATAAACTAGACAAAAAGGTATAAAGTAAACTAAGCAATTCAGAACTTTAAATAGGCATACATTTGTAGTAAAAATTTACCTATGTAGCTATTAAATTTAAAAATGAAAAAAGGGTAGGAAAAATTTATTCTTTGATTTATTGAAAAACATTTTTTTTGCTATAAATCTTAAGATTGAAATTTAAAAAAAGACTTCGGTCAACTTGACTATTATTTGTACTTCTGGCAGCTTCAACATAATATAATACTAATTACTAAACTTATGAATTATGATATGTTATATTTTGTTGTACATATTATGTATTCATAGAGTTTTTTACTTAGGATACAGAATACGTACAACATAGTTCATATCGTACTAAAATGTTTAGAAAAAAGTACAGTTTGCTATATGAAGGGCAGCATTAACTCGAATTTTGGGTTCTTGACTTCAATAAATATATGTATATGTTTAGAAATATGTGTTTATTAGAATAATATTTATATGTATTTAGAATTTTAATTTAATTTAACTGTACCAATTTATCCTCTCTTAAAGCGGCTTAAACTATAGAAATAAAACTCAAAAATCGGTACTTAATAACGTTTTAATAATTAAGAAAAATTATAAATTTTTTTAAGCAAATTCCAAGCGCAAGAATTGTTGACAACACTGTTGGCATAATTTTTATTATGTATAGTCTAATATAATTTACACAAAACGAATTTTATATGTTAACTTAAAAGCAAAAATAGCTCGAATTTCGAGCACAGGGCGATACTAGTTAATAATAAAAGCTTTAATAATGAAATACAAATTGACAACGTCATAAAGTTCAACAAAGTGTTGAATCAGATATGGTTTTATGTCACTATAAAAATCTTCCGTTGTTATTGTATGTATAAAACTATCTGTATCTATATAATTAAGAGTTAAATTATTTTGAAACTTTGGTTTCATATAATTATAGTGAAAATTATACATTAAAATTTTAGACTGGTCTAAAATTGTGAATTCTATATAAATCGGTTTATTATAATGTATTATAGTTTCCTTTAACTCTATAGCCACTAGATTATACTCAAACACTGAGACACTATTAAAATTAGGTTTTGCTATTAGAGCTCTAGCTCCTAAATGTTTTCCTTTGCTTTCCCATGAATTAGCTATTTTTTTTTACTAAACACGGAATTATTCATTAATTTAAAAAAGTTTTTTTCAAAAGTTTTTTTAGCTTTTTTTTCTTATTTAGTATTTAAATTAATATACTATATACATTAACCAATCACTCTGTTTAAAATTCAAAACTCTGTGTATTTAATTTTAAACTAAACCGTTTTCAAGACATTGCTTGAGATTTCTATAATGGATTATATATTATCTCTTGTTATTTAAATTGGTTAACAATTTTTTTACTTTTCCTGTTGGAGGAATACAATTTTCAGGGCAAAAAGGTAAATCATTGTGGAGGTTGTGAAGATTCTTTGGATAATCTAAATCTACTTCTAATTTATAACCAACATCCGAATTATCAGCTATTTCTAAAACGTTTATTGAGTTTTTTTTTCATATATTTATTATCGGCTACAGAATGACGTAAAGAACATTGCCTGATACCTCCACGTATTCATGATTTTATAAAATTGTACATGTTTATATCTGTAAATAATTCTAGCTCTATTTCTGTGAATTTAAGCATTGCTTGCCAAGAGACACCTGGAGCAGTGTAAAAATTTGCAGGGTCTAAATTATAAATATTTCTACAAATTTTTCTAAAACATTAAAAAACGTCGGCTAATATTAAAACATCTGTTATTAAATACAATTTTAAATAATTTAATTAATTTTGACAATTAAAAGAATTCCATACGGTAATTGCATGATTATAATCTTCTATCGAACAGTGAGTGTTCGTAATTTTATTATAGAACTCTGTTGGCGTTGGTAAATTTTCTTCTACTAGTTTTTCCCAGCTGTTCAAATAATCATATTGAAAAGCTCCTTTTCTAAGCATAAGATCAGAATTATTTCCAAAAGAATGTAAAATGTTTTGCATACTATTTTTATCTATATCTTTAGCAAGACTGTCTAAACTAGCGGCCAGAAAACGACAACTATCTAAAAATCTAATATCAAAAGTATTGTTTTCTTCAGGAACTACAATTTTTTTAGTTAACGATATGTTTTTTCCTTACATATCAAAGGAATGACCGATATGTTGCCTGGTACTATGTTTAATGACTTGAATAAGAGATAGCAATCATATGCTGAGAAATTATGAAAAAATACAGGCAAATATGAAGGTTTTCTATATAAAATATTACAACTTAGATGTGCAGGACATCCTCTATATTGATCACTAAAATGACAATGGTCCCTTACTGGATTAGTAAAGTCTAAGAACTTACTGCAAATGTGACATGTAGGTTCCGTTAACTGCCTAAATTCTTCATCTAAAGTCATTTTGGTCATCGGTTTTGGATTTTTAAAATATGTTAAGTAAAGAATTGTACAGTCCTTTGTTGCAATGAAATGCTTAATTAGAAATAAAGATAAAAACATAAAATTTAAGAACTAACCTTTTAACAAAGTCGTCGGCACAAGTTGGTCCAATGCACTCTACATACTTATTTAGAGAAGCATCAAATGAACATTTTATAAAATATGAAAACGCTGCAGGGAAGTGTTCTTGAATATTTGTTGTAAATGGCTTTTCTGTACCTGGCTGTCATGTTGGTATTAATATACTCTCACTATCTGCATATTATAAAAAGCGTTTCCATTTGCTGGTTATGGTTTTCAAATTTTAAACTATTTTCATTACATTGTTTTTTATGGATTTGAAGCTGTGTTGGATGATGGAAATGTTGTAAACAGCTGTTTTAACATAATGCAAATATAAATTTTTGATTTATGTTTAGTTAAATTAGTGTGAAGTAACTTTGGTAAACTTTTTATAAAAACACAATGCGCTTTCTCTTTTTGTTCGAGGAGTATTAGATTGACATGATGTTCTTTTTCATCTTTTAATAAGTAATACGGTCCTATTAATTTATTCTTTTCAACTCCAAAAACATTAATGCTTATTTTTGGATTTTTGTGCTCAAATATTTTTAATTGTGTAACTTTAACTGGAAACTCAATTCCCTCAAAGTTTAAAACTGAAACTGCACCGCTATTTAATTTTGTTTTAATTGAATTAATATTTTTAATTTTATACGATCGAGGTAGTGAGATATTATTTGGTAACTGAAATGATGATATTAAGGCCCATTTAAAGCAGTAAATATCTGAATATTTAATATTTGCGTTTTTATTTTCTATCTCTCGAGGAAGCTAAATATAACCTAACCCTCTAAGAGGGTGATATTCATTAACATTTATTTTCTAATCCAATTATTTTTAATAGTGCCCATCGACTATCTTTCTCTTGAAAATCTTCTGCACGCTTCTGTATTTTTAGAATGAAATTCTCTAATGAATTTTGAAAATCTTCAATAGTCAACACAGAAACCATCGGTGTATGAAACGATTTAATAGATATTTGCACCTTATTTTCATATCCATTCATTTTTATATACTCGGCAAAAAATTCAGCTTTTATCTTTAAACGCTCATGTTCCAACAAACAATCTTCCAATAGTGTGAAAATGTTGGAATATTTAGTTAAAAGAAACTCTAAGGGATTTATAAGTGATTCATCTTTGTTTTCGAAAAAAAATGTTTTTACTCGTCCCTTAAAAGTTGTTTCTATTAATTTGACGTTTTGGGCAAGTTCTTTTGCTGCATTTTGTCTATGCAGAAATGAACGTACATGCCCATTACGATCTGCAAGTCTTACAAGTCTTTTTCTTTTTAGCAACTTAACAGAGAACTGCTTACGTTTATGGATTACAGCGGAAGAATTATTATTTGTATTAGCTTCTTATATATAAAAAAAATATGTATTAATTCTTCTTTTGCTAGTTCTGTCAATCATCAGAAAATAATAATTAAGTGAACAAATTGATTCACAGATGCAATTACCATTACAAAATAGTAAGTAAATATTATTTATTTATTTTATTTTATATTTTCTACCATATTTTATTTATTTTTATTTTTACTTCTAGTCGTTTTTAGAATAATTTACGGGCAGCTGACAAAGGTGACCAGGATGTACAAAAAGATAGATGATTTGGCTGAGGGACAGCTTTATAAAAATAAAAAGTGGTTCTTCATTAGTACAAAAAGAGGTCAACAGATATTGCTCGCAGAAGTTTGTCCCCGCTTAACAAAAGAAAAAATAACATTCTTTGTGCCGGAACGTGTTGCCAAGCATGTTAAACATGAGGAAGAACTGGCAGAGTTAAACGGTGTAAGTCATTTTTTCAAATTTTTTGGTCGGCATAAAGATCGCCTAAATATGGCTAATTTTGAGCTAATTCCGGAAAAAAAAAATAAAAAAACTGCAAATTAAAATTATAAATATTTTTTTTATTATATTTTTAAGTTTTATCCTCCTCTTTCTTCTCTTGTATTGTTTCTTAACAACGCAGGTCTATCTTTAAGAGTTTTTTTGCAGCCATAGTTTGCTCTAATCGAAGCCTTTTCAGATCTATCTGCTGCTGGAGAATAAATTTAAATTTGGCTAGAACTCTGGCGCCTGGCGAATTCGGCCGGACTCTGGTACCTGGCGCATTCGACCGGACTCTGGCGGCTCACTTGTCTTCTTTTATATTTATATCTATATTTATAATATTTAATTTTCTTTTTTTAAAAAATAAAATTTCCCACTCTGTCCATGGTTGGTGGAATAGATATAAATAAAGGTTGTTTGCTCTTTGTAGTAAAGAACAAAATGGACAGCAGAAAGGCAGTAGTTGATCTACAATTTGTTGTTGGAAACAATAAACAATATTTCTTGAAAGAAATTTGCTTTGGTAGCTGACGGGTTACTGGTACCGACGTATTCGTTCGAAGAGTTAAATAGCAGAGTTAAACAACAAAATGAATTCAATAAAACGCAAATAAATGGTTTTGACTGGGATGATGGATTTATTGAATATTTAGCAATTAAAAATTACTTAACGAAACATTTACATTCATTCGATGTCATTTACGTAAAAAGCCACCAGAAAATGATATTTTTAGATAAGTTTGTTTCGAATTCAGTAGAATTTATCAATTTAGATAATAAAATTCCACCTCTACAAAAATTAAGGAATTTCATTACCATTTGCCCTCATCATCGCAATACGGGAAATTTAGAGAGATGTGCTGTAAAAATTTTTATGAATTTATATATGTATTTAATAAAAGAGCTAATAACTGATAAAATATTTATTGTTAAAAATATATTTTTTCTTACAAAAACATAGGTATCTCATAAAAAAGCCTGGAATAGTTGCACTGACCTATGTGTTAGGTATGAAAAAATCTTCTTGTTCCAGTTTTAGTTTGCTCTTTTCAATAAATCTTTAATTTTTTAAAAAAATTGTCCGAAACATTCTTTGTATTTTTCTATCATTTTTGAGTAGAGATGATATTGTATTAAATAAATTAGTAAAATTTTTCATACTTTTGCAATTACATCGCATCCATAAATATATGCAACAATATTGACCGCAAACTGATGAATGATCGCTTTGTAAACGTTTGTAGTTAAAAACTAAATATTTTGATTGATTTTGTAGAAATTTTATAATTTCACTGTGTAATGGTGGATTTCCAAATGAATCAAAATACTCTGCGCACCCTTGAACTGGCACATAAATTGCTAACCAGTGTGTTCCTTTTTCAGCAGAAGGGTCGGTGTTTATTACTAAAATAGCAGGTTTGGAAAAAAAAAGTTTTTTTGGTATTTGATCGAGAGCAAAAACATCTTTAAATAGTTTACGTGTTACAGTATTACATTTCAGCGCTTTCGTTATCTGAATTTTATTCATTATTTGTTTTCTGTAAACGAAAAATATCAATTAAACGAGTATTTCTTCTTATATATGTTGTCAGAAATTCAGCTTTAAGTTTTCCATTTGTTAAGACTATATCGAATTTTTCAAGTAATTTTTCGTTATCGATATGACCAAAAAAGTAATTCTCAATGTCTGTTTTTTTTTAAATCTCTGGTCGGAAATTTATACTTTAATTGCTTTACAATAATTTTACATTTTTCCTTTATTCCAGCTACAGCAAAATTTTTCACAAATATAGTATTATTTTCTTCCGTATAAAACGATAAATCTACTAGAGCACAGGCCATTTTCAAATGAATAGAGATGGTACATTAAACTTTCTTTTATATGTTTAAGTAGACGTTATGATTTTTATATATTTCAATACTGGCATCAAATTCCGCAAACACAAGGCATGTTAATGTTGAAACTAATGGAGATCTGAGTCTTGCTTTAATCTTTACAATTCCCTGATTTAATAAACTTTGACATGTATCAGTTCCAGAACCATCAGGTGATAAATCAAAAGCTAGTATTGTATAACTTTTGAAAATAGTTCTTTTGAAATTTGATGCCCTTTATCAGAATGATGTATACCTGTTCCGCTAAATAATGTTAAATATGCGCGAAAGTTATTCCATATAAAACTTGTTTCAATTGCAGAGTTTGGTGTAGGTACTCCGTTCACATATAATTAAAATTGTGTGAGATTTTTATGATCGAAGTGGTATAGATTTTTAACCATACAAAATACAAGAGCTTTTGGTATTTGCCCCGTAAATTTATTATCCAAAGATATGCAAAACAGTATGATGTGCTATTAATATGCTAGGATTAATTGTTAAATGTTTCATGTATAATGTAGCTTCGAGAATTTGTAAATAGCTTTCATCGTTATCGTTGAAGAAAATAAAAAATCTTTTTATACCCTACACCTATAGAATAGGTAAAGGGGTATATTAACTTTGGTATGGTGTTTGTAACCACCTAAAGGAAGCGAGCTAGATATGGAAAAGTATATATATTTGTGATCAGCGTGACCGCCTGAGTCGATATAGCCATGTCCGTCCGTCCGTCCGTCCGTAGGCACGATAACTCAAAAAATAATGGAGCTATCTTGATGAAATTTTAACTGTAGGTTACTAGGACTGAAAGTACGGCGGGGATTGCGTAAGGTCGGGATTGGACCATGGGTTCGGAACCTAGAACTTTTTGATCGAATTTAGGCCAAACGAGCATAATTCCGAAACAAATGAAGATAGAACCTCCAAATTTAGTATCAGGGTGTCCCTTCCTATTTCCTAAGTGTCTTGTGAATTTGGGTCCTATTGGAGTAGCGGGTCGGGGACCAGCCACACATTTCCGAAGACCTTAAAGCATATCTTTAAAATTAATAAAGATGACAACTTGAAAAAATGTAGAAGCTTCCAATTTGCCACAAGGGTGTTCTTTACTATCTTTTGTGTGTTCCCCTAATTTGGGATCAATTGGTGTGGTGGTTCTGTACCCCTCTCAGACCTCCCAAGTTTTAAAGGCTTATAATCGAAATTACTAAAAATAATTACTTAAAATTAGGATAGACCGTTCAAATTGTATACAAGGGTTAACTAGTACTATAAGTACAGCGCGGACTATATAGGGGCGAAATCAGCCCAACGGTTCGAATTCCGGACCTTTTAATCGATGTCAGGGCTAACGAACATATATAAAAAATCACGATAACTCAACAACTAATGAGGCTATCTTCATGAAATTTGTGCTGTAGGTTATTGGTAATGAAACTACAGCGGCTATTGCGTACGGTGAGGATTGGACAATGGGTTCGGAACTTAGAAATTTTTGATCGAATTAAGGCCAAACTAGCATAATTCCGAAACCAATGAAGATAGAACCTCCAAATTTGGTATCAGGGTGTCCCTTCCTATTTCGTAAGTGTCTTTGAAATTTGGGCCCCATTGGAGTAGTGGGTCGGGAACCAGCCACTCAGTTCTTACCACCTTAAAGCATATTTTCGAAATTAATAAAGATAGTAACTTGAAACAAATGTAGAAGCTTAAAATTTGGCTCAGGGTGTTCTTTACTATTTCTTGCGTGCCCCCCTAATTTGGGATCAATTGGAGTGGTGGTTCAGAACCTCTCTTAGACCCTCCAATGTGTAAAAACTTATCATCGAAATTAATAAAACTAGTAACTTAAAATTAAGATAGAACGTTCCAATTGTGTATATGGGCGAAATCGTACCATAATTTCGGGTTCTGGAACCCTTGAAAAGTTCAAGGACTAACAAACATATATCTTAAAAACACCATAACTCAAAAAATAATGCCGGTATTTTGATGAAATTTAACACTAGGTTACTAGTAATGAAAGTATCATGGGAATTGGTTGTGGTCGAGTTTAATTTCGAAGCCAAAGAATATATTTCCTATGTCCTATGTGTCTCCGAAATCTAGACTTAATTGTAGTGGTTCAGCTATGTTCAAAGGTACTTGCTGCATTTATGTAAAATTTATTTTTATATTTAAATGAATTATATGAAAAGGTCTAAATTTGTAATTGAATTTTAGAAATACATTTATTGCATATTTTGTGTATAAGCTTTTCTATTAGGTATATTAACCAGCCAATTAAAATAATTGCAATTTTGAAAAATTTGGGTTATTAAATATATTATGCTTTGATTAGCTTTTTATCACAAAATTTAATAACTAGAATTTTTTCATTTTGTAATTGAATTGGAATAAATATATTTTCATTTATAACAAGTTTTTTTGTTTTTTAATATTTTTAAATAAATAAATTAGTAAGAATTTGTAATATTTTTTAAGATATAGTGTAATTAGAAAATGTTTTTAGTATTATAACGTTAATTTGGTTAGCTATGTCTTACGATCAAATTAATAACAGCTTTTATGGTGTTAAAATGACTAATGGATATGTCCTTAAATTTGAACCAAATAGGTGTAGGGTATTGCTAAGTCGGTTGCACCGACTGACTGTTGCTTTACTTGTTTTTCTAATGCCAAAGCAATTCGAATGTCAACGTTATTTAATAGTAATTTGGCAGGGTTGTAGAAATCTACATGTAATTTCCCATTAATTCTACTATTGTAGTATTGTTGTGTAATTTTTGCCTTGATTTAGAACCAGGATTTTTAAAATCATTTACATTTGGTTTATCCAATTCCCAATCAGATGCTTCTAGATGTGTTTGACTTGAATCTGTTCCATAATTTAATAAAGTAGTTAAGTATGCTTTATAATGGTATAGGGAGTCTGACGGAGTGATGTTTTTTCTTTAGAGTTACATTACATTCTTTAATTAAATAATGTAATAAATTATTTACAACACTGGGCTGCAAGGCTGCTTTTGCATCAGTCCCAGTTCCTACCTTATCATTTGAACTCCAAACTGATCCATCATTTTTTAATATTTGAATTTTAAATTGGATGTAGGTTGACGATAAATCTCGATATGTATCTCCATTTGCAAGCAAAACAAATTCAATAGGTGACGGTGACGCCTCTAAAGCAGCTAAAGGATTGTATGCTACCTCTTCTGAACGTAATATACTTGTTTTACTGGTAATGATGCAAACACTCCATATTTATTTGAATATATCAGAGGTTTTACTTAGCTGTTTCGACTTTAAATGTGTTTTTTAGAAACTTCTCGTCTTTTTATACCGCTTCGCCTTTTTATGACTTTTCGTTTTACACCATACATCGAAATCAGTTGATTAACTACTGATTTTATTTTTCATGCCACCTTTACTTTGATCAATTACAGCTTCTTTTATGTTTGCACCAGATGCTATATCATTCAAAATATTTTTACTTGTTTTCACAGCCTCTGTTTGAATTAAGTCCCAACCTGATGTAAGAACTGGCTTTAAGTAACGAATTAAACTTCCAAATGTATTTCCAAAACCACGACCTCTTTGAATAGCTGGATAAAATTGTTAAAGGTCCAATATCGTTGATTCCTCCACCTACTTGAGAGGAATAATATCTCACGTAAGCTCTTTCCATGTTTGATATAATATCATATTTGAATAGTAATATTTATATTGTTTTTGGTCAATCAATGTTTTTTAAAGTGTAAATTATTGTTGGATAGTAACTGGAAACAAAATTTATTCCAACACCGTATTGGTTACAAATTTTAATTGCTACGGTTTTAAAACCATTTTTTTCTATAGGTATGTATTGGACATTTTAAAATTCAGTATTTGTAGGTATTCTGCAATTTTCTATGTTGATAGCTTTTAATGCACGTACTTTGATACTTCCAAAAACAGATGATTGAACTATATCTGAATAAATCATCACCATTCTATTCACTTCATCTTTATTATTAGCCAAAGCTAATTTGAATAGTTCGGGTAATTTTGTTTTAAAATTTTTTATATTTTTTTTCTGTTGAAATAGTTGAGTTAATAATGTTTTTACATTATAGTTATGATTAACTTTTATATAAGAGCTATCTTCATCAAAAGTTAGCGATATACGAATTAAATCCTTTCGATTAATTCTGACATTTTATACCCTACACCTATAGAATAGGTAAAGGGGTGTTTTAACTTTGGTATGGTGTTTATAACCACCTAAAGGAAGCGAACTAGATATGGAAAAGATAATATCAGATACGAATTTGATGTAAATCCTACACAGCTTTTGTTTAGTTGCCATTAAAAAATTTTTCATATTGTCATTTGTTCATTGTAATTTTATTTGTTAGTTTTACAAATTCCGCCATTACCCCTATCTATAATTGTCATAAGATGTCATATGATATCATATGATTTGTACGATTGTATACCCCTAACTATAATAGTCATATAATATCATATGAAGTCATATGATTTTGTACGATTGTATGTTTTTCATATAACTAACTATAATAATCATAACTATCATTCGAAATCATCAAGAAATTATTCGTCAATTCATAGGCATACGAAACGAAGCTATTTATACATATCTTATGATATCATACATACAAGCAAACTAAATTGAAAAGAAACTAAAAATAACTTAAACTAAAATTAAAAAGAATTAAAAAATTTCAAAATGAAACATAAAAAGATAAATACATAAATTTTTAAAAATTAAATGTTCATGTTTCACATTTTATGCGTATGATTGGTTATGACAATGAATATACTTCCGAAGAGGGGTTGTGAGCTATCAAGGTGACGTCATCACATAGCGGTACTAAATATCTCAAAGTTTCCGAATATATAAACTATAAGTGGGGATGGTCGAAAAATGCATTACAAAATTTTCCTAAGATTTTAAAGCATTTTAATTAAAATGTTATATTTTTCCTGTAAGACAATAAACTGGAACCAATATTTTACAATATTGTAGGGCATGATATTGTCTTTCATAAACATCTTTTTTCATCTGAATCGGTGCTAAATGTATTTTTTAATAAAATTGTTGTGTCAGTTTTTCATTTATGTTCCCTGGTGAGGCTATTTGTCAACATATACCATTCTTATTATATTATTCTTTAATATAAAAGTCATACAATCGTACAAAATCAGATGATACCATATGAAAATTATAGTTAGGGGAAATAACAATTTGAAACATTTTTTAATAGTACGTTCATAAACCTCAAAAATGTATAGATTCCTAGTACAAAATTTATTCAAGTGTCAAGTGTTCAAAAACCATTTTTGAAAATCAAGAAAGTAATTTTTTCTTTTTTATTATTGTGTCAGTAATGGAAATTTTATAAATAAATAAATATATATAATAAAAATATGGAAAATTAAAAAAAAAATTTTTGACTACTATTAAGTAATAAAAGGAAAAAAAACTTATATATTTAAGTAAAAAACAAAAAATGCTTCTGAAAAGACACCAAACATGATAGTTAACCAACAATTGTAAAACTTAATTAGAGGGAAAACCATTTGCAAGAAGGTTGTTTAAGTCATGGTTTAATTTAAGTTATAAATTGAATTCTTAATTTTAGAATAGAACTAGTTATTTTTTTTAAAAATTATCTGTTTACAAATGGCGATGTTTTCTTTAAAATAATCTCAGAGTAGACCTAGACAATTTTGATGTACTTTCTTCTTTACTTTATTCCCTGAACAAAACTGAAAGGTACAGTAAGCAAAATAAAACTTTGAGAAAAAGTATAGCAATTGGTCTGTACGCACTTGGTTCTTCTGAGGAGTATAGATCAATTGCTAATCTTTTTGGAGTTGGAAAATCAACAGTTTGCGGAATTTTTAATGAATTTTGCAGAGCGTTGTGGGAAATTTTTAAGCCTAGTTGACACTAGACTAATTATTAGCTGCTATTTTACCAGCAACATGTATGTGCATGTTGCGGTAGTGTTTACATTATACTTTTAATAAGCTTTACTTATTGCCAATGAAAATGGCGCAAAATTAAGTTTTCATTTCGGGTATTGCTATAATCACGGATATGTTGCAAATAGAAATTGAAAGTTTTCAAAATATAACAAAAAATATGTGAAGATTATAGGTGCGAAAGTGGATTGCAAACCGAAAAAATCATGGGTTCAGTGGTAATTTTTTGAAGGAAGTAAGAATGGAAAATCCGAAAACTTTTCGATATCACATCCCTATGACGGCTGCTAAATTGAATGAACTTCTTGCACCGCTTGAACCAATTATTTCAAAAACAAGAGACACTTTTTAGAGAAGCTTTGCCTGCTAAATTAAAGCTTAAATAGTGTTGAATTTCTTAGCAAGTGGCAACTCATTTTTAGTTTAGAAAACTCTTAAAGATTTCCGTGAAGTTCTATTTTGAAATTCTTTATTCCTGTGCTACAGTGAATGTATAAATACCTGCTGATATATGTGTTTTCTTTTTTTCAGGAGATGGTACAGCAACGGTAATTACATCAACTGTTGATGTTTCAAACATTCGATAATCAGAGCATATAGATGGTCTTTGTATTAATTTTTCATCTTTCAACATTTCAGTTGGAGCCAATTTTTTAAATGAATTTTCATCATCTAAATTGTAATGTGTTAAATCGATATCCATATCTGAATGCTCTTTTTATGGATCATATTCAAACACTTCATCAGTAACTAATGGTACAAAATTAGTCTGTGTTGATATTTATTTATATTTAGGTAATTCAGTTTCTGTATATGCATTTCGTTTGGAAAAGCATTTTGTTTGAGTGCCTGTATCAAATGTAAGATTATTATTCTGGTAATTTTTTTGCGTGTCTTTTGTTAACTCCATATTTGAGGAGATTTTGGCGGTATAAGTACCATTTTTGCAATGGTTTTAATTTTGTATCATATAAAACTTTTTTAATTTTTTGATCTAATAAATCCATCATCTTGAAATAATTTACTAATTTTTGAAAATATTTCTGGTGAAATAACAATCATTCGCTGCATTATGTCTTACTGAGCAATTACCTATTACATCAGATAATATAGTTCCGATTAAAGTTGGTAAAAATCCACCATGTTGAACTAGTACTTTTCCTTTGGCTGTTATACTTTTCTTAGAACAGGCTAGAAATTTTAATTGTTTTTTATGTTTTTTTAATTTTGCTTTTTGAGTTGGTGATATTTTATTATTACCATTTAAAGTAATTGCAATTTCAGCAATAGTTTTTATAATATCATCACAATATTTAAGAATATTTTTACGAAATATCTTCTTGTTGCACTTTCCTAGTACATACATGTAATATATGTTGGCTTTTCTTCAATCGTTTCATATTTTTGGCAGCTATTATTCAAATCAGTCGTATCACATATACAATAATCTTTAGAAAAAATATTAGTTCTAATACAAAATAAATCATTAATGTCTTGTGTTAAATCCAACACAATATAACAATGAGGTTCTGATGTTTACTCTCAAGAAACTCTTTATATTTTCGGGATAAATATATATTAACAGTTAATGATACATTTTCAAAATTTGCGAATGCTGAACCGATTAAAAACAAAAGCGCTGATAATAACCATGTCCGTCCGTTCGTCCTTAGGCACGATAACTCAAAAAATAATGGCGCTATCTTGATGAAAATTTTACTGTAGGTTACTAGGACTGCAAGTATGGCGGCGATTGCAAATTGGCGAAATTGGCCTATGGGTTCGGATTCTGGACCTTTTATTCGGTTCAAGGGTTAATGAACTAATAAAAAAAATCATGATATCTCAACAACTAATGACGCTATCTCCATCAAATTTGTGCTGTAGGTTACTAGTAATGAAACTACTTACGGTCAATATTGGACCATAGGTTCGGAACCTAGAACTTTTTGATCGAATTTAGGCCAAACGAGCATAATTCCGAAACAAATGAAGATATAACCTCCAAATTTGGTATCACGTTGTCACTTCCTATTTCCTTAGTGTCCTTGAAATTTTGGCCCCATTGGAGTAGTGGGTTGGGGACCAGCCACACATTTCCGAAGACCTTAAAGCAAATCTTTAAAATTAACAAAGATAGCAACGCAAGGGTGTTCTTTACGTGTCCACTTAATTTAGGATCAATTGGAGTGGTGGGTCGGGGACCAGCCACATAGTTCCGAAGACCTTAAAGTATATTTTCGAAATTAATAAATATAGTAACTTCAGACAAATGTAGAAACTTCAAATTTAGCACATGGGTGTTCTTTACTATTTCCTGACCGTCTCCCTAATTTTGGATCAATCGGAGTGGTAGTGGTTCAGTACCCCTCTTAGACCCCGCAAAGTGTAAAAGCTTATCATCGAAATTAATAAAAATAGTAACTTAAAATTAAGATAGAACGTTCCAATTGTGTACCAGGGCTAACTAGTATTGAAAGAATGACGGGTACTGTATATGGGCGAAATCGTACCATGGTTCGGGTTCAGGAACCTTTGAAAAGTTCGAGGGCTAACCAACATATATCTTAAAAACACTATAACTCAAAAAATGATGTCGCTATTTTGATGAAATTTACACTTTAGGTTACTAGTAATGAAATAACCATGGGAATTGGTTCTGGTCGAGTTTGGACAATGAGTTCGGGTTCTAGAAGCTTTTGAACGATCTGACGCCAAACGAGTATAATTTCGAAACCAAAGAATGTTTTGCCTAATTCTTATGCGCCTCCGAAATTTAGACTTAATTGTAGTGGTGCTTCAGGTGGCTCCTAAGAAATCTCAAAATTGAAAAGCTTATCTTCGACATTTATTAAGATAGGAACTTTAAATTTGATACACGAGGGTTTTTTCCTATTTCCGTTTTTATTTAATACTTTTATATTTTTAAAAGGCTAAGAATTTTACCATAATTTAAACAAATTTTTAAAATAAAAACATAATATTTTTTTAATAAACGATTAAATTAGTTTTTTTTAATTTTTATTATATCATATATTATATTGAATTATTACCATAGGTGATATATAATTAAGACATTGTGTACGATACTTAAGCTATATTCAAAGGCACTTTATGTTAAATTAATTTTTATATTTAAATGAATTATATGAAAAGTTCTAAATTTGTAATTGTATTTCAGAAATACATTTATTGCATATTTTGCGTTTATAACTTTTCAAAAAGGTACATAAACTTACAATTTAAAATAATTGCAATTTAGAAAAATTTGAATTATTATATATATTATGCTTTGATTAGCTTTTTATCACAAAATTTAATAATTCAAATTTTTTCACTTTTCTAATTGAATTGAAATAAATATATTTTCTTTTAATTCAAATTTTTTATTTTTTTGATAATTTTAAAGAGATAAATTAGTAAGAATTTGTAATGTTTTTGAATAGATAAAGTAATTAAAAAATGTTTTTAGTATTATAAAGTTAATTTGGTTAGCTATGTCTTACGATAAAACTAATAACAGCTCTTATGGTTTTAAAGTGACTTATGGATATCTAATTAAATTAGAACCAAATAGGTGTAGGGTGTTCTAAGTCGGTTAAACCGATGAATTGTTAAATAGATGAATTGGGAAGAATTTTTAATATTTTTGAATTGATAAAATAATTAGAAAATATTTTTAATATTATAAAGTTAATTTCGTTAGGTATGTCTTACGATCAAACTAATAAAAGCTTTTATGGTTTTAAAATGACTTATGGACTTCCCATTAAATTTGAACCAAATAAGTATATAATATTTCTAAGTCGGTTGCACCAACTGACTGTTTCTTTACTTGGTTTTTTTTTAATTGTTGAACCGTCTAGCATGAAGGATTAATATATAAACTAATGAGTCATAACTTCCCAGTGTGGCTAATAAAAATTATTAAGAATTATTTGTCGGGGAGAAAGTCAACTATAGCAATTGGAATGGAGACATCTGGATCCTTCAAAAGAGAAAGAGGAGTACTTCAAAGGAATTCTATCTTTGGACCGACACCATCCAAAATTTATACACACGATTTTCATATTAGTAGGCCAAATGATTAAGATTCAAAAGCCATCTTATTTGTTGATGATGCAATAATAGTCGCAAATGGAGAAAAACCAAACGAAGCATTACTAAGGAGAAAAAAAAGATATACCTAAAATAAATGGAATATTATAAAAAGTGGAACCTGAATCTAAACTAAGATAAATGTAACATCATCTGTATTAAAAACGCAAACTCGAGGGACATCACGAAGCAGTAAGCTAAAGTAAAAAATTAATTTGTGGAATTTTGAACGGAAGATTATTCGATTCTGCACAGGAAATCATAGATCACAAAACAAAAAGTTTTTCCAAATAAATATCCATACGAACAAGCAAAGATGAAACCACTGTTAAAGAACAACTTTAATAACTCAATAAAACTGATAAATAAATTAGAAACACATTCTAACGTTTTACTCAGGAACATACTTACAAATCAAATCCAAGTACCTCTGCAAAGCACCTATTACGTATCACTAATTAGCCGAATGATTGAAAACTCGTTCTCATTATTCAGCATTGACAAAGAGCAGGAAATTATCTCACTTCCATTTTTTTATAAAAGCACATAGAGGATAAACAGAAAGTACAAAAAAAAAAATCAACCATTAGATTATATAAAGCTGTCAAGAAACAAAAAATATTTACATTTAATTATAAGTTAAGGTGTGAATTGTAGTTAAGGTAAATGAATTTAATTTGATTAAGACTGAATATAAGTCTGGCACCTCAAACCAGTAAAGAAATGATAAGCCTCAAGCAGCACTTCTAAAAATAGTGCGGGCAAAAACAAAAACACTTACATGTAAGCCTACAGGCTCAAAATGTCTTCCCTCTTTGATAATTTGCGTCTCAAATATTATAGATGACGATAAAAAACCGGTTACTACTTTATCGAATGTCACAAAGAGGCAACGAATAATATCGTCCCTTCAAAAAGGGAAATCCAAAAAATCGCGTTCTGTAGCACCTCCTCAATGCGAACTCAAGAAGCTTTTAATGAGCGGTTGAAGGATCAGCAGTTGTGGTGATAGATAGGAGCGAAGATGAAAAGAAGATTATTTAAGATCTCCTTCTACAAGTGGAAGAAGGTGGAAGCCCAACTGCCTTTGAAATTTCTTCAGATGATAAAGAAGAATCTAGTTCGCGCCGCTGCATTAATCGTCAATAAGGGTTAGTATCGCAATGCCGTGACAATCCTAGTAAGTGCTAATAAGAAACCGCTAGAGGTTACAAACAAATGATTTGCCCACTAGGTAAAATCTGACCCAGTGCACAACTCGATGTTGTCCAAGACACACAATGCTCGACAAGCTATAGTTGCCAAGAATCAAGAGGCCCTCCTTTTTTTACTAAGGACCAAGTTTGTTATCAAGTATGGATTTTCCACTAAAATCCTTAAACATTACAGAAAGGTCAAGAGTAGCGTCAATCGAATGTCAATCGAATATCAATCCTGCAGATTCTGCAGCAGGTCCTGCGTCGAAGAAGGCGGATGAGATAGACTCTGAGTTATCACCACGTGTGAGAATCAAAAATGGATAGATAAAGTACGGCGGGGATAGGATTGTATATGGCCGGAATCGGCCAATGGTTAGGATTCTGGACCTTTTAATCGTTTTAAGGATTAACGATAACTCAAAAACATTTAAAGAAAATAACGATAACTCAATAACTACTAACACGACCTTCATGAAATTTGTGCTGTAGACTGCTAGTAACTATATTACGCCGCGGATAATGTGCGGTTGATATCGGACCATGTGGTTCGAATCCTAGAACTTTTTGATCGAATTTAGGCCAAACGAGCATAATTTCGAAACCAATGAAGATAGAACCTCAAAAATTTGGTACCAGGGTATCTCTTCCTATTCCCTTAGTGTCCTGGAAATGTAGAGCCAATTGGAGTAGCTGGTTGGGGACCACCCACACAGTTCCGAAGACCTTTAAGAATATTTTCGAAATTAATAAAGATGATAACTAGAAACAAATGTAGAAACTTCAAATTTGGCACAAGAGTGTTCTTTACTATTTTTAGCGTGTGTCCCTAATCTTAGACCTCCTAAATTTTAAAAGCTTATCATCAAAATTAATAAAATTAAAGACTTAAAATTAAAATAGATAGTTCCAGTTGTCTACAAGGTAATGTTAATTAGTAACGTGTATTGTTAATTAGTATTGAGAGTACGACGGGGACTGCATAGTGACGAAATCAAACCATGGGTTCAAGTTCTGGAATCTTTAATCAGTTCAAAGGTTGACGGATATATATTCACAACAAGTGATGAGAAAAACCAAGGGGTTTTAAGAATGCAAATTTTCAAAATTACATACTAAGAATATTATCAAAATTTAATGATGGAGCTTTAATATTATTGTTTAATTTAGTAAATATATACACTGCGAACTACTTTGGCTTTCTAATGGCTTACTAAAGAAAACATTAAATTTTCAATTTTTAAGTCTTAATAGCCCCTCTATGGGGAAGCTTGCTAAATTCCTCAAGGATCTAACATAACTTCCTCCCCACCCAAAAACAATTTAGAATTTTAATTAGAATTTTACTATCTAAGCAAAAATGGTTATAACTGGAAACAATTTCTACAATTTCAAGAAAATTTAAATTTAAGGAAAACGTTAGACATATTTTAAAATATAATGTTGGTCCTTTAAATTTTGTATATTAATAAAAAACAAATTGGACAGGTATTTAAACAGGTCGATTTTACTGTTTTGTTTTTTTAGATTGAAGTATACCCTATATACCTTATCTTGTTGTAACGATTTAAATATAGGACTTTTTCCGAATTTGCGGGGGCTCTAGCTTCCTCACCATTCAAACTTAAGATAATAATATAATAATATTTTAGTTTTACATATTGTATATTCCTAAAAAAAAAATTGGACAGGCATTCAAATTACAGTTGTTTAAAAATAGCAAATTTCAATATTCAAGCCCTTACAGCTCCTAAAAAATTTTTTATTTTAAAATTTTACTCCTACTAATTTCTGAGATCTAACATCTTTAAAAATTTCCAGGCTCTAGCTTGAACTGTTTAGAAAATATGTGGGGCCAAAACTGTACAAAAATTGAGTTTTGTATAACGGTAAACTAAAGTACCATATGGCAACCTTAAACATTTGTCTCTAAACAAGTAAAGAAAAGTCAGTCGTTGCAACCGACTTAGAAATACCGTACACCTATTTGCTTCAAAATTAATGAAAAGTTCATAAGTCATTTTAAATCCATAAAATCTTTTATTTGTATTATCGTAAGAAATAGCTAACCAAATTAACTTTATAATACTAAAAACATTTTAACTACTTTATCTATTAAAAAATATTCAAAATTCTCTAGTTTATCTATTTAAAAATATTAAAAAACAAAAAAGCTTAAAATAAATGTTAAATAAAAATTGTTAATTTATGTATCTATAAGAAAACCATATAAAAGCCAAATATGCAATAAATGTATTTCTAAAATATAATGACAAATTTAAAACTTTTCAAAGTAAAAATAAATTTTCATATACGCAGCAAGTACCTTTGAATACAACTTAAGTATCGTATACAAGTCTTAATTATATATTAGCTATGGCAATAATTCAATAAAATATATGATACTAGCAGATTTAACTGGCGTTGCCCTGGAGCTTGCAATTTGTAAAAAAGCAAGTTTCGGCCAATTTTTTGAGTACTACTTTGGTTAAAAAGAAAGCCTCAAAAAAAATATTTGTGGAGTTCCGTTAACCCATTGTGGCCCAAAATCTTTTTATAGGTTTTTTGTTACTTTGCTATAAATTAGAAATGGTTTAACCGATTGACTTCAAATTGACTGTATATGTGTTCCTCTTTAAGAATGGAGTTCACCTTATTAACAGACTTGGAATTGGTTAACCCATGCCAACAAGTAAAGACCCTATGATTGTTCAAAAAAAAATTTGGAAGTAAATTACATTCAATTGTTGAAAGTAGGTAAAACTTCTTTGAATTAGGGAAATTTTTAAAAAAATGTTTTGTCGAGTTCTTTTAACCCATTGCGAAACAAAAACATTAAAAAACAGTTTGAAAAACAGTTTGCACGATTATTTCTAATTTTTCTATACGTAGTGCTTCTTGACAGTTTGGTGCTCCTTGACGATAAAATTGAGTATGGTGGAATTCCAGCGAATAATAGTAACTGAATTAAAATTTATTTTTTATTATTATTTAATAATTATAAAAGGTTTCAAGTGAAATTTGATAAATTTGTTGAAAAATTGGAAGAATAATTCTAAAACAAGTGAAAAAACAGTTAGTCGACTTAGAAATACTCTATTAAAAGCTGTTATTAATTTAATCGTATGACATAGCTAACCAAATTAACTTTGTAATACTAAAAACATTTTCTAATTACACTATCTATTAAAAATATTAGAAATTCTTACTAATTTATCTATTTAAAAATATTAAAAAACAAAAAAACTTGAAATAAATGTAAATATATTTTTTCCAATTCAATTACAAAAGTGAAAAAATTCGATTTTTTTAAATTTTGTGATAAAAAGCTAATCAAAGAATAATATATTTAATAATTTAAATTTTTCAAAATTGCAATTATTTTAAATTGTTAGTTTATGTACCTTTTTGAAAAGTTATAAACGCAAAATATGCAATAAATGTATTTCTAAAATACTATTACAAATTTAGAACTTTTGATATAATTCATTTAAATATAAAAATAAATTTTACATGAATGCAACAAGTACCTTTGAATATAGCTTAAGTATCGTACACAATAGCTTAATTATATATAACTTATAAGAATAATTCAATAAAATATATGATATAATAATAATTAAGAAAAAGGAATGTAATCGTTTATTAAAAAACTAGTTTGTTTTCAATTTATAAAATATTATTCATATGTTTTATGCTAAAATTTTTAGCCTTTTGAAAATATAAAAGTGTTAAATAAAACGCAAATAGAAAAGAACCCTCGTGTATCAAATTTAAAGTTTCTAATCCGAACTCATTGTCCAAACTCGACCAGAACCAATTCCCATGGTTCTTTCATTACTAGTAACCTAGAGTTTAAATTTCATCAAAATATCGGCATTATTTTTTGAGTTACGGGGTTTTTAAGATATATGTTTGTTAGCCCCTGAACTTTTCAAAGATTCTAGAACCCAAAACCATGGTACGATGTGCAGTCCCCGTCATACTTTCAATACAATTTAACCCTTGTACACAATTAAAATGTTCTATCTTAATTTTAAGTTAATAGAAAATTTCAATAATAAGCTTTTAAACCTTGGGGGGTCTAAGAGAGGTACTTAAACACCAGGAAATAGTAAAGAACATCCATGTGCCAAATTTGAAGCTTCTACAATTGTTTTAAGTTACTATCCTTATTAATTTCGAAAATATGCTGTAAGGTCATCGGAACTGAGTGGCTGGTCCCCGACCAACTACTCCAATTCGGCCCAAATTTCAAGGACACTAAGGAAATCGAAAGCGACACCCTGATACATTTGTGATCAGCGTAGGCACGATAACTCAAAAACTAATGAAGCTATCTTGATGAAATTTTATCTGTAGGGTACTAGGACTCAAAGTACGGGGATTGCATATGGGCGAAATCGGCCCATGGGTTCGAATTCTGTACCTTTTAATTGTTCTAAGGCCCAAGGAACATATGAAAACAAGTAAAGAAACTGTCAGTCGGTGCAACCGACTAAGAAATACCCTACACCAAAATGTAATGGGAAGTTCATAAGTCTTTTTAAAACCATATAAGCTTTTGTTAGTTTGACCGTAAAACTTAGCTAACGAAATTAACTTTATAATATGAAAACCATTTCCTAATTATTTTAGCAATTCAAAAATATTAAAAATTTTTACTAATTTATCTATTTAAAAATATTAAACAACAAATAAACTTGAAATAAATGGATTCGTAAGATGCAATTAGAAAATTACATACCTATTTAAAACTTTTTATCCAATTCAATTAAATTTTACACATATGCAGCAATTACTTCTTTTCAGGATTTTTAGCTGTTGTGCATTTACTATTGAATGATTTAGTAGCCTTGATTAATTATTTCCATTTTAAATAATGTTTAAATCTGTTTTCTTAATATATTTATTTTTTAATGTTCTATATAATTAAACTCAAGGTTATTCAAAAGAAATATTAATTTGTAATAATACAAATATTAAAGTTTATATATATAATTTTATGGTTTTTAATGTTAATTAAAACCATTAATGCTTTCATTAGCTTTTTATCACAAAATTTAATAATCAAAATATGCAATAAATGTATTTCTAAAATATAATGATAAATTTTGAACTGTTCATATAATTAATTTTAATACAAAAATAAATTTACAACTTAAGTATCGAACACAATTTCTTAATTATATATTACCTATGGTAATAATTCAATAAAATATAGATATAATATAATAAATATTAAAAACAAAAAAATTCTGTCGTTTATTAAAAAAATATTTTGTTTTTAATTTATAAAATATAATACATATAGAATAGTGTTAAATAAGAACGGAAATTGAAAATAGTGTATCAAATTTGATTATTTTATTTTTATTAATTTCGAATATATTGTGCTTTAAAGGTCTTGGAAGTAGTGGGAGTGGTACACAAACCGCCGTACTAATTCATCCAAAATATCACGTGCACAAAACAAATAAGAAGAAACACCTGTGCCCCAAATATAAGGTTCTATCTTCTTTCGTTTCGAAACTATACCATTTTGACCTCAGTTCGATCAAAAGCTTGTACAATCCGAACGCGACAAGAACTTATTCTCATGATACTTTCGTTACTAGTAACTTAGACTATAAATTTTATCAAAATAGCGTAATTAGTTTCTGAGTTATGGTGTTTTTAAGATTTATGTTTTTTAGCACTAGAACTTTTCAAAGGTTCCAGAACCCGTCTTACTTTTTATACTAGTTAACCATTGTACACAATTGGAACCTTCTATATTAATCTTAAGTTACTATTTTTATTAATTCGATGATAAGCTTTTAACCTTTAGAGGTCTAAGAGGGTTACCTGAACCACCACTCCAATTGATCATAAATTAAGGGAAGACGTAGGTAATAGTAAAGAACACTCTTGTGCCAAATTTGAAGCTTCTACATTTGTCTGATGTAATTAAAGATAGTAATTATTATTTTCGAAAATATGCTTTAAGGTCTTCGAAATAATGCTCCAAGGACACTTAAGGGAATAGAAAGGGACACCCTGATACCGAAGGTAGAGGTTCAAACTTCCCTGGATTCGGAATCATGCTCGTTTAGTCTTAATTCGATGAAAAAGTTCCAGGATCCGAACCCATGATCCGTTCTTTCAATACTAGTGAACCCTTGTACTTTACTATTACCTACGTCTTCCCTTAATTTATGATCAATTGGAGTGGTGGTTCAGGTAACCCTCTTAAACCTCTAAAGGTTTAAAAGGGTCTAAGATTAATAACACACGCTAAAAACAGTAAAGAACAATCTTGTGCCAAATTTGAAGCTTCTACATTTGTTTCTATTTATCATCTTTATTAATTCCGAAAGATTGGAATATTCTATCTTAATTTTAAGCTACTTTTTTGTTAATTTCAATGATATGCATTAAGCTCTTAAGAACTGTGTGGATCAAACTAATAACAGCTTTTATGGTTTTAAAGTGACTAATGGATATCTAATTAAATTAGAACCAAATAGGTGTAGGGTATTCTAAGTCGGTTAAACCGATTGACTGTTTCTTTACTTTTTAAATAGATGAATTGGGAAGAATTTTTAATATTTTTGAATTGATAAAATAATTAGAAAATGTTTTTAGTATTATAAAGTTAATTTCGTTAGGTATGTCTTACGATCAAACTAATAAAAGCTTTTATGGTTTTAAAATGACTTATGGACTTCCCATTAAATTTGAACCAAATAAGTATATAATATTTCTAAGTCGGTTGCACCAACTGACTGTTTCTTTACTTGGTTTTTTTTTAATTGTTGAACCGTCTAGCATGAAGGATTAATATATAAACTAATGAGTCATAACTTCCCAGTGTGGCTAATAAAAATTATTAAGAATTATTTGTCGGGGAGAAAGTCAACTATAGCAATTGGAATGGAGGCATCTGGATCCTTCAAAAGAGAAACAGGAGTACTTCAAAGGAATTCTATCTTTGGATCGACACCATCCAAAATTTATACACACGATTTTCATATTAGTAGGCCAAAGGATAAAGATTCAAAAGCCATCTTATTTGTTGATGATGCAATAATAGTCGCAAATGAAGAAAAACAAAACGAAGTATTACTAAGGAGAAAAAAAAGATATACCTAAAATAAATGGAATATTATAAAAAGTGGAATCTGAATCTAAACTAAGATAAATGCAACATCATCTGTATTAAAAATGCAAACGCGAGGGACATCACGAAGCAGTAAGCTAAAGTAAAAAATTAATTTGTGGAATTTTGAAAGGAAGATTATTCGATTATGCACAGGAAAACATAGATCACAAAACAAAAAGTTTTTCCAAATAAATATCCATACGAACAAGCAAACATGAAACCACTGTTAAAGAACAACTTTAATAACTCAATAAAACTGATAAATAAATTAGAAACACATTCTAACGTTTTACTCAGGAACATACTTACAAATCAAATCCAAGTACCTCTGCAAAGCACCTATGACGTATCACTAATTAGCCGAATGATTGAAAACTCGTTCTCATTATTCAGCATTGACAAAGAGCAGGAAATTATCTCACTTCCATTTTTTTATAAAAGCACATAGAGGATAAACAGAAAGTACAAAAAAAAAATCAACCATTAGATTATATAAAGCTGTCAAGAAACAAAAAATATTTACATTTAATTATAAGTTAAGGTGTGAATTGTAGTTAAGGTAAATGAATTTAATTTGATTAAGACTGAATATAAGTCTGGCACCTCAAACCAGTAAAGAAGTAATAAGCCTCAAGCAGCACTTCTAAAAATAGTGCGGGCAAAAACAAAAACACTTACATGTAAGCCTACAGGCTCAAAATGTCTTCCCTCTTTGATAATTTGCGTCTCAAATATTATTGATGACGATAAAAAACCGGTTACTACTTTATCGAATGTCACAAAGAGGCAACGAATAATATCGTCCCTTCAAAAAGGGAAATACAAAAAATCGCGTTCTGTAGCACCTCCTCAATGCGAACTCAAAAAGCTTTTAATGAGCGGTTGAAGGATCAGCAGTTGTGGTGATAGATAGGAGCGAAGATGAAAAGAAGATTATTTAAGATCTCCTTCTACAAGTGGAAGAAGGTGGAAGCCCAACTGCCTTTGAAATTTCTTCAGATGATAAAGAAGAATCTAGTTCGCGCCGCTGCATTAATCGTCGATAAGGGTTAGTATCGCAATGCCGTGACAATCCTAGTAAGTGCTAATAAGAAACCGCTAGAGGTTACAAACAAATGATTTGCCCACTAGGTAAAATCTGATCCAGTGCACAACTCGATGTTGACCAAGACACACAATGCTCGACAAGCTATAGTTGCCAAGAATCAAAAGGCCCTCCTTTTTTTACTAAGGACCAAGTTTGTTATCAAGTATGGATTTTCCACTAAAATCCTTAAACATTACAGAAAGGTCAAGAGTAGCGTCAATCGAATGTCAATCGAATATCAATCCTGCAGATTCTGCAGCAGGTCCTGCGTCGAAGAAGGCGGATGAGATAGACTCTGAGTTATCACCACGTGTGAGAATCAAAAATGGATAGATAAAGTACGGTGGGGATAGGATTGTATATGGCCGGAATCGGCCAATGGTTAGGATTCTGGACCTTTTAATCGTTTTAAGGATTAACGATAACTCAAAAACATTTAAAGAAAATAACGATAACTCAATAACTACTAACGCGACCTTCATGAAATTAGTGCTGTAGACTGCTAGTAACTATATTACGCCGCGGATAACGTGCGGTTGATATCGGACAATGTGGTTCGAATCCTAGAACTTTTTGATCGAATTTAGGCCAAACGAGCATAATTTCGAAACCAATGAAGATAGAACCTCAAAAATTTGGTACCAGGGTATCTCTTCCTATTCCCTTAGTGTCCTGGAAATGTAGAGCCAATTGGAGTAGCTGGTTGGGGACCACCCACACAGTTCCGAAGACCTTTAAGAATATTTTCGAAATTAATAAAAATGATAACTGGAAACAAATATAGAAACTTCAAATTTGGCACAAGAGTGTTCTTTACTATTTTTAGCGTGTGTCCCTAATCTTAGACCTCCTGAATTTTAAAAGCTTATCATCAAAATTAATAAAATTAAAGACTTAAAATTAAAATAGAACGTTCCAGTTGTCTACAAGGTAATGTTAATTAGTAACGTGTATTGTTAATTAGTAATGTGGTGTGTTAATTAGTATTGAGAGTACGACGGGGACTGCATAGTGACGAAATCAAACCATGGGTTCAAGTTCTGGAACCTTTAATCAGTTCAAAGGTTGACGGATATATATTCAAAACAAGTGATGAGAAAAACCAAGGGGTTTTAAGAATGCAAATTTTCAAAATTACATACTAAGTATATTATCAAAATTTAATGATGGAGCTTTAATATTATTGTTTAATTTAGGAAATATATACACTGGGAACTACTTTTGCTTTCTAATGGCTTACTAAAGAAAACATTAAATTTTCAATTTTTAAGTCTTAATAGCCCCTCTATGGGGAAGCTTGCTAAATTTCTCAAGGATCTTTGTATATTATTGTATATCTTTGTAAATAGATTTTGTATATTAATAAAAAACAAATTGGACAGGTATTTAAACAGGTCGATTTTACTGTTTTGTTTTTTTAGATTGAAGTATACCCTATATACCTTATCTTGTTGTAACGATTTAAATATAGGACTTTTTTCGAATTTGCGGGGGCTCTAGCTTCCTCACCATTCAAACTTAAGATAATAATATAATAATATTTTAGTTTTACATATTGTATATTCCTACAAAAAAAATTGGACAGGCATTCAAATTACAGTTGTTTATAAATAGCAAATTTCAATATTCAAGCCCTTACAGCTCCTAAAAAATTTTTTATTTTAAAATTTTACTCCTACTAATTTCTGAGATCTAACATCTTTAAAAATTTCCAGGCTCTAGCTTGAACTGTTTAGAAAATATGTGGGGCCAAAACTGTACAAAAATTGAGTTTTGTATAACGGTAAACTAAAGTACCATATGGCAACCTTAAACATTTGTCTCTAAACAAGTAAATAAAAGTCAGTCGTTGCAACCGACTTAGAAATACCGTACCACTATTTGCTTTAAAATTAATGAAAAGTTCATAAGTCATTTTAAATCCATAAAATCTTTTATTTGTATTATCGTAAGAAATAGCTAACCAAATTAACTTTATAATACTAAAAACATTTTAACTACTTTATCTATTAAAAAATATTCAAAATTCTCTAGTTTATCTATTTAAAAATATTAAAAAACAAAAAAGCTGAAAATAAATGTTAATTAAAAATTGTTAATTTATGTATCTATAAGAAAACCATATAAAAGCCAAATATGCAATAAATGTATTTCTAAAATATAATGACAAATTTAAAACTTTTCAAAGTAAAAATAAATTTTCATATACGCAGCAAGTACCTTTGAATACAACTTAAGTATCGTATAAAAGTCTTAATTATATATTAGCTATGGCAATAATTCAATAAAATATATGATACTAGCAGATTTAACTGGCGTTGCCCTGGAGCTTGCAATTTGTAAAAAAGCTAGTTTCGGCTAATTTTTTGAGTTCTACGTTGGTTAAAAAGAAAGCTTCAAAAAAAATATTTGTGGAGTTCCGTTAACCCATTGTGGCCCAAAATCTTTTTATAGGTTTTTTGTTACTTTGCTATAAATTAGAAATGGTTTAACCGATTGACTTCAAATTGACTGTATATGTGTTCCTCTTTAAGAATGGAGTTCACCCTATTAACAGACTTGGAATTGGTTAACCCATGCCAACAAGCAAAGACCCTATGATTGTTCAAAAAAAAATTTGGAAGTAAATTACATTCAATTTTTGAAAGTAGGTAAAACTTCTTTGAATTAGGGAAATTTTTAAAAAAATGTTTTGTCGAGTTCTTTTAACCCATTGCGAAACAAAAACATTAAAAAACAGTTTGAAAAACAGTTTGCACGATTATTTCTAATTTTTCTATACGTAGTGCTTCTTGACAGTTTGGTGCTCCTTGACGATAAAATTGAGTATGGTGGAATTCCAGCGAATAATGGTAACTGAATTAAAATTTATTTTTTATTATTATTTAATAATTATAAAAGGTTTCAAGTGAAATTTGATAAATTTGTTGAAAAATTGGAAGAATAATTCTAAAACAAGTGAAAAAACAGTTAGTCGACTTAGAAATACTCTATTAAAAGCTGTTATTAATTTAATCGTATGACATAGCTAACCAAATTAACTTTGTAATACTAAAAACATTTTCTAATTACACTATCTATTAAAAATATTAGAAATTCTTACTAATTTATCTATTTAAAAATATTAAAAAAAAAAAACCTTGAAATAAATGTAAATATATTTCAATTCAATTACAAAAGTGAAAAAATTCGATTTTTTTAAATTTTGTGATAAAAAGCTAATCAAAGAATAATATATGTATTTAATAATTTAAATTTTTCAAAATTGCAATTATTTTAAATTGTTAGTTTATGTACCTTTTTGAAAAGTTATAAACGCAAAATATGCAATAAATGTATTTCTAAAATACTATTACAAATTTAGAACTTTTGATATAATTCATTTAAATATAAAAATAAATTTTACATGAATGCAGCAAGTACCTTTGAATGTAGCTTAAGTATCGTACACAATAGCTTAATTATATATAACTTATAAGAATAATTCAATAAAATATATGATATAATAATAATTAAGAAAAAGGAATGTAATCGTTTATTAAAAAACTATTTTGTTTTCAATTTATAAAATATTATTCATATGTTTTATGCTAAAATTTTTAGCCTTTTGAAAATATAAAAGTGTTAAATAAAACGCAAATAGAAAAGAACCCTCGTGTATCAAATTTAAAGTTTCTAATCCGAACTCATTGTCCAAACTCGACCAGAACCAATTCCCATGGTTCTTTCATTACTAGTAATCTAGAGTTTAAATTTCATCAAAATATCGGCATTATTTTTTGAGTTACGGGGTTTTAAGATATATGTTTGTTAGCCCTTGAACTTTTCAAAGATTCTAGAACCCAAAATCATGGTACGATGTGCAGTCTCCGTCATACTTTCAATACAAGTTAACCCTTGTACACAATTAAAATGTTCTATCTTAATTTTAAGTTAATAGAAAATTTCAATAATAAGCTTTTAAACCTTGGGGGGTCTAAGAGAGGTACTTAAACACCACTCCAATTGATCCAAAATTAGGGGGACGTGCAGGAAATAGTAAAGAACACCCATGTGCCAAATTTGAAGCTTCTACAATTGTTTTAAGTTACTATCCTTATTAATTTCGAAAATATGCTGTAAGGTTATCGGAACTGAGTGGCTGGTCCCCGACCAACTACTTCAATTCGGCCCAAATTTCAAGGACACTAAGGAAATCGAAAGCGACACCCTGATACATTTGTGATCAGCGTAGGCACGATAACTCAAAAACTAATGAAGCTATCTTGATGAAATTTTAACTGTAGGGTACTAGGACTCAAAGTACGGGGATTGCATATGGGCGAAATCGGCCCATGGGTTCGAATTCTGTACCTTTTAATTGTTCTAAGGCCCAAGGAACATATGAAAACAAGTAAAGAAACTGTCAGTCGGTGCAACCGACTAAGAAATACCCTACACCTAAATGTAATGGGAAGTTCATAATTCTTTTTAAAACCATATAAGCTTTTGTTAGTTTGACCGTAAAACTTAGCTAACGAAATTAACTTTATAATATGAAAACCATTTCCTAATTATTTTAGCAATTCAAAAATATTAAAAATTTTTACTAATTTATCTATTTAAAAATATTAAACAACAAATAAACTTGAAATAAATGGATTCGTAAGATGCAATTAGAAAATTACATACCTATTTAAAACTTTTTATCCAATTCAATTAAATTTTACACATATGCAGCAATTACTTCTTTTCAGGATTTTTAGCTGTTGTGCATTTACTATTGAATGATTTAGTAGCCTTGATTAATTATTTCCATTTTAAATAATGTTTAAATCTGTTTTCTTAATATATTTATTTTTTAATGTTCTATATAATTAAACTCAAGGTTATTCAAAAGAAATATTAATTTGTAATAATACAAATATTAAAGTTTATACATATAATTTTATGGTTTTTAATGTAAATTAAAACCATTAATGCTTTCATTAGCTTTTTATCACAAAATTTAATAATCAAAATATGCAATAAATGTATTTCTAAAATACAATGATAAATTTTGAACTGTTTATATAATTAATTTTAATACAAAAATAAATTTACAACTTAAGTATCGAACACAATTTCTTAATTATATATTACCTATGGTAATAATTCAATAAAATATAGATATGATATAATAAAAATTAAAAACAAAAAAATTCTGTCGTTTATTAAAAAAATATTTTGTTTTTAATTTATAAAATATAATACATATAGAATAGTGTTAAATAAGAACGGAAATTGAAAATAGTGTATCAAATTTGATTATTTTATTTTTATTAATTTCGAATATATTGTGCTTTAAGGTCTTGGAAGTAGTGGGAGTGGTACACAAACCGCCATACTAATTCATCCAAAATATCACGTGCACAAAACAAATAAGAAGAAACACCTGTGCCCCAAATATAAGGTTCTATCTTCTTTCGTTTCGAAACTATACCATTTTGACTTCAGTTCGATCAAAAGCTTGTGCAATCCGAACGCGACAAGAACTTATTCTCATGATACTTTCGTTACTAGTAACTTAGACTATAAATTTTATCAAAATAGCGTAATTAGTTTCTGAGTTATGGTGTTTTTAAGATTTATGTTTTTTAGCACTAGAACTTTTCAAAGGTTCCAGAACGCGTCTTACATTTTATACTAGTTAACCATTGTACACAATTGGAACCTTCTATATTAATCTTAAGTTACTATTTTTATTAATTCGATGATAAGCTTTTAAACCTTTAGAGGTCTAAGAGGGTTACCTGAACCACCACTCCAAGTGATCATAAATTAAGGGAAGACGTAGGTAATAGTAAAGAACACTCTTGTGCCAAATTTGAAGCTTCTACATTTGTCTTATGTAATTAAAGACAGTAATTATTATTTTCGAAAATATGCTTTAAGGTCTTCGAAACAATGTTCCAAGGACACTTAAGGGAATAGAAAGGGACACCCTGATACCAAAGGTAGAGGTTCAAACTTCCCTGGATTCGGAATCATGCTCGTTTAGTCTTAATTCGATGAAAAAGTTCCAGGATCCGAACCCATGATCCGTTCTTTCAATACTAGTGAACCCTTGTACTTTACTATTACCTACGTCTTCCCTTAATTTATGATCAATTGGAGTGGTGGTTCAGGTAACCCTCTTAAACCTCTAAAGGTTTAAAAGGGTCTAAGATTAATAACACACGCTAAAAACAGTAAAGAACAATCTTGTGCCAAATTTGAAGCTTCTACATTTGTTTCTATTTATCATCTTTATTAATTCCGAAAGATTGGAATATTCTATCTTAATTTTAAGCTACTTTTTTGTTAATTCAATGATATGCATTAAGCTCTTAAGAACTGTGTGGATCAAACTAATAACAGCTTTTATGGTTTTAAAGTGACTAATGGATATCTAATTAAATTAGAACCAAATAGGTGCAGGGTATTCTAAGTCGGTTAAACCGATTGACTGTTTCTTTACTTGTTAAATAGATGAATTGGGAAGAATTTTTAATATTTTTGAATTGATAAAATAATTAGAAAATGTTTTTAGTATTATAAAGTTAATTTCGTTAGGTATGTCTTACGATCAAACTAATAAAAGCTTTTATGGTTTTAAAATGACTTATGGACTTCCCATTAAATTTGAACCAAATAAGTATATAATATTTCTAAGTCGGTTGCACCAACTGACTGTTTCTTTACTTGGTTTTTTTTAATTGTTTAACCGTCTAGCATGAAGGATTAATATATAAACTAATGAGTCATAACTTCCCAGTGTGGCTAATAAAAATTATTAAGAATTATTTGTCGGGGAGAAAGTCAACTATAGCAATTGGAATGGAGACATCTGGATCCTTCAAAAGAGAAACAGGAGTACTTCAAAGGAATTCTATCTTTGGATCGACACCATCCAAAATTTATACACACGATTTTCATATTAGTATAAATGATAAAGATTCAAAAGCCATCTTATTTGTTGATGATGCAATAATAGTCGCAAATGAAGAAAAACAAAACGAAGCATTACTAAGGAGAAAAAAAAGATATACCTAAAATAAATGGAATATTATAAAAAGTGGAATCTGAATCTAAACTAAGATAAATGCAACATCATCTGTATTAAAAATGCAAACGCGAGGGACATCACGAAGCAGTAAGCTAAAGTAAAAAATTAATTTGTGGAATTTTGAAAGGAAGATTCACAGGAAAACATAGATCACAAAACAAAAAGTTTTTCCAAATAAATATCCATACGAACAAGCAAACATGAAACCACTGTTAAAGAACAACTTTAACAAACTCAATAAAACTGATAAATAAATTAGAAACACATTCTAACGTTTTACTCAGGAACATACTTACAAATCAAATCCAAGTACCTCTGCAAAGCACCTATTACGTATCACTAATTAGCCGAATGATTGAAAACTCGTTCTCATTATTCAGCATTGAAGTAAAGACCCTATGATTGTTCAAAAAAAAATTTGGAAGTAAATTACATTCAATTTTTGAAAGTAGGTAAAACTTCTTTGAATTAGGGAAATGTTTAAAAAAATGTTTTGTCGAGTTCTTTTAACCCATTGCGAAACAAAAACATTAAAAAACAGTTTGAAAAACAGTTTGCACGATTATTTCTAATTTTTCTATACGTAGTGCTTCTTGACAGTTTGGTGCTCCTTGACGATAAAATTGAGTATGGTGGGATTCCAGCGAATAATGGTAACTGAATTAAAATTTATTTTTTATTATTATTTAATAATTATAAAAGGTTTCAAGTGAAATTTGATAAATTTGTTGAAAAATTGGAAGAATAATTCTAAAACAAGTGAAAAAACAGTTAGTCGACTTAGAAATACTCTACTAAAAGCTGTTATTAATTTAATCGTATGACATAGCTAACCAAATTAACTTTGTAATACTAAAAACATTTTCTAATTACACTATCTATTAAAAATATTAGAAATTCTTACTAATTTATCTATTTAAAAATATTAAAAAACAAAAAAACTTGAAATAAATGTAAATATATTTTTTCCAATTCAATTACAAAAGTGAAAAAATTCGATTTTTTTAAATTTTGTGATAAAAAGCTAATCAAAGAATAATATATTTAATAATTTAAATTTTTCAAAATTGCAATTATTTTAAATTGTTAGTTTATGTACCTTTTTGAAAAGTTATAAACGCAAAATATGCAATAAATGTATTTCTAAAATACTATTACAAATTTAGAACTTTTGATATAATTCATTTAAATATAAAAATAAATTTTACATGAATGCAGCAAGTACCTTTGAATATAGCTTAAGTATCGTACACAATAGCTTAATTATATATAACTTATAAGAATAATTCAATAAAATATATGATATAATAATAATTAAGAAAAAGGAATGTAATCGTTTATTAAAAAACTATTTTGTTTTCAATTTATAAAATATTATTCATATGTTTTATGCTAAAATTTTTAGCCTTTTGAAAATATAAAAGTGTTAAATAAAACGCAAATAGAAAAGAACCCTCGTGTATCAAATTTAAAGTTTCTAATCCGAACTCATTGTCCAAACTCGACCAGAACCAATTCCCATGGTTCTTTCATTACTAGTAATCTAGAGTTTAAATTTCATCAAAATATCGGCATTATTTTTTGAGTTACGGGGTTTTAAGATATATGTTTGTTAGCCCTTGAACTTTTCAAAGATTCTAGAACCCAAAACCATGGTACGATGTGCAGTCTCCGTCATACTTTCAATACAAGTTAACCCTTGTACACAATTAAAATGTTCTATCTTAATTTTAAGTTAATAGAAAATTTCAATAATAAGCTTTTAAACCTTGGGGGGTCTAAGAGAGGTACTTAAACACCACTCCAATTGATCCAAAATTAGGGGGACGTGCAGGAAATAGTAAAGAACACCCATGTGCCAAATTTGAAGCTTCTACAATTGTTTTAAGTTACTATCCTTATAAATTTCGAAAATATGCTGTAAGGTCATCGGAACTGAGTGGCTGGTCCCCGACCAACTACTTCAATTCGGCCCAAATTTCAAAGGGAAGTTCATAAGTCTTTTTAAAACCATATAAGCTTTTGTTAGTTTGACCGTAAAACTTAGCTAACGAAATTAACTTTATAATATGAAAACCATTTCCTAATTATTTTAGCAATTCAAAAATATTAAAAATTTTTACTAATTTATCTATTTAAAAATATTAAACAACAAATAAACTTGAAATAAATGGATTCGTAAGATGCAATTAGAAAATTACATACCTATTTAAAACTTTTTATCCAATTCAATTAAATTTTACACATATGCAGCAATTACTTCTTTTCAGGATTTTTAGCTGTTGTGCATTTACTATTGAATGATTTAGTAGCCTTGATTAATTATTTCCATTTTAAATAATGTTTAAATCTGTTTTCTTAATATATTTATTTTTTAATGTTCTATATAATTAAACTCAAGGTTATTCAAAAGAAATATTAATTTGTAATAATACAAATATTAAAGTTTATACATATATTTTTATGGTTTTTAATGTTAATTAAAACCATTAATGCTTTCATTAGCTTTTTATCACAAAATTTAATAATCAAAATATGCAATAAATGTATTTCTAAAATACAATGATAAATTTTGAACTGTTCATATAATTAATTTTAATACAAAAATAAATTTACAACTTAAGTATCGAACACAATTTCTTAATTATATATTACCTATGGTAATAATTCAATAAAATATAGATATAATATAATAAAAATTAAAAACAAAAAAAATTCAGTCGTTTATTAAAAAAATATTTTGTTTTTAATTTATAAAATATAATACATATAGAATAGTGTTAAATAAGAACGGAAATTGAAAATAGTGTATCAAATTTGATTATTTTATTTTTATTAATTTCGAATATATTGTGCTTTAAGGTCTTGGAAGTAGTGCGAGTGGTACACAAACCGCTATACTAATTCATCCAAAATATCACGTGCACAAAACAAATAAGAAGAAACACCTGTGCCCCAAATATAAGGTTCTATGTTCTTTCGTTTTGAAACTATACCATTTTGACCTCAGTTCGATCAAAAGCTTGTACAATCCGAACGCGACAAGAACTTATTCTCATGATACTCTCGTTACTAGTAACTTAGACTATAAATTTTATCAAAATAGCGTAATTAGTTTCTGAGTTATGGTGTTTTTAAGATTTATGTTTTTTAGCACTAGAACTTTTCAAAGGTTCCAGAACCCGAAACCATGCAGTCCCTGTCTTACTTTTTATACTAGTTAACCATTGTACACAATTGGAACCTTCTATATTAATCTTAAGTTACTATTTTTATTAATTCGATGATAAGCTTTTAAACCTTTAGAGGTCTAAGAGGGTTACCTGAACCACCACTCTAATTGATCATAAATTAAGGGAAGACGTAGGTAATAGTAAAGAACACTCTTGTGCCAAATTTGAAGCTTCTATATTTGTCTTATGTAATTAAAGATAGTAATTATTATTTTCGAAAATATGCTTTAAGGTCTTCGAAACAATGTTCCAAGGACACTTAAGGGAATAGAAAGGGACACCCTGATACCGAAGGTAGAGGTTCTAACTTCCCTGGATTCGGAATCATGCTCGTTTAGTCTTAATTCGATGAAAAGTTCCAGGATCCGAACCCATGATCCGTTCTTTCAATACTAGTGAACCCTTGTACTTTACTATTACCTACGTCTTCCCTTAATTTATGATCAATTGAGTGGTGGTTCAGGTAACCCTCTTAGACCTCTAAAGGTTTAAAAGGGTCTAAGATTAATAACACACGCTAAAAACACGCAGGGAGTGGTGGTTCAGGTAACCCTCTTAGACCTCTAAAGGTTTAAAAGGGTCTAAGATTAATAACACACGCTAAAAACAGTAGAGAACACTCTTGTGCCAAATTTGAAGCTTCTACATTTGTTTCTATTTATCATCTTTATTAATTCCGAAAGATTGGAATATTCTATCTTAATTTTAAGCTACTTTTTTGTTAATTTCAATGATATGCATTAAGCTCTTAAGAACTGTGTGGAGGGTCCCCGATCCACTACTCCAATTGGTTCATAATTTCAAGGACTCTAAAGACATAGGAAGAGGCACACTGATACCAAATTTGAAGGTTCTGTTTTCATTGGTTTCAGAATTATACTTGTTTGGCCTATTTTCGGAATTAATAAAGATGATAAATAGAAACAAATGTAGAAGCTTCAAAGTTGGCACAAGAGTGTTCTTTACTGTTTTTAGCGTGTGTTATTAATCTTATACCTCCTAACTTTTAAAAGCTTCTCATCAAAATTAATAAAATTAATGACTTAAAATTAAAATAGAACGTTCCTATTGTGTACAAGGGTTAATTATTATTGAAAGTACGGTGAAAAAAACCAAGGGGTTTTAAAAAAGCACATTTTCAAAATTATATAGCGTTTCATACTAAGTAGATTATCGAAATATAATGATGGAGCAATATTAAAACGTTTAATTTTGGCTTAATTTCCAATTTTTAAGTTTTAATAGCCCTTCTATGGGGAAGGTTGATAAATTCTCAAAGATCTAACCTAACTTCCCCCGCACCCAAAAAAATTTGGAATTTTAATTAGAATTTTACTCAATTTTTAAGTTTTAATAGCCCTTCTATGGGGAAGGTTGATAAATTCTCAAAGATCTAACCTAACTTCCCCCGCACCAAAAAAAAATTGGAATTTTAATTAAAATTTTACTCTCTAAGCAAAAATGGTTAAAACTAAGAGACACTTTCTATAATTCAAAGTACCCGTTTTAAATTTAAGAAAAACCTTTGACATATGATAAAATATAATGTTGGACCTTTTATTTTTGTATATTAATAAAAAAACAAATTTGGCTGGTGTTTAAAAATAGCAAAATTTAAATTTTCAAGCCCTTACAGCTCCTAAAAATTGGGCGTGCTAAAAAATGTTTATTAACCAACTCCTACTTATTTCTGAATATCGAACTTTTCCAAAATTTAAAGGCTCTATCATGAATCGTTTAGAAAATATGTGGGGCCAAAAACTTTACAAAAATTGAGTTTTACGTAATGGTAAACTTTAGTACCATATGGCAACCCTATACGTTTGTCTTTAAAAAGTATATAAAGCTAATAAAAACAGCCGTTCTTTGTAGTTCTCAGATTGCAAAAATACTTAACAGAACTCTTGTTATAACAATTTAAATTGTGGGCTTTTTCCAAATTTGGGGCACTATAACTCCATTAAATCCATTACGGGTGGGGCTACAGAAAAATTTTCAAAATTATCATATCAAAAAAAATTATCATATTTTATCAATTTTCTCTCTTCAACCTTCAACAGGTGATCACTGTTTCAAAAAAAAACAAGTAAAGAAACAGTCAGTCGGTGCAACCGACTTAGAAATACCCTACACCTATTTGGTTCAAATTTAATGACATAATCCATAAGTCATTTTAACGTCATAAAAGCTGTTATTAATTTGATTGTAAGACATAGCTAACCAAATTAACTTTATAATACTAAAAATATTTTCTAATTACACTATCTCTTAAAAAATATTACAAATTCTTACTAATTTATTTATTTAAAAATATTAAAAAACAAAAAAACTTGTTATAAATGAAAATATATTTATTCCAATTCAATTACAAAATGAAAAAATTCTAGTTATTAAATTTTGTGATAAAAAGCTAATCAAAGCATAATATATTTAATAATCCAAATTTTTCAAAATTGCAATTATTTTAAATGGCTAGTTTATATACCTAATAGAAAAGCTTATACGCAAAATATGCAATAAATGTATTTCTAAAATACAATTACAAATTTAGACCTTTTCATATAAATATAAAAATAAATTTTACATAAATGCAGCAAGTACCTTTGAAAATAGCTGAACCACTACAATTAAGTCTAAATTTCGGGGACACATAGGATATAGGAAATATATTTTTTGGCTTCGAATTTATACTCGTTCGGCCTCAAATCGATCAAAAGCTTCTAGAATCCGAACTCATTGGCCAAACTCGACCAGAACCAATTTCAATGGCTCTTTCATTACTAGTAACCTAGAGTTTAAATTTCATCAAAATAGCGGCATTATTTTTTGAGTTATGGTGTTTTTAATATATATGTTTGTTAGGCCTTGAACTTTTCAAGGGTTCCAGAAACCGAGATTATGGTACGATGTCGCCCATATGCAGTCCCCGTCATACTTTCAATACTAGTTAACCCTTGTACACAATCGGAACGTTCTATCTTAATTTTAAGTTTCTAGTTTTATTAATTTCGATGATAAACTTTTACACATTGGGAGGTCTATGAAAGGTACAAAATTAGAGGGACACGCAGGAAATAGTAAAGAACACCGATGTACCAAACTTAAAGATGGGGCCCAAATTTCAAAGACATTAAGGAAATAGGAAGGGACACCCTGATACACCCTTTGGAGGTTCTATTTTCTTTGGTTTCGGAATTATGCTGGTATGGTGTTTGTAACCACCTAAAGGAAGCGAGCTAGATATGTAAAAGTATATATATTTGTGATCAGCGTAACCTTCTGAGTCGATATAGCCATTTCCGTCCTTCCGTCCTTCCGTTCGTAGGCACGATCTTCAATAAATAATGGAGCTGTCTTGATGAAATTTTAACTGTAGGTTACTAGGACTGAAAGTACGGCGGGGATTGCATATGGATTGTTCTGTAGGTTACTAGTAATGAAACTAGTATACTGGTAATGAAGCTTATAATCGAAATTACTAAAAATAGCAACTAAATATTAAGAAAGAACGTTCAAATTTTGTACAAGGGTTAACTAATACTTAAAGTACAGCGCGGCCTGTATAAAGGCGAAATCAGCCCAAGGGTTCGGATTCTGGACCTTTTAGTCGGTTTCAGGGCTAACGAACATATATAAAAAATCACGATAACTCAACAACTAATGACGCTACCTTCATGAAATTTGGGCTGTAGGTTATTGGTAATGAAACTACGGCGGCGATTGTGCACGGTGAGGATTGGACAATGGGTTCGGAACTTATAACTTTTTGTTCGAATTTAGGCCAAACTAGCATAATTCCGTAACCAATGAAAATAGAACCTCCAAATTTGGTATCAGAGTGTCGCTTTCAATCTCCTTAGTCCTCTTTGAAATTTGAGCCCAATTGGAATAGTGGGTGGGAACCAGCCACTCAGTTCCGAGGACCTTAAAGCATATTTTCGAAATTAATAAAGATAGTAACTTGAAACAAAAGTAGAAGTTTAAATTAGGCACATGGGTGTTCTTTACTATTTCCTGCGTGTCCCTCTAATTTTGGATCAATTGGAGTGGTGGTCTCTTAGACCCCCCAATATGTAAAAGCTTCTCATTGAAATTAATAAAACTAGTAACTTAAAATTAAGATAACACGTTCCAATTGTGTACAACAGTTAACTAGTATTGAAAGTATGACGGGGACTGCATATGGGCGAAATCGTACCATGGTTTCGGGTTCTGAAACCCTTGAAAAGCTCAAGAGCTAACAAACATATATCTTAAAACACCATAACTCAAAAAATAATGCCGCTATTTTGATGAAATTTAAACTCTCGGTTACTAGTATTGAAAGTACCATGGGAATTGGTTCTGGTCGAGTTTAATTTCGAAGCCAAAGAATATATTTCCTATTTCCTATGTGTCGCCGAAATTTTGACTTAATTGTAGTGGTTCAGCTATGTTTAAAGGTACTTGCTGCATTTATGTAAAATTTATTTTTATATATAAATGAATTATATGAAAAGGTCTAAATTTGTAATTGTATTTTAGAAATACATTTATTGCATATTTTGTGTTTATAAGCTTTTCTATTAGGTATCTATTAGGTAAACTAACCATTTAAAATAATTGCAATTTTGAAAAATTTGGATTATTAAATATATTATGGTTTGATTAGCTTTTTATCACAAAATTTAATAATTAGAATTTTTTCATTTTGTAATTGAATTGGAATAAATATATTTTCATTTATTTGAAGTTTTTTTGTTTTTTAATATTTTTAAATAGGTAAATTAGTAAGAATTTGCAATATTTTTTAATAGATAGTGTAATTAGAAAATGTTTTTAGTATTATAAAGTTAATTTGGTTAGCTATGTCTTACGATCAAATTAATAACGGTTTTTATGGTGTTAAAACGACTTATGGATATATCCTTAAATTTGAACCAAATAGGTGTAGGGTATTTCTAAGTCGGTTGCACCGACTGACTGTTTCTTTACTTGTATTTATTTTATTTTGTTATGAAAATATTATTTTTAAATTTACTTTTAATTGCCAATTAATTTCATACCGGCACGGGATTTGTTTTGTTTACATTAAATTTAGTACTGCTTCTTTTTTATTGAAGATTACTCTTTATCTAACATCTACTAGTTGTAAACAAATCAATTAAAATATATCCATTTCATTCCCCCGGATGATAATATTCTTATTTCTAAACTCGCTCATCAATTAATACCATCAATACTATGTCATCGTATTGTTTTTATTTTAATATGTATTGTTTTAATTTTTCATGGTATAATCATAAAAGAAAGGGAAGTACTGAAATTTCAGTTAATTTCTTTTCAATTAAGGGTATTGTTGTTGGTATTTTGTAAATATTGTTAATAATATTTTTATTTTTATTAACGGTGATAACTTGTTCGGGTTGTATGAATCATACACATAAAATATTTAACTTAAATTATAATATAATTAAATTTTATACGTTCTTAACAAAATTTTGATTATTTTGTTTTCAAAACTTAATTTTTTTTTTTTTTTTAACCCCTTTTTTATTATTATTAAAAATTGCCAATTTTCGAGTTACTGTTTGTAATATTCGGGGCCTACAAGCTAATTTTCATGCCGTAGAATGTCATCTTAAGTCTACAAAACCAGCAATTTTAGCCCTTGGTGAAACACAAGTCAGTGGACAAAATGATAATTTTAATATTAAAGGCTACTCCTTTTAATTTAATATTATGGAACTACGAACTTCGTACGAAACAAGTGAGTAGCCTTTAATATTAAAATTAAAGACGAATCGCGATTTACATTAAAAATTACATTGCTTTCAACACCCTCGATAAAAATAAACCTTCTAGCCCAGAGCTTTTAAAATAACCTACTCTACCATTTCAAAACCTCTACGCAACCTCTTCTATTTATCCTTTACTTCGGGTATTCATCCGGCCCAATGGAAGTTTGCGCACATTTTTCCAATTCCAAAAAAAGGTAATAAAATCGATCGCTCAAACTACCGCCCTATAGCTATAGCTTTGGTTCTCCCCAAGGTAATTGAAAATATTATAAACCAATATTTTGCTTCATGATCGTTAATACGGGTTCAGAGCCCGTCGTTCAACTGTTTATCTCATGGCTTACCTTTGTGAAAAGCTCAATATTTATTTTCATCATTCTGGTGAATCTGATGTGGAAGCACTGGATATTTCTAAAGCTTTCGACAGTGTATGGCATGCTGCTTTTTTTGCAAAATGCAAAGCTATAGAGTTAGTAGAGTCTTTCCTTTCGTGGAGATTTTCGTTCGGCGAAGAGTACCTTTCGAATCATACGATTCGAGTAATGGTCGATGGTTTATCATCTGACAAATTTAAATTAAACGCTGGTGTCCCTCAGGGTTCTGTTCTTTCTCCCACCCTTTCCTTAATATTCATCAATGATCTTCTATCTTTAACTTCCAATCCAATTCACAGTTTCGCAGATAACAGCACCCTTGTAGCTTCCTATGAATTTCATTGCCGGTGTAACATTAATCATCAGGTTAATACAACAGCAAAAAATTTCACTGTCAGTGAACTGCACCATGAATCGATTAATAATTCAGCTACATTGTGTTTGTTTTTCTACTTAGTTGCTATTTTAGTTATTAATTTTGAAAATATTCATATAATTTTAAAAAATTTGTATTATTGCTAGCCGAAGCTTTGCCGATTAAGCGATTTTAAGCAAAAACAATAGGGAACCTACAAATTGTCCAAAAAATACTTTGTGAAAGTTTCAGAACTCTACCCATTTTAGTTTTTGAGTTATATTGCTGACGGACGGACGTACACGCTAAATATAAGAAGAATATTAACATCTTTCTAAATATCTCCACAAATTTTCCACATCCAACATAATCCAAAATTCCCAAATAACCTCCCACAATCCTAAAATCCTTTTCATATCCCATCCATGTAACCAAACTGTACATTTGTATCAAAGGTTCCTTCCTAAAGTTTGATTCAAAAAGGGTGTGGCTTTGGTGCGTTAAAGTCGCACACTATCAAACGAAGAACCGCACTGTTTCAATGGGTGGCCAACCCGTAATGGAGTTATAGCGCCTCAAATTTGGAAAAAGCCCACAATTTAAATTGCTACAACAAGAGTTCTGTTAAGTATTTTTGCAATCTCAAAACTACAAAGAACGGCTGTATTTATTAGCTTTATATACTTTTTAAAGACAAACGTATAGGGTTGCCATATGGTACTAAAGTTTACCATTATGCAAAACTCAATTTTTGTAAAGTTTTTGGCCCCACATATTTTCTAAACGGTTCATGCTAGAGCCTTTAAATTTTGGAATATTGTCTCTCAGTTTTAACCATTTTTGCTTAGAGAGTATTATATGCAAATTAAAACAAGTAAAGAAAAAATCTGTCGGTGCAACCGACTAAGAAATACCCTACACCTATTTAGTTCAACTTTAATAGGAAGTCCATAAGTTATTTTAAAACCATAAAAGCTGTTATGAGTTTGATCGGAAGACATAGCTAACCAAATTAACTTTATTAAATTTCTAATTACTTTATCTATTCAAAAATATTACAAATTATTACTAATTTATCTATTTAAAAATATTAAAAAACAAAAAACCTTGAATTAAATGAAAATATATTTATTTCAATTCTATTACAAAAGTGAAAAAATTTTAATTATTAAATTTTGTGATAAAAAGCTAATCAAAGCATAATATATTTAATAATTCAAATTTTTCAAAATTGCAATTATTTAAAATTGTTAGCTTATGAACGTATTAGAAAAGCTTATAAACGCAAAATATGAAATAAATGTATTTCTAAAATATAATTACAAATTTAGAATTTTTCATATAATTCATTTAAATATAACAATAAATTTTACATAAATGCAGCAATTACCTTTGAATATAGCATAAGTATTGTACACAATGTCTTAATTATATATCACCTATGGTAATAATAAAATAAAATTTATGATATAATAAAAATTAAAAAAAGGAATGTAATCGTTTATTAAAAAAATATTTTGTTTTTAATTTATAAAATATTATACACAATATGTTTTATGGTAAAATTCTTAGCCTTTTAAAAATATAAAAGGGTTAAATAAAAACGGAAATAGGTAATAACCCTCGTGCATCAAATTAAAAGTTTCTATCTTCATGAATGTCGATATTCTTTGGCTTCGAATTTATACTCGTTCGGCCTCAAATCGATCAAAAGCTTCTAGAATCCGAACTCATTGGCCAAACTCGACCAGAACCAATTTCAATGGCTCTTTCATTACTAGTAACCTAGAGTTTAAATTTCATCAAAATAGCGGCATTATTTTTTGAGTTATGGTGTTTTTAATATATATGTTTGTTAGCCCTTGAACTTTTCAAGGGTTCCAGAATCCGAGATTATGGTACGATGTCGCCCATATGCAGTCCTCGTCATACTTTCAATACTAGTTAACCCTTGTACACAATCGGAACGTTCTATCTTAATTTTAAGTTTCTAGTTTTATTAATTTCGATGATAAACTTTTACACATTGGGAGGTCTATGAAAGGTACAAAATTAGAGGGACACGCAGGAAATAGTAAAGAACACCCATGTACCAAACTTAAAGATGGGGCCCAAATTTCAAAGACATTGAGGAAATAGGAAGGGACACCCTGATACACCCTTTGGAGGTTCTATTTTCTTTGGTTTCGGAATTATGCTGGTATGGTGTTTGTAACCACCTAAAGGAAGCGAGCTAGATATGTAAAAGTATATATATTTGTGATCAGCGTAACCTTCTGAGTCGATATAGCCATTTCCGTCCTTCCGTCCTTCCGTTCGTAGGCACGATCTTCAATAAATAATGGAGCTGTCTTGATGAAATTTTAACTGTAGGTTACTAGGACTGAAAGTACGGCGGGGATTGCATATGGATTCTTCTGTAGGTTACTAGTAATGAAACTAGTATACTGGTAATGAAGCTTATAATCGAAATTACTAAAAATAGCAACTAAATATTAAGAAAGAACGTTCAAATTTTGTACAAGGGTTAACTAATACTTAAAGTACAGCGCGGCCTGTATAAAGGCGAAATCAGCCCAAGGGTTCGGATTCTGGACCTTTTAGTCGGTTTCAGGGCTAACGAACATATATAAAAAATCACGATAACTCAACAACTAATGACGCTACCTTCATGAAATTTGGGCTGTAGGTTATTGGTAATGAAACTACGGCGGCGATTGTGCACGGTGAGGATTGGACAATGGGTTCGGAACTTATAACTTTTTGTTCGAATTTAGGCCAAACTAGCATAATTCCGTAACCAATGAAAATAGAACCTCCAAATTTGGTATCAGAGTGTCGCTTTCAATCTCCTTAGTCCTCTTTGAAATTTGAGCCCAATTGGAATAGTGGGTGGGAACCAGCCACTCAGTTCCGAGGACCTTAAAGCATATTTTCGAAATTAATAAAGATAGTAACTTGAAACAAAAGTAGAAGTTTAAATTAGGCACATGGGTGTTCTTTACTATTTCCTGCGTGTCCCTCTAATTTTGGATCAATTGGAGTGGTGGTCTCTTAGACCCCCCAATATGTAAAAGCTTCTCATTGAAATTAATAAAACTAGTAACTTAAAATTAAGATAACACGTTCCAATTGTGTACAACAGTTAACTAGTATTGAAAGTATGACGGGGACTGCATATGGGCGAAATCGTACCATGGTTTCGGGTTCTGAAACCCTTGAAAAGCTCAAGAGCTAACAAACATATATCTTAAAACACCATAACTCAAAAAATAATGCCGCTATTTTGATGAAATTTAAACTCTCGGTTACTAGTATTGAAAGTACCGTGGGAATTGGTTCTGGTCGAGTTTAATTTCGAAGCCAAAGAATATATTTCCTATTTCCTATGTGTCGCCGAAATTTTGACTTAATTGTAGTGGTTCAGCTATGTTTAAAGGTACTTGCTGCATTTATGTAAAATTTATTTTTATATATAAATGAATTATATGAAAAGGTCTAAATTTGTAATTGTATTTTAGAAATACATTTATTGCATATTTTGTGTTTATAAGCTTTTCTATTAGGTATCTATTAGGTAAACTAACCATTTAAAATAATTGCAATTTTGAAAAATTTGGATTATTAAATATATTATGGTTTGATTAGCTTTTTATCACAAAATTTAATAATTAGAATTTTTTCATTTTGTAATTGAATTGGAATAAATATATTTTCATTTATTTGAAGTTTTTTTGTTTTTTAATATTTTTAAATAGGTAAATTAGTAAGAATTTGCAATATTTTTTAATAGATAGTGTAATTAGAAAATGTTTTTAGTATTATAAAGTTAATTTGGTTAGCTATGTCTTACGATCAAATTAATAACGGTTTTTATGGTGTTAAAACGACTTATGGATATATCCTTAAATTTGAACCAAATAGGTGTAGGGTATTTCTAAGTCGGTTGCACCGACTGACTGTTTCTTTACTTGTATTTATTTTATTTTGTTATGAAAATATTATTTTTAAATTTACTTTTAATTGCCAATTAATTTCATACCGGCACGGGATTTGTTTTGTTTACATTAAATTTAGTACTGCTTCTTTTTTATTGAAGATTACTCTTTATCTAACATCTACTAGTTGTAAACAAATCAATTAAAATATATCCATTTCATTCCCCCGGATGATAATATTCTTATTTCTAAACTCGCTCATCAATTAATACCATCAATACTATGTCATCGTATTGTTTTTATTTTAATATGTATTGTTTTAATTTTTCATGGTATAATCATAAAAGAAAGGGAAGTACTGAAATTTCAGTTAATTTCTTTTCAATTAAGGGTATTGTTGTTGGTATTTTGTAAATATTGTTAATAATATTTTTATTTTTATTAACGGTGATAACTTGTTCGGGTTGTATGAATCATACACATAAAATATTTAACTTAAATTATAATATAATTAAATTTTATACGTTCTTAACAAAATTTTGATTATTTTGTTTTCAAAACTTAATTTTTTTTTTTTTTTTAACCCCTTTTTTATTATTATTAAAAATTGCCAATTTTCGAGTTACTGTTTGTAATATTCGGGGCCTACAAGCTAATTTTCATGCCGTAGAATGTCATCTTAAGTCTACAAAACCAGCAATTTTAGCCCTTGGTGAAACACAAGTCAGTGGACAAAATGATAATTTTAATATTAAAGGCTACTCCTTTTAATTTAATATTATGGAACTACGAACTTCGTACGAAACAAGTGAGTAGCCTTTAATATTAAAATTAAAGACGAATCGCGATTTACATTAAAAATTACATTGCTTTCAACACCCTCGATAAAAATAAACCTTCTAGCCCAGAGCTTTTAAAATAACCTACTCTACCATTTCAAAACCTCTACGCAACCTCTTCTATTTATCCTTTACTTCGGGTATTCATCCGGCCCAATGGAAGTTTGCGCACATTTTTCCAATTCCAAAAAAAGGTAATAAAATCGATCGCTCAAACTACCGCCCTATAGCTATAGCTTTGGTTCTCCCCAAGGTAATTGAAAATATTATATCAGAGCCCGTCGTTCAACTGTTTATCTCATGGCTTACCTTTGTGAAAAGCTCAATATTTATTTTCATCATTCTGGTGAATCTGATGTGGAAGCACTGGATATTTCTAAAGCTTTCGACAGTGTATGGCATGCTGCTTTTTTTGCAAAATGCAAAGCTATAGAGTTAGTAGAGTCTTTCCTTTCGTGGAGATTTTCGTTCGGCGAAGAGTACCTTTCGAATCATACGATTCGAGTAATGGTCGATGGTTTATCATCTGACAAATTTAAATTAAACGCTGGTGTCCCTCAGGGTTCTGTTCTTTCTCCCACCCTTTCCTTAATATTCATCAATGATCTTCTATCTTTAACTTCCAATTCAATTCACAGTTTCGCAGATAACAGCACCCTTGTAGCTTCCTATGAATTTCATTGCCGGTGTAACATTAATCATCAGGTTAATACAACAGCAAAAAATTTCACTGTCAGTGAACTGCACCATGAATCGATTAATAATTCAGCTACATTGTGTTTGTTTTTCTACTTAGTTGCTATTTTAGTTATTAATTTTGAAAATATTCATATAATTTTAAAAAATTTGTATTATTGCTAGCCGAAGCTTTGCCGATTAAGCGATTTTAAGCAAAAACAATAGGGAACCTACAAATTGTCCAAAAAATACTTTGTGAAAGTTTCAGAACTCTACCCATTTTAGTTTTTGAGTTATATTGCTGACGGACGGACGTACACGCTAAATATAAGAAGAATATTAACATCTTTCTAAATATCTCCACAAATTTTCCACATCCAACATAATCCAAAATTCCCAAATAACCTCCCACAATCCTAAAATCCTTTTCATATCCCATCCATGTAACCAAACTGTACATTTGTATCAAAGGTTCCTTCCTAAAGTTTGATTCAAAAAGGGTGTGGCTTTGGTGCGTTAAAGTCGCACACTATCAAACGAAGAACCGCACTGTTTCAATGGGTGGCCCACCCGTAATGGAGTTATAGCGCCCCAAATTTGGAAAAAGCCCACAATTTAAATTGCTACAACAAGAGTTCTGTTAAGTATTTTTGCAATCTCAAAACTACAAAGAACGGCTGTATTTATTAGCTTTATATACTTTTTAAAGACAAACGTATAGGGTTGCCATATGGTACTAAAGTTTACCATTATGCAAAACTCAATTTTTGTAAAGTTTTTGGCCCCACATATTTTCTAAACGGTTCATGCTAGAGCCTTTAAATTTTGGAATATTGTCTCTCAGTTTTAACCATTTTTGCTTAGAGAGTATTATATGCAAATTAAAACAAGTAAAGAAAAAATCTGTCGGTGCAACCGACTAAGAAATACCCTACACCTATTTAGTTCAACTTTAATAGGAAGTCCATAAGTTATTTTAAAACCATAAAAGCTGTTATGAGTTTGATCGGAAGACATAGCTAACCAAATTAACTTTATTAAATTTCTAATTACTTTATCTATTCAAAAATATTACAAATTATTACTAATTTATCTATTTAAAAATATTAAAAAACAAAAAACCTTGAATTAAATGAAAATATATTTATTTCAATTCTATTACAAAAGTGAAAAAATTTTAATTATTAAATTTTGTGATAAAAAGCTAATCAAAGCATAATATATTTAATAATTCAAATTTTTCAAAATTGCAATTATTTAAAATTGTTAGTTTATGAACGTATTAGAAAAGCTTATAAACGCAAAATATGAAATAAATGTATTTCTAAAATATAATTACAAATTTAGAATTTTTCATATAATTCATTTAAATATAACAATAAATTTTACATAAATGCAGCAATTACCTTTGAATATAGCATAAGTATTGTACACAATGTCTTAATTATATATCACCTATGGTAATAATAAAATAAAATTTATGATATAATAAAAATTAAAAAAAGGAATGTAATCGTTTATTAAAAAAATATTTTGTTTTTAATTTATAAAATATTATACACAATATGTTTTATGGTAAAATTCTTAGCCTTTTAAAAATATAAAAGGGTTAAATAAAAACGGAAATAGGTAATAACCCTCGTGCATCAAATTAAAAGTTTCTATCTTCATGAATGTCGATATTCTTTGGTTTCGAAATTATACTCGTTTGGCCTCAGATCGTTCAAAAGCTTCTAGAACCCGAACTCATTGTCCGAACTCGGCCAGAACCAATTCCCATAGTTCTTTCATTACTAGTAAGCTAGAGTGTAAATTTCATCAAAATAGCGGCATTATTTTTTGAGTGATACTGTTTTTAAGATATATGTTCATTAGCCCTTAAATTTTTCAAAGTTTCCAGAACCCGAAACCATGGTTCGATTTCGCCCATATCCAGTCCCCGTCATACTTTCAACACAAGTTAACCCTTGTACACAACTGGAATGTTCTATCTTAATTTTAAGTTACTATTTTTTTTAATTGCGATGATAAGCTTTTAAACTTTGGGGGGTCTATGAGAGGTACTGAACCACACTTTTGATTGATCCAAAATTAGGAGAACGCGCAGGGAAATGTAAAAAGCTCCCATGTACCAAATTTGAAACTTCTAAATTTGTTTGACGTTACTACCTTTATTAATTTCGAAAATATGCTTTAAGGTCTTCGGAACTGTGTGACTAATCCTGAACCCACTACTCCAATGGGGCTCCAAATTTCAAGGACAAAAAAGAAATAGGAAGTGATACTCCAATACCACATTTGGAGGTTCTATCTTCATTGGTTTCAGAATTATGCTCGTTTGGCCTAAATTCGATCAAAAAATTCTAGGTTCCGAACCCATGGTCGAATATCGACCGTATGAAATCCCCGCCATGGTTTCATTACTAGTAACCTACAGCACAAATTTGATGAAGATGGCATGATTAGTTGTAGAGATATTTTGACTTTTTTATTAGTTCGTTAGCCCTTGAACCGAATAAAAGGCCCATTTACAATCCTCGCCGTACTTTCAGTCCTGGTAACCTATAGATAAAATTTCATCAAGATAGCTCGATTATTTTTTGAGTTATCGTGCCTACGGACGACTTAGGATATCGACTCAGGATATCACGCTGGTCATAAATATATATATATTTATTCATATCTAGCTCGCTTCCTTTAGGTGGTTACAAACACCATACCAAAGTTAATACCCAGATTTACCCGGCGTTGCCCGGGAGCTTGCAATTTGTAAAAAAGGAAGTTTCAGCCAATTTTTTGAAGTACTATTTTGGTTAAAAAGAAAGGCTCAAAAAAATATTTATGAAGTTCCATCAACTCATTGTGGCTCAACAGCTTTTTATAGGTTTTTTCGTTGCTTTGCTATATATTAGAAATGATTTAACCGATTGACTTAAAATTTTGTATATGTGTTTCTCTTTTAGAATCGAGTTCACTCTATTACAAGACTTGGAATTTTTTAACCCATGCCGACCCGACGTTTGTTCAAAAAAAAAAAATTTGTAAGTAAATTACGTCTAATTTTTGAAAGCAGGTAAAACTTCTTTGAATTAGGGGAATTTTTAAAAAAATTTCAAGTTTGCGAAACAGATAACAGATTGCGAAACAAAAAATTTCAAAAACACTTTGAACGAGTATCTCTAATTTTTCTATATGTGGTGCTTCTTGAAAATGTGGTTCCCCTTGACGATAGGGTTGAGGATGGTGGGTTTCCGGCGGATAATATTAACTGAATTGAAATGACTATAGGTCAAAAGGGTATACTAGATTTGCCATTATGTCATTATACTATGTCAATAGTAGTTTTCTAGAATTGCGAACGTTTGAATAAAATTTAAGTCGATGGTTTAGAAAAGGTTTAAAAATCTGCTTTTCAACTTATATTTTGTTTTGTACTTACCCGAAAGTTGTACTACGCTTTTCCTCGTTTTCATATGATTTTATAAGAGAAATGTAGGGTTCTTTTTTGGAAAAACTGCTTTAAATTACTAAGGATTTAAGCATAATATATACGAAATTGAAGTTTTTGATTTTTAGATTTCATTTGACGAAAACTGTAATTTCACACTGAAATCTATTTTGAAAAAACAACAACTGCAAAGTAGATGAAAAACAAAGACTTACGAAAATATGTTGAAAAGGAAAATGTTTTGTTATTTAAATTTTGAGATATTACTATTCGGATTCTTTATTAACTTCATTTTTATTATTATTAATATTATCTCATTTTGCACTATTTGAGACTATTTAAGAAGAGCAAAAACATTAGTCTTATTAATTAAGTAAGCTTTGGAATTAGGGTTAACTTGCGTTAATACCAAAATTTTGAAAATTTCATTGAATCTTTGTGCAAAACGCGTAAACAGGTCAAAACCAAATTAACCATGTGGGTTTTTATAATTAATATGCTGGTACAAAATTTTTATTAAAATTCCTTTAATCGTTTAAGCAAATAAAATTTATAGAAAACTTCATGGCGTCGTCGTGGAAAACCGGTTAATCGGACTTAACTAAATCTTTTTGCAGCCTCTTTTTTGGACTGCAAAATCAACCTGTAAAATTGGACACAAATCGGAAACACAATTTTTTTGGGTCGAAATTGGTATACAAATGTATACAACCAATTCCGGTTACCAAGGGGGTCATTTGTGCAAATTTCAAGTCAATCGGTCTAACCGTTTTGACTCGACGTCAAAAAAACGAAAAAGCTTAAAACGGCTCTGGAGCCGCAACCTGTTGATTTATAAAAATGTGACGTAGCCTATGTCATCCCCCGGGCTCTCAGAATTATTCCTTTAAAATTTTGTGACAATCGGACCAGTGTTTTTCACGTGATTCCTGGACAACCAAACAAATTTATTTTATTAGATTATACATAATATGTTTTATGGTAAAATTCTTAGCCTTTCAAAAATATAAAAGTGTTAAATAAAAACGGAAATAGGAAAGAACCCTCGTGTATCAAATTTAAAGTTTCTATCTTCATGAATTAAGAAGATAAGCCTTGTAATTTTGGGATTTCTTATGAGTCACCTGAACCACCGCTACAATTGAGTCTAAATTTCGGGGACACAGGAAATAGGAAATATATTCTTTGGCTTCGAAATTATACTCGTTTGGCCCCAGATTGATCAAAAGCTTCTATAAATCAAACTCATTGTCCGTACTCAATCAGAAACAATTCCCATGGTACTTTTATTACTAGTAACCTACAGTTTAAATTTCATCAAAATAGCGGCAATTCGAACGTTCTATCTTAATTTTAAGTTACAATTTTTATTAATTTCGATGATAAGCTTTTAAACGTTGGGAGGTCTAAGAGGGGTACTGAACCACCACTCTGATTGATCCAAAATTAGGGGAACGCGCAGAAAATAGTAAATAGCACCCATGTGCCAAATAAAAACCTCTAAATTTGTTTGAAGTTACTATCTTTATTATTTTCGAAAATATGAGTTTACATCTTCGGAACTGTGTGGCTGGTCCTCAACCCACTACTCTAATTGATCCCAATTGGAAATTCATGGGCACTAAGCAAATAGAAAGAGACATCTTGAAACCAAATTTGGAGGTTCTATCATCATTGGTTTTGGAATTATGCTAGTTTGGCCTAAATTCGATCAAAAAGTTCTAAGTTCCGAACCCATTGCCGCACCGTACGCAATCACCGCCATAGTTTCATTACCAGTACCCTACAACACAAATTTTGTGAAGATAGCGTCATTAGTTGTTGAGTTATCGTGATTTTTTATATATGTTTGTTAGCCCTTAGACCGATTAAAAGGTCCAGAATCTGAACCCTTGGGCTGATTTCGCCAATATACAGGCCGCGCTGTACTTTAAATACTAGTTAAACTGTACTTTAAATACCAGTGTACACAAGTGGAACGTTCTACATTAATTTTAAGTTACTATTTTTAGTAATTTTAATTCAATAGATCCCAAATTAGGGGGACACACAAGAAATAGTAAAGAACACCCTTGTGCCAAATTTGAAGCTTCTACATTTTTTCAAGTTGCTATCTTTATTAATTTTAAAGATATGTTTTAAGGTCTTCAGAAATGTGTGGATGGACCCCGACCCACTATTCCAATGGGGCCCAAATTTTAATGACAAAAAAGAAATAGGAAGGGTCACTCTGATACCAAATTTGAAGGTTCTATCTTCATTGGTTTCAGAATTATGCTCGTTTGGCCTAAATCCGATCAAAAAGTTCTAGGTTCCGAACCCATGGTCCAATCTCGACCGTACGCAATCCGCGTCTAAAGTCTCATTACTAGTAACCTACATCACAAATTTGATGAAGATGCGTCATTAGTTGTTTAGTTATCATGATTTTTTATATATGTTCGTTAGCCCTTGGACCGATTAAAAGGTCCAGAATCCGAACCCATGGGCCGATTTCGCCCATTTGCAATCCACGCCGTACTTTCAGTCCTAGTAACCTACACCTAAAATTTTATTTATATAGCTCCATTATTTTTTTAGTTATCGTGCCTACGGTCGGATGGACGGACGGACGGGCATGGCTATATCGACTCAGGAGGTCACGCTTATCACAAATATATATACTTTTCCATATCTAGCTCTCTTCCTTTAGGTGGTTACAAACACCTTACCAAAGTTAATATACCCCTTTACCTATTCTATAGGTGTAACTAACCATTTAAAATAATTGCTTTTTAAATATATTATGCTTTGATTAGCTTTTTATCACAAAATTTAATAATTAGAATTTTTTCATTTTGTAATTAATTGGAATAAATATATTTTCATTTATTTCAAATTTTTTTTGTTTTTTAATATTTTTAAATAGACAAATTAGTAAGAACTTGTAATATTTTTTAATAGATAGTGTAATTAGAAAATGTTTTTAGTATTATAAAGTTAATTTGGTTAACTATGTCTTACGATCAAATTAATAACAGCTTTTATGGTGTTAAAATGACTTATGGATGTATCCTTTAATTTGAACCAAATAGGTGTAGGGTATTTCTAAGTCAGTTGCACCGACTGATTGTTTCTTTACTTGTTGCTAAGGAATTTTGAGCAATTCTTTTATAAATAGGTATTACAATGAAAATGCTGCTGTTATCTGTGTCTCTAGTTTTCACTTCTCAACGTTGTTTCAAAGAAATATTAATTTGTGATAATATATATATAAAACCTTATATAACTTAATGGTTTTTAATGTTAATTAATTTAAATTAGTTTAAAGTCTTAGTATATGTACCTATTCAGAGCCAGATTTACTCTTGAAGGTGCCCAGGGCTAAAAATATTATGGGGCCCTATTATATTTTTTTTTGAAAAAAGAAGTTTAAATAGCTTTCTGCAATTATAATGGTTAATTTTCGAAAATAATATTACATTTACTCATATATAAAAAATAAAACATAAAGTAGAAGTCATAAATAAAACAAAATTAATTTAGAAGCATTTTCTCCTAGACTTTTTCTCTGCAAAATCTTCAACAATGGCATCAAAATCCATTTCGCGGAGAAGTTCGGATTCTATAGCAATTAATGGTAAGGCATTTAGTCGGTCTTGTCCAGTGAAGCTTCTTAAATATTTTTAACACAAGATAATGTTAAAAATGATCTTTTATCCTCGCAGTTGGTCGCTGGGATAGTAAAATATAATCTTAAAGCGATTCTAACCTTTGGATATGTTCCCAACGTAGAAGAAAACTGCAAAAATTTGTCTACGAATTCCATTTCTAAATCACCAAGATACGCCTCAACTAAATGTATACATGTGGGAATTAATTTATTTCATACCAACTATATTTCATTCGGCTAGTATATTTGCATTCTATTTGCTATTTATTTGTTTTTGTTTTTAATGCATTTTTTTGGAGAATTTTATAGCAAGTAAAATAGTAAATAGATTCCGTTACTTATAAATTTGTTTTTAAAGAAATTTGATATAAATTTGTTTTTTAAAAACCAGTCTTGTTCGAAGAAGAAGAAGATTAAAACGTGGACGTGGACGTAATAAATTGAATATTGTTTTAAATTAAAAGTTAAAATTAACGTAATAAATTGAATATTGTTTTAAATTAAAAGTTAAAATTAAATTAATAAATTGAATATTGTTTTGGATTGAAAGTTAAAATTAAAATATAATAAATTGAATATTGTTTTAGATTAAAAGTTAAAATTAAAATTTCAAATTAAACTTTTGAATATTTTTATGATTTTATGAATAATAAATATATTTGCTGAATATTGAATTAAACATTTTTTTGAACATTTTTATAATTTTTATAAGTTAAACAAATTTGGAATTAAGTTTATATATATAATAAAACATTTATTTTAATTTTTGTGTAAAAATCTGTGGTTTTTAATTATTTCAAATACCATATACATTGGTGTCTCAATTCTATTAAACTTAATTTCTTGAAATTTGAATTGAAGTAAACAGTTTTTTAATTTTTAACATCTATAGGTCGAAGTAGAATAATAGTTCTATAATGTTTGAATAAAGCCCAAAAAGTTGACAGCACCTAAGCAACAGTCATCAGCACAAGCACTATAATAGCTTTGAGCTCTACATTTATTAATATCAAGACCATAATTTTGTATCAATTTTAAAATTTTAGAAATATCTTCAGCACCGTGGCTGTGGAGCTCAAGAAATCTGAAAAATCTATCGACTGCATTTCCATTCGATAGGACATATCGTATAGTAAATGTAAGTTGGTCAACATGGCAGATGTCCAGAGTAGAATCTACACTGATGGCAAAGTATTTAGCACTTTCAACTTCTGCGATAATTTTTGACTGTAACTTTTGACCCATAACTTGAATTAGCTCTCCACAAACTGTTTTGGATAGATATGTTGTACTTCCGCAGCCGTTTCCGCCATATCTTTGAATATGGCTAGCCAGAAATGCATCAAACTTGGCAATGGTTTCAAAAACATCTAAGAAATTGCCATTAGATGGAGATCCAAGTGTTCCATCGTCGCCACGAAAGGCAAGCTCTCGTCCTGCAAAAAAATTTATGGTCTCAATGACGCGCTTAAGAACGTTACGCCAATAACTTTTTCCATTTTTCGTTGTTTGTTGTTCGCTGTTGCACATTTTTCTTTCAAATATACCCAATGACAAAACTCTAGATTAAGGATTTTTAAGGATTTTTAATAATTACCGTTCAAATTTTGATTTATGGGTCTTCTGATGACTTTTTAACGTAATTCTTTAGTTATATTTGACCATGTGGCCGGATCTTCTGTTAACCAAAGTATTTCGAATCTTGCCATCGAAATTGAAGGTAAATTGATTTGTTTGGTACCAATGCTGATATCTTCAGTTAAGGATGGATGAGATATCAATGCTAACACATTCAGATCACACCACGGTATCTGCAGATTCTTGATCAGAAAGAAATATTGCTGATATTTCCTTTTCACCGCAATTTTTGTTTCTGTTGGTTGTTTCAATAGTGCTAAAATACTCACTTAATTTAGGAAGCGAAGCTTTAGATTAATCCAGTTCAGCTTTTCGTTTTAACTTTTCCGCAACAATAGCATATATTTTTTTTGGACGACATTATAAAAGCTAGGGATGTTTATTATTATGTCTCTGTTACAGAAAAACAAAGTCTAAATTTAAAAACGAAACACGGGAGAAAGAGAAGTACTTACGCTTATGTATTAAAAATTCTCACTTCACTATTAAATTATTCAATAAACTTCAACTAATAACGTAAATCTAGGCTTGTACCTATTAGAAAAGCTTATAAATACAAAAAATTCTAAAATAAAATCACAAATTTAAAACTTATCATATAATTCATTTAAATATAAAAACAAGTTTTAAACAATGTCTTAATTATATATTACCTATAGTAATAATTCAATAAAATATATGATATAATAAAAATTAAACAAATAAATTTTATATACATGCAGGAAATATTATTGAATATAACTTAAGTATCGTACACAATTTCTTAATTATATATAAGTTAACAACGTTTATAATTATTTTACCACAACAATGTTTCTCAACAAAGTTTATAATGAATTATGTTGCCCAAATTTTACGATGTTGCCCATTGAGAAATTAATGTAAACAATCATATAAATTAAATGTAAATAAATTAAATGTATTTCCCCTAGTAAGTATAATTTTATGACATAATTCTTATTACGGTTCAATATTAATATTGTTATTATGAATTTGAATTTTTAACCGTACAATACTACAACAAGTAAAGAAACAGTCAGTCGGTGCAACCGACTTAGAAATACCCTACACCTATTTGGTTCAAATTTAAGGACATATCCATAAGTCATTTTAACACCATAAAAGCTGTTATTAATTTGATCGTAAGACATAGCTAACCAAATTAACTTTGTAATACTAAAAACATTTTCTAATCACACTATCTATTAAAAAATATTACAAAATCTTACTAATTTATCTATTTAAAAATATTAAAAAACAAACAAACTTGAAATAAATGAAAATATATCTATTCCAATTCAATTACAAAATGAAAAAATTCTAATTTTTAAATTTTGTGATAAAAAGATAATCAAAGCATAATATATTTAATAATCTAAATTTTTAAAAATTGAAATTATTTTAAATGGTTAGTTTATATACCTAATAGAAAAGCTTATAAACGCAAAATATGCAATAAATGTACTTCTAAAATACAATTACAAATTTTGAACTTTTCATATAATTCATTTAAATATTCAAATAAATTTTACATAAATGCAGCACCTTTGTACCTTTGAACACCATGTACCTTTTAACATAGCTGAACCACTACAATTTAGTCTAGATTTCGGAGACAAATAGAACATAGGAAATATATTCTTTGGCTTTGAAATTAAACTCGACCAGAACCAATTCGCATGGTACTTTCATTACTAGTAACCTAGAGTTTAAATTTCATCAAAATACCGGCATTATTTTTTGAGTTATGGTGTTTTTAAGATATATGTTTTTTAGTCCTTGAACTTTTAAAGGTCCCAGAACCCGAAACCATGGTACGATTTCGCCCATATGCAGTCCCGTCATACTTTCAATACTAGTTAACCCTTGTATACAATTGGAACGTTCTATCTTAATTTTAAGTTAATAGTTTTATTAATTTCGATGATAAGCTTTTACACATTTGGGGGTCTAAGAGAGGTCCTGAACCACCACTCCAAATGATCCCAAATTAGGGGGGCACGGAAGAAATAGTAAAGAACACCCTGGGCCAAATTTGAAGCTTCTACATTTGTTTCAAGTTACTATTTTTATTAATTTCGAAAATATGCTTTAAGGTCCTCGGAACTGAGTGGCTGGTCCCCGACCCACTAGTCCAATGGGGCCCAAATTTCAAAGACACTTACGCAATAGGAAGGGACACCCTGATACCAAATTTGGAGGTTATATCTTCATTGGTTTCGGAATTACGCTAGTTTGGCCTAAATTCGATCAAAAAGTTCTCAGTTCCGAACCCATTGTCCAACCCTCACCGTACGTAATCACCGCCGTAGTTTCATTACCAATAACCTACAGCACAAATTTCATGAAGATAGACTCATTAGTTGTTGAGTTATCGTGATTTTTAATATATGTTCGTTATCCCTGACACCGACTAAAAGGTCCAGAATCCGAACCCATGGGCTGATTTCGCCCTTATACAGCCCGTGCTTTACTTATAGTACTAGTTAACCGTTGTACACAATTTGAACGGTCTATCTTAATTTTAAGTAACTATTTTTAGTAATTTCGATTATAAGCTTTTAAAACTTGGGAGGTCTGAGAGGGGTACTGAACCACCTCTCCAATTGATCCCAAATTAAGGGAACACGCAAGAGATAGTAAAGAACACCCTTGTGGCAAATTGGAAGCTTCTACATTTTTTCAAGTTGTTATCTTTATTAATTTTAAAGATATGCTTTAAGGTCTTCGGAAATGTGTGGCTGGTCCCCGACCCACTACTCCGATGGGGCCCAAATTCCCAAGACACTTAGGAAATAGGAAGGGACACCCTGATACCAAATTTGGAGGTTCCATCTACATTGGTTTCGGAATTATGCTCATTTGGCCTAAATTCGATCAAAAAGTTCTAGGTTCCGAACCCATGGTCCAATCCCGACCTTACGCAATCCCCGAAGTAGTTTCATTACTAGTAACCTACAGCACAAATTTGATGAAGATAGCGTCATTAGTTGTTGAGTTATCGTGATTTTTTATATATGTTCGTTAGCCCTTCGATCGATTAAAAGGTCCAAAATCCGAACCCATGGGCTGATTTCGCCCATATGCAATCCCCGCCGTACTTTCAGTCCTAGTAACCTACAGTTAAAATTTCATCAAGATAGCTCCATTATTTTTTGAGTTATCGTGCCTACGGACGGACGGACGGACGGACATGGCTATATCGACTAAGGCGGTCAGGCTGATCACAAATATATATACTTTTCCATATCTAGCTCGCTTCCTTTAGGTGGTTACAAACACCATACCAAAGTTAATATACCCCTTTACCTATTCTATAGGGGTAAAGTATAAAAAGTAATTTTTAACTTTTATAAAATAAGCATTTCTTAAATTATTTTGTATTGATTTTTATGAAAATGTGCATTTCTTTGTAATTACCTTTCTTTGTAATAATTTGTACTGAATTAAATTATTTTAAATTATAGATTTTTGTAAAATAAACATTTCTTTGTAATACTTGCATTTTCTTTGTTTCAAGATTTCGAAATATGGAAATATTAAATTTTATTGTAAACTAATTAACTAAAAAAACATATTTCGAAATTGAGTTATGATTTTTAAGATAAGGAAATGAAATTAATTTTGAATATTTGAACTACTTTGTCAAGTATAAATACTGGTAATATTATAAGAATTTTTTGTATTATTAAACTAGAACTAGAAGAATAAAATTAAATATTAAATAAAAAAGTATTAAAATAATTTTTTCCTTTTATTTTAAATTTTTATTTTTATAAACGGTAACTCCGTTTAACTTATATACTCCGTATGGTAATAATTCAATAAAATACATGATATTATAAAAATTAAAAAAAAATAAATTTAATCGTTTATTAAAAAAATATTTTGTTTTTAATTTATAAAATAAGTAACATACTATGTTTTATGGTAAAATTCTTAGCCTTTTAAAAATACAGAATTATTAAATAAGAACGGAAACAGCAAAGAAGCCTCTTGCATGAAATTTAAAGTTCTATCTTCATGAATTTCGAAGATAAGCTTTTTAATTTCGGGATTTCTATGAAAGTACCTGAACCACCACTACAATTAAGTCTAAATTTTGGGGATACACAGTAGAAAAACACCGTTATACCAAATTTAAAACTTTTATATTTATTTCTAGTTACTATCTTTATTAATTTTGAATTTCTGCTTTAATATCTTGGGAGTACTAAAACATAGCTTACGAAATTAACTTTATAATACTAAAAATATTTTCTAATTTTTTTATCAATCCAAAAATATTAAAAATTCTTACTAATTTACCTATTTCAAAATATTAAACAACAAATAAACTTGAAATAAATGTTGAATACATCTAGTTACAAAATTGGAAAAATTTGATTAGCTTTTCATCCAAAAATTTAATAATTAAAATTTTTCAATATTGAAAAATGAAATAAATTCTTAGTATATGTACCTATTAGAAAAGCTTATAAATGCAAAATATGCGATAAATTGTATTTCTTAAATACAATAACAAACTTAGAACTTTTCATATAATTCATTTAAATTTAAATATAAATATTAATTTTACATACATGCAGCAAGTACCTTTGAACACAACTTAAGTATCGTACACAATTTCTTAAATATATATTGCCAATGGTAATAATTCGAACAATATATATGTATATATGAAAAAATTTAATCGTTTATTAAAAAAATATTTTGTTTTTAATTATCTTCCCTAATATGTTTTGTGGAGGAGGACACTAAGGGAATAGGAAGACACGTCCTTATACCAAACTTGGAGGTTCTATCTGTTTTGGTATAGGTGTTCAGTTATCGTGATTTTTTATTTATGTTCGTTAGCCTTAAACCGATTAAAGAGTACAGAATCCAAACCTATGGGCCGATTATTCTTATGAAAACCTCGCTGTACTTGCAGTGCTACAGTTAAAATTTCATCAAGGTAACTCTTTTAGTTTTTGAGGTATCGTGTTTTTCATATATATGTTCATTAGCCCTTGAACCAATCAAAAGTTTCGGACCCGAACCCATGGTGGAATTTCGGCCATATGCAATCCCCGCCATTCTTTCAATACTAGTTAACCCTTGTACACAATTGTATGTTTTATCTTAATTTGAAGCTACATTCTTTATTAATTTCAAAGATATGCTTTAAGGTCCTCGGAACTGTGTTGATGGTCCCCGACCCACTACTCCAATTGGTCCTAAATTTGAAGAACTCTAAGGCCCCTTAATTTTTGGGCTATCGTGCCTAAGGACGGACGGACATGGCTATATCATTTCAGTAGGTCATGCTGATTACTTTTCCATATCCAGCTCGCTTCCTTTGGGTGGTTAAAAACACCATGCCAAAGTTAATATACCCCTTTACCTATTTTATAGGTGTAGGGTATAAAGATAAAAATCATAATAAATAATACATATTAAAAAGATATAATACTAAATTAATAACAATATACAACACATAATACACCTGCGAAAAAAACACAATAAAATTACGCAATTAAACTTAATAAATAATAACAAACATTATTTCTCAAGAATTTAATTTTTATTATCTAATACATCATAATCTTATATATAAAAGAGAAAATTTGTTTGTTTGTTTGTCCAGGATTCACGTGAAAACCACTAGTCAGATTGTCACAAAATTTTCAAGGAATAATTTTGAGAGCCCGGGGAGTGACATAGACTATGTCACATTTTTATAAGTCAGCAGGTTGCGGCTCCAGAGCCGTTTTAAGCTTTTTCGTTTTTTGGATGTCGAGGCAAAACGGTTTGACCGATTGGCTTGAAATTTTGCACGAAAGTTCCTCTTACCAAATATGAACGTAATATCCTTTCAAAATTTTTTTTTGCAAAATTGTCGGGCGGCAAGCGTTAACAAATTCCAAGTCTGTTGTTACCGATTGACTTGAAATTTTGCACAAATGTTCCTCATAGCAAACGAAATTAGTTGTATAAATTTGGTTGGAATGAATTAACCCATTTCGGCTTGACGAGCTTCCAAAAATTTTGTGTTTCCGATTTGTATCCAATTTCATAGGTTGATTTGCAGTCTAAAAGAGAGGCTGCAAAAAGTTTTAGTTAAGTTCGATTAACCCGTTTTCCACGACGACGCCGTGAATTTTCCTAAATATTTTATTTGCTTTAACGATTAAAAGAATTTTATTGAAAATTTTGTACCAGCATTTTAACTATAAAAACCCACAGGGTTAATTTGATTTTGACATGTTTACGCGTTTTGCACAAGGATTGAATGAAATTTTCAAATATTTTGTATTAACGCAAGTTAACCTTTATTCCAAAAGCTTACTTAATTAATAAGACTAATTTTTTTTCTCTCCTTAAATAGTCTCAAATACTGCAAAAGGTAAATAAGATAATATTAATAATAATAAAAATAAAGTCTTTGTCTTTTATCTACTTTGCAGTTGTTGTTTTTTAAAAATAGATTTCAGTGTGACCCTCTAGTTTTCTTCAAATGAAATCTAAAAATCAAAAAAATCTATTTCGTATATATAATGCTTAAATACATAGTATTTTAAAACCGTTTTTCCAAAAAAGAAGCCTACATTTCTCTAATAAAATCTTAAAAAAAACGAGGAAGAGCGAAGTACAACTTTCAGTTAAGTACTAAACAAAATATAAGTTGAAAAGCAGATTTTTAAACCTTTTCTTAACCATCGACTATATTTTATTCAAACGTTCGCAGTTCAAGAAAACTACTATTGACATAGTTTAATGACATAATGGTAAATTTAGTATACTCTTTTGACCTATAGTCATTTTAATTCAGTTAACATTATTCGCCGGAAACCTACCATCCTCAACTCTATCATCAAGGAGCACCAAATTGTCAAGAAGCACCACGTGTAGAAAAATTAGAGATAATCGTTCAAACTGTTTTGCAAACTGTTTTTTAAAATTTTTGGTTTGCAATCGGTTAAAAGAACTCGACAAAACATTTTCTTAAGCATTCCCCCCATTCAAAAAAGTTGTACCTACTTTCAAAAATTGGATGTAATTTACTTACAAAGTTTTTTTTAAAGAATCATCGGGTCGGCATGGGTTAACAAATTCCAAATCTGTTAGTAAAGTGAACTTCATTTTCAAAGAGGAACACACATAAAAAATTTGAAGTTAATCTGTTAAATCACTTCTAATATATAGCAAAGCAACGAAAAAACCTATAAAAAGCTGTTGGGCCACAATGGGTTAACGGAACTCCACAAATATTTTTTGTGGCTTAATTTATAAGCAAAGTAGTATTTCAAAAAAAATAGCTGAAACTTGCTTTTGTACAATTTGCAAGCTTCCGGGCAACGCTGGGTAAATCTGCTAGTAACAAATAATTACAAGTAATTACAACTAAATGCATAATTCAATTCCAAATAATATTATACTCCGCCTTCATAAATATTAATACATCTGCGCTATTGTATAAGCATATAATAAATCATAAACTTTTTTTTCTTATTACTCATTATCTTATTACATTCATCTATTCATCTAACACTAACAAAATTTTTGCAATATGTATAACAGATTGGTTTGTGTATATACTAGAACTTGGTAGACACAGGCTACTCCGTAATATTACGACCAGATAAATGCAAAGTAGTTATATTTACATAGTTTAAGATATAAAAAAGATTTTTTTTTAATTGATTTAATAATTGTGAACAATATCAATCAGATGTTGATATATCATGACAGATGTTAATATACATAGGAGGAGTGTAAAATTTGTGATCAAGAAGTGAAAAAGGATCAGAAGGGACTATTCTGCGATGTATACTGTAAAAGATGGGTACATTCTTTGTCTACTGGAATATCAAACAATAAGTATAAGAAGATTAAACAAGTAGAGGCACATGTTTTGTGGATCTGAATGAATGCAACGAATTTGTTGTATTGCCACATTCAACAAAACTAAACAAATGCATAAAGAGGAACTCATCAACATGGAGGACGTCAAAAAATCAACATTATACTTAAAATCAACGAAATCAACAAGCAACTAGAGGAGACAAACAAAAAAATATTGGGATTAAATATTGGGAAAAAATCTTATGCAGAAATAACCAAGACCAATAAAAGTGATAATAAACCGGCAAAATAAAAAATTTACAAAAACAATCATAATAAAGCCAAAAATAACACAGCCTGCTAAAAAAAACTAAAAAAATTGTTAAGGAGAAAATTTCAACAGAGGAACTTAAAACAGCAATCAACATGGTAAAAAAACATGAAAGATGGAGGAATAATGATAAGATAACAAGCATAATGAAGCAAACAAAGAAAAATTAAAAAAAGAATTAGAAAAAAAATTGGGAACAGAATACAGAATACAAACAACTCAACAGATTCTCGGATAGATGAACCTGAGAATCAAAATAAGTAATTTTACAGCTAAACCAGCAAATCTTGGAAAATGGTGCTATAAAATTGGTTTATCCCAAACAGGACAAAATACCAAAGAAATGGACATCATACTTGGAGGTAGCGGGAAGCCCCTTCGACAAAATGGTGAACAGCTATATAAATATAGATTGGGAAACACATTTTGTGAGGGAAGATATTGCTGTGCTAGAATGTTTGGGCTACAACCATAAGGCCTGTACTAAAGGAGAAAAATGCGTGAAATTCGCTGGAGAGCATCGTACTCAAGAATGCAGGTGTGAGTGGACCATATGCAGCAATTGTATGACCATTCACAAGTGCCAGAGTGATCATAATAAATTGGAAATTGCACATCGTGCCCCAAGCATTGAGGCAAAAAGAGAAAAAATTAGCTAAACTTCAGATGAAATTTTGAATGAGTTAGTCTTTTAAAATTTTATATACTGATGCAAAGAAGTTAAGGAAAAAATTAGCGAAGATGCATGTAGCCAAAGATACAACAAAGGATCGGATATCATCATAATAAATGAAAATTGGATTTTCTTATATGAAACCAAACACTACAACTTGCCAGGATGCAAGGCGAATTTTAAATCTAGAGACAGCAAAAACGGAGGATATACAGTGATATTCATCACAAACAATATACGATATAATACCCTAGAAAAAGATAGCAAATTCAACACCCTCATCATTGAATTATCAACAGATATAGGAGCAATAAAAATTTTAACAGTTTACAAATCAGATAACCAATAGGATTTCAACTTTACAGATCATTTAGAGGGCACCTATAAGTTTTAATTTAAATTTATTAGTTCCGTTATTAGGAAAAGACAATACTGAACTTTTAGTGGCAATAATTGGTCATTTTATATTATTATTTTGTTGAGTCAGCAAAAATCATTCTGTGGGAAACTTTCAATTAAAGAATTAATTTAGTTAATTCTTGCAACCGACTTAGAAATACCTAGGTGTAGGGTTCAAATTTAATGAGATATCCATCATTCATTTTATCACCATAAAAGCTGATATTAATTTGATCGTAAGACATAGCTAGCAAAATTAACTTTATAATACTAAAAACATTTTCCAATTACACTATCTATTAAAAAATATTACAAATTCTTACTATTTTTTCTATTTAAAAATATTAAAAAACAAAAAACCTTGAAATAAATGAAAATATATTTGTTTCAATTCAATTACAAAAGTAAAAAAAATTTGAATTATTAAATTTTGTGATAAAAAGCTAATCAAAGCATAATATATTTCATTATTAAAATTTTTCAAAATTGCAATTACATTAAACTTTCAGTTTATGATTAGAAAAGCTTATAAACGCAAAATATGCTATAAATATATTTCTAAAGTACAATTACAATTTTAGAACTTTTCATATAATTCATTTCAATATAAAAATAAATTTTACATAAATACAGCAAGTACTTTTGAACATAGCATAAGTCTTGTACACAATGTCTTAATTATATATAATCTATGGTAATAGTTCAATAAAATATATAATATAATAAAAATTAAAAAAAAAGGAATTTAATCGTTATTAAAAAAATATTTTGTTTTCAATTTATAAAATATTATACATAATATGTTTTATGGTAAAATTCTTAGTCTTAAAAGTATTAAATAAAAAAGGAAATAGGAAAGAATCGTCGTGTATCAAGTTTAGAGTTTCTATCTTTATGACTTTCGACGATAAGGTTTTTAATTTTGGGATTTCTTTTTAAAATTGGTAGGAATGTTTCCCTTCCAATTTCCTTAGTGTCCTTGAAGTTTGAGCCCCGTTGGAGTAGTGGGTCGGGGACCAGCCATACATTTTCAAAGACCTTAAAGCATATCTTTAAAATTAATAAAGATAGCAACTTGAAAAAATGTAGAAGCTTCAAATTTGGTACAAGGGCGTTCTTTACTATTACTTGCTTGTCCTCCTAATTCAATTGGAGTGGCGGTTCAGTACCCCTCTTAGACCACCCAAGTTTTAAAAGCTTATAATCGAAACCACTAAAAATAGTAACTTAAAATTAAGATAGAACGTTCCAATTGTGTACAAGGGTTAACTAGTATTTAAAGTACAGCGCGGACTGCATCTGGGCGAAATCAGCCCATCGGACCGAATGCTAACAAACATATATAAAAAATCAAGATAACTCAACAACTAATGACGCTATCTTCATGAAATTTGTGCTGTAGGATATAGGTATTGATACTAAGATTGTGTACGGTGAGGATTGGATAATGGATTCGGAACTTATAACTTTTTCATCGAATTTAGGTCAAACTAGCATAATTCTGAAACCAATGAAGATAGAACCTCCAAATTTGGTATCAGGGTGTCCCTTCCTATTTCCTTAGCGTCCTTGAAATTTGAGCCCAATTGGAATATTGGGTGGGAACCAGCCACTCAGTTCCGAGAACCTTAAAGCATATTTTCGAAATTAATAAAGATAGTAACTTGAAACAAATGTAGAAGCTTCAAACTTGGCACATGGGTGTTCTTTACTATTTCCTGCGTATTCCTCTAGTTTTGGATAAATTTTGGATAAAACTAGTAATTTAAAATAAAGATAGAACGTTCCAATTGTGTACAAAGGTTAACTTGTATTGACGGGGACTGCATATGGGCGAAATCGTACTATGGTTTCGGGTTTTGGAACCCTTGAAAAGTTCAAGGGCTAACAAACATATATCTTAAAAACACCATAACTCAAAAAATAATGCCGCTATTTTGATGAAATTTAAACTTTAGGTTACTAGTAATAAAAGTACCATGGAAATTGGTTGTGGTCGAGTTTAATTTCGAAGCCAAAGAATATATTTCCTATTTCATATGTGTCCCCGAAATTTAGACTTAATTGTAGTAGTTCAGCTATGTTAAAAGGTACTTGCTGCATTTATGTAAAATTTATTTTTATATTTAAATGAATTATATGAAAAGGTCTAAATTTGTAATTGTATTTTAGAAATACATTTATTGCATATTTTGCGTTTATAAGCTTTAGGTACACAAAGTAAATATTTAAAATAATTGCAATTTTGAAAAATTTGGATTATTAAATATATTATGCTTTGATTATCTTTTCATCACAAAATTTAATAATTATAATTTTTTCATTTTGTGATTGAATTGGAATAAATATATTTTCATTTATTTCAAGTTTTTGTGTTTTTTAATATTTTTAAATAGATAAATTAGTAAGAATTTGTAATATTTTTTAATAGATAGTGTAATTAGAAAATGTTTTTATTATTATAAAGTTAATTTGGTTAGCTATGTCTTACGATCAAATTAATAACAGCTTTTATGGTGTTAAAATGACTTATGGATATGTAATTAAATTTGAACCAAATAGGTGTAGGGTATTTCAAAGTCGGTTGCACCGACTGACTGTTTCTTTACTTGTTTAATTATATCTTTATTATTACATGAAATCTTTAGCATCTAGTTATATCTTTAATGGTACAAAATGAACTGCCACGAATAAAAAGTAACATAGCATAAATTGTAATTATGATTATTTAATTGTAATATGATATTAAGGTAAATCGTTAGTATTTAACTGATTAATTTAAACGTAAATTAAAATGTATAAAAAAATTGTTTTTCATTAAAAATATATTTATGAAGAATAATTTTTTTTTCATAATGAAATCGAATATTTATGGAATGTTTTTGGGAACGGTAGTACAAAAGTTTATTGAGATGGATGGATATGTAATATCCCCCTTCTTAAGATTGTTGTTCTCCTGGACAAAATTTTTAACAGTATTCTTTTTGGATATTTTTAGGCATATCTTTCTTTTTGTACAAAAATGCGACCATAATTATCATAACACAGATTATAACAAAAGATGAATTTAAATAAGTTACTATTTGATTTTATCTAGCCGGTGGTGCAGGTGTTAAGCACTGGCCTTTCATGCGAATGGTCTCGGTTCAAATCCTGGCTGGGTCATTATCGATATGCATAATATCTTATATAACAATTTTATCCTATAATCTATATCTGAATAATTTAATACCTAAAAAATAAAATAATTATTAATAACAAATAATATAAAATTAAATTACCAATAATCCTAAAATCATGTTTCTGTAATAACCTTAGCACTATATACAATATCAATAAATACTAACAATAACAAAAGAAAACATGTGCAGATTATGTTCCCACAATATATCAAGGTGTAAAATTCTCCAATATTAATATATTTTTCATTAATGAGAAAATTCGCTACCAAATTTTCTCATATTGTAATTTGATCCTGGTCAATTCTTTATTTAATAATTTCTCATTCTTTTAAATTTCCCGACAAAGAAAACCCCAATTAATATATTTTTGTTCTCACCGATAAATTATTAATTCTTCGAATTGACTGTTATTAACAAAATAATAATTATCTTTCTCGCTCTAACAACATGATCTATATGATGGTCACTATTATAATTTAAATTTCCCATCATAAGTTTTTCGCGACAAATTAAATCGCGTTCTTTAATTAGAAGTTTCCCACAGTATAGTTTGTGCTGACCAAACAAAATAATAGTATAAAATGACCAATTATTGGTATTAACAGTTCAGTGTTGTCTTTTCCTAATAATAATAATTTTCCTAATTTGTGATCAGCGTGACCTCCTGAGTCGATATGGCCACGTCCGTCCGTCCGTAGGCACGATAACTCAAAAATTAATGGAGCTATCTTGATGGAATTTTAACTGTAGGTTACTAGGACTTAAAGTACGGCGGGGATTGCATATGGGAGAAATCGACCCATCGGTTCGGATTCTGGACCTTTTAATTTTTCTAAGGATCGAATTTAGGCCAAAAAAACATAATTCCGAAACCAATGAACATAAAACATTCAAATTTGGTATAAGTGTGCCTTTTTCTATGTTCTTAGAGTCCTGGAAATTTAGGACCAATTAGAGTAGTGGGTCGGGGATTATCCACACAGTTCTGAAGACCTTAAGGATATCATTGAAATTATTAAAAAAAATAGCCGAAAATTAAGATAGAACGTTCCAATTGTGCACAAGGGATCAATAGTATTGAAAGAACAACGACGAGGACTGCATATAGGCGAAATCCGACCATGGGTTCGGAACTTAGAACTTTTTGATCGAATTTAGGCCAAACGAGCATGATTCCGAATTCAAAGTTGTTAGAACCTCCAAATTCGATAACAAGGTGTCCCTTCCTATTCCCATAGTGTCCTCGAAAATTAGAACCAATTAAAATAGTGGGTTGGGACCATCCACATAGTTTCGAAGACCTTAACACATATCATTAAATATATTAAAGATAGTAACTTAAAACAAATGTAGAAGCTTCAAATTTGGCACAAGGCTGTTCTTTACTATTTCCTACGTGTTCCCTTAATGTATAATCAATTGGTGTGGTGGTTCAGGTAACTCTCTTAGACCTCAAAAGGTTGAAAGGCTTGGCATCGAAATTAATAAAAATAGTAGCTTAAAATTAATATAGAATGTTCCAATTGTGTACAAGGGTTAATTAGTATTGAAAGTATGACTGGGACTGCTTATGGGCGAAATCGTACGATGGTTTCGGGTTCTGGAACCTTTGAAAAGTTCAAAAGCTAACAGACGTATATCTTAAAAACACCAAAACTCAGAAACTAATTACGCTATTTGGATGAAATTTATATACCCCTCTACTTCCCAGACCATAAAGCATAATATATTCGAAATTAATAAAGATAAAAAAATCAAATTTGATATGTATACTATTTCCTATTTCTGTTCCTATTTAACACTTTTATATTTTAAAAGCTAAGAGTTTTACTATTAAACATCTTATGTTTTATATTTTATAAATTAAAAACTAAATATTTTTTTAATTTTTATTATATCATATCTATATTTTATTGAATTATTACCATAGGAAATATATAATTAAGAAATTGTGTACGACACTTAAGTTGTAAAATTTATTATCATACGGGTGACTTTATAGTCTAAGGGTATAACAAATTTGCCATTACGTTTGTGACGCAGAGAAGGAGAGGCGGTAGATATAGACTCCAGTGTATGGACCAGTTCAGAATCGAAAAAAAATCAATTTAGCTATGTATGTCCGTCCGTCCGCACGATAACTGAAAAGCTAAAGGAGCTAGGATCTTGAAATTTTCGCAAATTCGTTTTTTTGAAATAGCTGTCATCACTATTTAAATCCAGCCATTTTGGTCCATGGGTTCGGGTAGCTGCCATACAACTTCTTTTTTTATATGAGTATTACTCTGTTCCTGTTACAGCTGTGTGTCTGAAATTTTGCCAAAAGTAGTTTAGTTTTATGGCTAAAGTTTCTGCAAAATTTGGTTGGTCTACTACAGTGGGTTTGAGTAGCTGCCATACAACATCTTATTTTATATGAGTATTTCTCTCCACTTAATGAAGCTGGGTGTCTGAAATTTTGCTTAAAATCGTTTAGTGTAATGGCCAAAGTTTCTGTTCTGTTTGACACAGTCTACTCTACTACACTATTCCTCGTTTTTATATTAAAATTAATTATATGAAACTGTTTAAAATTTATCATTGTATTTTAGAAATACATTTATTGCATATTTTGATTATTAAATTTTGTGATAGCAAGCTAATGAAACTAATATTAAAAACCATGAAATTATATAAACTTTTATATTTATATTATTACAAATTAATATTTCGTTCGAATAACTTTGAGTTTAATTCTATAGAATATTAAAGAATATGTATTTTAAGAGAATAAATTTAAAAATTATTGAAAATTGAAATAATTAACCAAGGGAACTAAATCATTCTACAGTAAATGCACTACAGCTTAAAATCCTGAAAAGGAGTAATTGTAGCATGTGTGTAAAATTTTATTGAATTGGATAAAAGTTTAAAATATGTAATTTTGTAATTGTATTTTACGAATCCATTTACCTCAATTTAATTTGTTGTTTAATATTTTAAATAGATAAGTTAGTAAGAATTTTTAATATTTTTGAATTGATAAAATAATTAGCAAATGTTTTTAGTATTAAAAAAAATTTTGGTTAGCCATGTCTTACGATCAAACTAATAAAAGCTTTTATGATTTTAAAATGACTTATGGACTTCCCATTAAATTTGAACTAATATTTCTAAGTCGGTTGCACCGACTGACTGTTTCTTTACTTGTTTTATCTTAGGTTAGATAAATTGGTATTAAAAATTTTTGCTTATATTATACTTGTTTGTTAGAAAATATAGAATTATTAATTTCTATTGTACAATTATCAAAAAATATAATATGATTTTTATTTAAGATGAATTCTACTCTATTACAATCACTTCTTAATTTTAAATTATTTGCGTTTTTTACAAAAACTACACCAGTATCAATTTCTATAATCTTACAATGTTATTCAATTTTTTTAAACTGGTTTTAATTTTGAAACTGGTTATAATTTATTTTCATATTTTTCCTCGTCGTGATAGAATGTTTTATTTTTAAAAGAATTTACATTAGTTATGTTGATAGAAATTTGTTCAAATTTTGAATTTGAAAGATGACTTATTTTTAATTTACTTGCTTTATTTTTGCTTAGTTTAGGAATTTGTAGAATGAAAATAAAGGAATTATTTTTAACAGCTAATGAGTTTTAAGTTCTTGCATTTTGAAAATATCTATGTTGTAATAGTCAATCTTTTCAGGTGTTAAAATTGGTCTTAACATTGTCTGATGTTTTACAAACATTACGTTTTGTTGCAATTTTTCGATTTCTTCATTTAAGAGATTCATATTTGATAAGATATTAAAATATTGTAATTGATTAACCATATTTCTATGGTCGTTTGAGACGTAATTAGAAATTTTTTCAATTGTTAGGTGATTTTCGTTTATATTATTGTTTAAATTGTTAATATTATCTTGAATTAATTTTGATTTTATTATTAGAATTGTTTATTAATTCTTTACCACTTTGTTCGATTAAATTTAAACGATTTTCGATTTCAATTTTATTTTCTTGGTCCATTGTACTAAAAATAAATTTTAAAAGTGAGCAACCGGCGTCGAGTAATGACCTTTTTATTCTTAACGGCAAAAGGGTTTTAAAAGAATGTTTAATTTTGTTTAGTTTATTTTTTAATATTTAATACGAATTTTTATTATTAAAAATTCGATCAGTGTTAATTATTTGATTTTCTATTATATTTATTAAAATTTCAATGTCATTTAGATTAACAATATGAATTATTTTATCATAACTTTCTATTATGTTGACATCCTCCTCTTGTAGTATTGTAAATCCAGCCTCGGTGTGTAGTTTAAAAACATTAATTGTTGCATGACATGATCCTGTTAGAAGTACTAGCGATATCACTATGTGCAAAATTACCTGTAACGATTTCTTTTTTATAATGTCTTTTTATACGTATGGGGTGAATATTATGATTTTTATTATCTTTAGTTTTATTGTTATTTACTTTAATTTTTTTGTATTTTGGAAATTCTTTGTATTTGCAGGGTTATTTATTAAAATTTCTTAATATTTGGTAGTTGAAAAGGTTTTTTTTTTTATTTAATTTATTATTTATTTTTTTTTTTTTCTTGAATTCTGATTTTTATGTTATCTAAACTAGCTATTTTACCATTAATGAAATCATTAGGTTTTATCTGAGTCGCAGAATGGATAATTTTATTATAAGCTTCTACTACTTTTAAAATTTTACTTGCTGTGTCGAGGTCAGATTCAATTATATTCAAAATTCTTATGTGTTCGATTATAGTTCCATGAGCTCTTTCTATGTTCGAATTTCCGTTATGACTTCTTGGAGAAGTGAAATGAATTTCTATGTTTTCACTTCTACAAAAATCTTTCAGATTGAGACTATTAAATTCATTATCAAACACGATTTTTTTTTTGGTTTACCCAACCATGAATTTCGTAGTTTCACAATTGTTACACTGTTTCGGTCCGAAAGTTTTATTACTGAAACATTTTAAGAAAATTTGTCGATAGTAGTTAAAAATATTTCTTTTTTCAGATAGAAGGTGTCGCCATGGACAATTTCATTCGGTTCGGATGGAGTTTCAGAAATTTGGAACTTGTATTGAATGAGATTCCTGTCATGTTTGGCTAAATTGCAGATATCACAATTATTAATATACTTATAAATAAAATCTTTTAATTTTGGAATGTAATATCTGTCTATTCATTAAAATTTCCAAAAAATCCTCGATTCTTGGTGTTTTCGTCTGTTAGTTTTAATATTTCTATCATTTCTTCTTCATTATTGATTTCCCTAGCTATTTTTGTACATTTGACAAATTTAATTTTTCCACTATTACTAAATAACGGAATTAATTTTTATTGAAGGATCGCGTATATACTGTCTTCTAATTCTGAGTATATGGCTGTTATTCCTAATTTAATTAAGCGTCTTAAGAAATTATTTATATAAATTTAATTTGGAAGATCTTTTTCACAAATAAATATTTTTCTATATTTCTTAAATTTAATTTCTGTTTTTGTAATTTTACTTTTAACTAAGTGTATTTGTTTAAAATGTTGTCTACGATTGGAATGTGGTCATCTAAGTTTTTGATGCCACTATGAATCGTAGCCATTTCACTTTCTCTATCAAAATTGTTTTCTTTTTGAAAATCCATAATATTTATTTCATATTTATTGTTATTTATCCTACTTAAAAAGTCTGCTACCTTATTGTCTTTACCTTCAACGTACTCAATATCAAAGTCGAACTCGTTGAGCTTAATCTTCCATCTTTGAAGTTTGGAATTTGGCTCGTTTAAAGAATGTAGTCTGACCAGAGGTCTGTGATCCGTTCTTATTGTACATTTTGTTCCGTAAAGGTACGGGGGGAAATATTTTGTTGAACAAAATTATTGCCAACAATTCTTTTTACCGTACTATAATTAATCTCATGCTCGTTCAATGTTCTAATGGCGTAAGATATTGGGTGCCCTTTTTGCTATAAAACAGCTCCAATTGCATATTGACTCGCGTTAGTAGTTAGAACGAATTTTTGATTAAAATTAGGATACCGTAAAATTTCAATATACCTACGATCATTGATGTCAATTTTGCTATTATTCTTGTTTTTTAAACAATGAGTTAGCGGTTGTGTTATTTTTGCATAGTCCTTGATGAACTTCCGATAGTAACCAGTAATTCCTAGGAAACTTTTTGGGCTTTTGGGTATTTTTGGGTAGCTTTTTGGGTATTTTGTATTTTGAGTTGGATTGTTTCAATTTTTTTTTTGGATTTTGTTTAATACCATTATTTGTTAAGAGATGACCAAGAAATTCCGATTGGCCAGAAATGAGCATTTACCGACCTGAACTTTAAGACGATATTCTCTTAGTTTTTGAGAACTAAAAATCCCGACGTGCGTATTCCATTTTAACTCATAGTCTACTGTTACCCCAAGATATTTGTATTCCTTTACAAGTTCTAATTTACAGCCATCATAGTATACTTGAATGTGAGTATTGTTTTGTTTTATTAGCATAATTTTTGTTTTATTGACATTTACAGTTAGTTTATGTAAACACATCCAATTATGTATCTTAACCATGTCATAATTCATCTTAAAGTTCAGCTCTTGTCAATTACTTTCAGAATACACTATCGCTATATCATCTGCATATATAGTTGGTTTGCCAGTTAAGTTAAACTTGGACTTAAACTTGGGAGTTAAACTTAAGTTAAGCTGCTTATAAAACACGAAAACAAAGATGGTCCAAGCGAACTTCCTTGGATAACACCGAAATCAATGTTTTTAGTAAAACTTTTTAGTGCAACACATTCTGCATATTGTTCTCTATCTTGTAGGTAGCTTTGAAACCATTGAAACTCTTTATTCATTACTCCACACTCAAATAGCACTCTTAAAAGAGATGATCTGTCAACAGAGTCGAAAGCTTTTTTTAGTTAAAAAAATACGACACTTACTTTATTCCCTTTACTAACTTATTCTTGAATAAGAGTAATTAGATCAAAAATTGCTGAAGTTGTATTTGACTCCTTCGTAAAGCCGTATTGACATTGGCAAATTAAATTATTTTCTCTAAGATAATCAGTTAGTAGTGTGTTTACACATGTTTCTATTATCTTACTAAATACTGAAGCAATTGAGATCGACCTATAGTTATTAACATCTTCTTTGTCGCTTTGCCTTTTATATACAGGGATGACTTTGTTGATTTTTAATGCTTTAGGTATTGTTCCTTCTTCTATTGTGGCATTAATTAACTTAGTGATAGGTTTAAGTAATTCAGCTTTGCATTCTTTTATTATTGATGTTTTGATCTTATCCACGCCTGAACTGTGCGTATTAGTTAACCTTTCAATAAGTTTTAAAGTTTATTCTTCACTTACTTTTTTTAAGCTAAACTTGGTTGTGGTTGTTAAATTTGGGTAATATATAGTATTGTGGATGCCATACTTTTTCCTATATTGTAGTATAGATTATTGAACTCATTAATTTTCTCTATTTTTTCTTCCTGGGTGTATATTTTAGAACTGAAGAATTCAAAATTCCAAATTTTTTGTGGATTATTATTTGTTTTTGTAAATTCATTAATATAATAAGCACGTTTCTTTTTTCTTTTAGCTGAGGTTAAAATATTTAAACAATGTTTATATTTTAACTTAAGATAAGAACAATTAAGATTATGTAAATACTTTTTATACCAGCAGTTTTTAATTTGAATTAATTGCATACATTCAGGATCAATCCAAGGTTTACTATATTTAATTTTTTTTTTATGAAATTTTTTTATGGTTGAAGACGAGGTAATGCAGTTTTTTACAGTATAAATTAAATTATTACAAATTGCACTGGCAGTACTAGTAGGTGAGATGTCACAATTACAATTCATCAGATGCGATTTTAACATACTAATGTTTGTTTTTGTTGTTGTTGTAACTTGTTTATTTATTTTATTTTGCAAAGAGTAATTTCCATCATCCACCTCTAAGATAATTATATTGTGATTTGTAATATTAGAAATTAAATAAGTAATAATATATTTATTTTTCAGGTTATTAGCAATTATGTGATCAATACAGGAATTTGAGGCTAGTCTGGTTATCAATTTATCACAGAAAAAGAAGCCATTTGATCCAACTATAAATTTTTATTCACTTATAAAATTGTTTTCAGGGTTATTTATATTAAAGTTGAAATCACATAAAATTATTGTGTTGTTATTACCAGTTTCTTCTATGTGACTGTCAAATAGTGAAAAGAAATTATTTATGGCATTTTTGTCGTTTTCTGGTGGTGTATATATTGTGGAAATGTGTAGTTTTTTATTACTAGTGTAAATGTTGATGTGAATTAAACTATTAAAGTTATCGCAGTATATTTTTATAGTTTCAAACTTTAATGTTTGTTTGTACATAATCATTCCTACTCCACCACCTTTTCTGTGCTTACGACATGAAAATTTCTTACCATAATTTTTTAGGTTTATGACATCAGTTTCTTCTTCAGTTAACCAAGTTTCAGTTAGTAAGATTAAATGAATAGTATGTTTAAGGTTATCTAAGATATAAGCTATCTCATCCATTTTATTTCTAAGACTACGTTCATTTAGGTATATAATTTTTAGTGATTTTTGTTGTTCAAATTTCATATCTTGTATTTTATGAATGCTGTGCACATGAGATTGGAAAGGTACATTTAAATTATCTTTATTATGCATTATTTATTAAGCTTAATTGCGTATTAGACATTAGTCACAATTATTTTACTAGCTTCAGTTTCCCTAATGAATACCTTTCCTTCCTTTACCCATGCATACTTAATAATATTTTATTTTTTAAATCTCTAGCTTTTTTATAAATTAAACTAAAATATGATGTTAGCCGTTCATTAATAAAAATTTTTTGCATTTTATGAACAGCACTATCTGTTTGATCAAATATTTCATTAAATTTTAATGTATTATCTTTTTTGCTTCGATAACCTTATTTTTTAAAATAGCACTTTTAATCTTAACAACTATTTTTCTGGGCTCACCTGAATTTACAGGACTATTTATGAGGTATGCAGATATTATATCCTCTTCCTTCATTTGAATACCAAGTTTACTCACCACTTTGCTCACCGAACATACTGGTTCACTTTCTGGAGCATCGCCATCTCCGGAAATTTAAATATATTTAGCCAATTTTTGTTGTTTAATCTTTTCTATTTCAATTTTGTTTTTCTCCACTAGGTCTTTAAGTTTTTTATTTTCCATTCGGAGTTGGATATTTTCGTCGATTATTGGATCCAGTATATTTTTCAGCTCTGTGAATTCTAAGTCATGGCCACTTAGTTGCTTCACAATTTCCTCCAGTTTTTTTATAATAACTGAATCACTGTGATGAGTAGACTGTGTTTTACTATTTGTTGTGTTCAGTCCTGCTGATTTATAGTTTTTTTTGTACATGTAGTACATTCCCACATTTTATCGGGATTTTGACGATAGATTTCCACGTCTTCATTTGAAAATGTAGAACATTCGTAATGATAATATTTTTTCCACTCTCCACCACAATTTATATGGTTTTTGATTCTTAAATTTATATTTTTATTGCACCGCGAACAATTAACCTTTTTAGTATTTGACATTTTGACAGCTTCTTTCACGTGGGAGTATGTTTTGCAGTTGATTCCAAAATAATAGGATTCATTCCTATGGATTACTCAGGTACAAATTAATTAATGATTACAATTACTACTATACAGGATAATTTATCCTTACTTTAACTCAAAAACCTTTAGGTACACTGAAAAATATTGAACTTAACAAATAATGCAATGCAAAAATTTCTAATTTATTAATTTATTCTTACTTCAAAATTCAGTACGTACTAACACACTAATAGCGAAGTATATATTAGCCAAATCAATTGTTGCAAAATATTAAGCCTTTCCCAATTTGTCAAATAAGGACTCGATATTGGGAATTTGTCGTCGACAACTATTCTCCATTTTTGTATCCCTGAGTGGTCCAACTTCTTTGGAACCACCTAAATAGGGGAACTATATGGTGAATTGCTGGATTTAATTATCCCTTGACTCAACATTTCTGAAATTTGCTTTTCTACTTCCTTCTCGTGAATTTTGGAAAATCTATATATTTTTGGATATATAGGTTTACTATGATTAGTTATAATTTGATGTTTTATCCTATCGATATTGGTTAATTGATTTCCTTCTTGATAAAATAAATCTTTGTTTTGATAAATAATTTTCTTTAAAAAAATTTTTTCTTCATTATTAAGTTTCTTCTTTTTTATATAATCGAACAATGTTTTTGAATTTAAATCTTATGAATATAGGTGATGAATTTCATCAAAAGGATATGAATTTATAAATTTGGTTATTCTACCCATGATTTCTTTTGAATTATTTTTAAAATTAATATTCGCGCCTATTGCTTTTATTATGTTTTGACCTAAAATTGCTTTAAAATTTTTTCCTTTTAAATTTAATACTTTCCAAACCATTTTAGCTTGGTGATTAAATTCATTTGGAACCTTCATATATTTTTGTTCGTCCTGCTAATGTTGATACTTCTGTTGGTGGATTTAATTTTTTTCTTTTTATATACGGAAATAAGTTACTATCGATTATTGACGTTGTGGTACCGGTATCTATCAGACATTTAAATTTCTTTTTATTTATTTTCAATTCAACTACCGGTAGAGCAGTTTTTGAAGGCCTGATAGAAAATTTTGTTCTTCAGTTAAGACTTCAACTTCCATGGGTTCTACATTATTATTAGAATTTTGTTGCAATCGATTATAACCATTCAAAAGATTATTATAACTCTTATTAGAGTTATTGTTTCTATTGCTATTAAAAATATTATTATTATTTGGACTATTTCTAAAATTACCGGAATTGCTATTAAAATTACTTCCATTGTTATTATTATTATAATTAGACGAGTTAATATGAGATCGACGTGGATCAAATTTAAAGTTCCTATCTTCATGAACTTCGAAGATAAGCTTTTTAATTTTGGGTTATCTGAGGAGGCACCTGAACCACCACTACAATTAAGTCTAAATTTCGGGGGCACATAGGAAATAGGATATTTATTCTTTGGCTTCGAAATTATACTCGTTTGGTCTCAAATCAATCGAAAGCTTCTAGAACTCGACCAAAACCAATTCCCATGGTACTTCATTAGACAATTGGAACATTCTGCCTTAATTTTAAGTTACTATTTTTAGTAATTTCTATTAGAAGCTTTAAAACCTTTGGAGGTCTAAGAGTGTTACTGAACCACCACTACAATTGATCCAAAATTAGAAGGACGCGCAAGAAATAGTAAAGAACACCCATGTGCTAAATTTGAAGCTTCTTAGTAAGGCTTTTTTAGTAAGGCTGTTCTTTACTATTTCCTACGTTTTCCCTTAATGTATGATCAATTGGTGTGGTGGTTCAGGTAACTCTCTTGGACCTCAAAAGGTTGAAAGGCTTGTCATCGAAATTAATAAAAATAGTAGCTTAAAATTAATATAGAATGTTCCAATTGTGTACAAGGGTTAATTAGTATTGAAAGTATGACTTGGACTGCTTATGGGCGAAGTCGTACGATGGTTTCGGGTTCTGTTACCTTTGAAAAGTTCAAAAGCTAACAAACGTATATCTTAAAAACACCAAAACTCAGAAACTATTTACGCTATTTGGATGAAATTTATATACCCCACTACTTCCAAGACCTTAAAGCATAATGTATTCGAAATTAATAAAATTAAATTTGATATATATATTGTTATTGAATTGATGTAGTTAGTAGGATTAATTTTTTATTGCATTTTATTATTGAATTATCACAGTATTTTGAATTAAAAAAAAAAAAAAAAAAAAAAAAAAAAAAGAATTTATGTATATAATTTATGTATTATAATTATAATAGGATTTGATTTACAAATTTATTTTCTTTATGAATTATAAAACTCTGTACGAGCTATATTAGCTCTTTTGAGATCTGAAATAAATAAATAAATACTAATTCCTATTTCTGTTTCTATTTAACACTTTTATATTTTTAAAAGCTAAGAGTTTTACTATTAAACATCTTATGCTTTATATTTTATAAATTAAAAACTAAATATTTTTTTAATTTTTATTATATCATATCTATATTTTATTGAATTATTACCATAGGAAATATATAATTAAGAAATTGTGTACGATACTGAAGTTGTAAAATTTATTATCATACGGGTGACTTTATAGTCTAAGGGTATAACAAATTTGCCATTACGTTTGTAAAGCAGAGAAGGAGGGGCGGTAGATATAGACTCAAATGTATGGACCGGTTCAGAATCGAAAAAAAACGATTTAGCTATGTATGTCCGTCCGTCCGCACGATAACTGAAAAACTAAAGGAGCTAGGATCTTGAAATTTTCGCAAATTCATTTCTTTTCCAATAGCTGTCATCACTATTTAAATCCAGCCATATTGGTCCATGGGTTCGGGTAGCTGCCATACAACTTCTTTTTTTATATGAGTATTACTCTGTTCCTGTTACAGCTGCGTGTCTGAAATTTTGCCAAAAGTAGTTTAGTTTTATGGCCAAAGTTTCTGCAAAATTTGGTTGGTTTATATGAGCATTACTCTCCACTTAATGAAGCTGGGCGTCTGAAATTTTGCTAAAATTAGTTTAGAGCCAAAGTTTCTATTCTATTTGACACAGTCTACTCTACTACACTCTTCCTCGTTTTTATATTAAAATTAATTATATGAAACTGTTTAAAATTTATCATTGTATTTTAGAAATACATTTATTGCATATTTTGATTATTAAATTTTGTGATAGCAAGCTAATGAAACTAATATTAAAAACCATGAAATTATATAAACTTTTATATTTATATTATTACAAATTAATATTTCGTTCGAATAACTTTGAGTTCAATTCTATAGAATATTAAAGAATATGTATTTTAAGAGAATAAATTTAAAAATTATTGAAAATTGAAATAATTAACCAAGGGAACTAAATCATTCTACAGTAAATGCACTACAGCTTAAAATCCTGAAAAGGAGTAATTGTAGCATGTGTGTAAAATTTTATTGAATTGGATAAAAGTTTAAAATATGTAATTTTGTAATTGTATTTTACGAATCCATTTACCTCAATTTAATTTGTTGTTTAATATTTTAAATAGATAAGTTAGTAAGAATTTTTAATATTTTTGAATTGATAAAATAATTAGCAAATGTTTTTAGTATTATAAAAAAAATTTGCTTTTGACTTTCCATTAAATTTGAACCAAATAGGTGTAGGATATTTCTAAGTCGGTTGCACCGACTGACTGTTTCTTTACTTGTTTTTTTTTTTTTTTATGTTTCACAGGTTCAAAAATGTGCTTAGAACTTCGCCACAAGTGCTCCTTTATTTTTATTACAATAATTAACACTTAACACTAGGCAACAAAATTATATTAATAACAATAAGTTCTTATATTATTATAAAAAATTTTAATTAGGTAAAATATTTTTTTTTTTTTTAAGTTATGAAATACACAATTATAAAGGATTAGATAGTCATAAGAAATTTTCTTAATTAGCATTTATATACAAGCATAGAATCGGTAGATCTGCCATATAAAGGGGCTCGCCACAAGTGCTAAGCACTTTTAACCTTAGAAAATTGTACCCCAGATTTAATTTTATCGTGAACCAACTTATAACATAATACACATAATTCATAGACCTTTAATTTATCAACAGATAATAAATTTTTACGGTAAAGTGTGTTGGATGGGAATAAAAGAGGTAAACGGTTTATTGCGTTTAATACCTTATTTTGCAAAACTTGTATTTAATGTAATTTATATGCGGGAGAAGTCGACCATATGTAATTTAGATAAATAAACTGGGAATGTATATGTGCGAAATATATATTGTATAGAGTAGATTTTGGAAGAATGTAGCGTTGTCTATATAAAGCTGCTACATACGAAATAGTTTTATTTTTACATGGTCAATGTGATAAGTTCATTTCAAATATTTGTCTATATATAGACCAAGATACTTATTAAAACCAGTTCCCTGAAGGTTTTCACCATTCACAATTATTTTGAAATTATTTGGCACAGGTTTTTTCAAAACTATGTGTTTGGTTTTATTTATATTAATTTTTAATTTGTTATTTCTGAAATATTCATTTAATGTATTTAAATCGGTTTGCATGCTTTCATACGCTGCTGCCATATAATCTTCACCATAAACCAGCAAGGCATCATCAGCATATAAATTATTGCTCCTTTACAGGGGAGTTCAAAAATGTCATTTATGTATACTACGCTCCAATATGGAGCCCTGTGGTACACTTTTTTTACCAAATTAAAATTACTACTAACACCAATTTGAACATGTTGTACGAATTTATATATTGTACGGCGTCATTTGAAAAATGTGCTGCTTTAAGTTTCATTAGCAGATTGTCATGATCAATTAAATCAAATGCGTTTAGGAGATCAATACTTATTAATGAAGTTATTTTGTTTCGAGACATTGACCCCTGAATCATGTTAATAACTTCGATGCAGGCTGAAGTCATACTTGATAATGGAATAAATCCAAACTGGTTCTTATTGACGAAATTGGTCTTCGCAAAGTGTGTCCACATTTGATTAAAGATAATTCGTTCAAATGGTTTCGAAATTACCGGAAGGACAGATATGGCCCTTAGGTCCGGACTTATGTAAAGGTCTAATCTTAGCTATTTGTAATTCATCTGGAAAATAGCATTTAACAACCGAATCGTTAAAAATTTTTGTGAGCAGGCTTATCTTATCATCTGGAAATGCTTTAAGATCTTTTGCAGAAATTCGATCATAACCACTCGCAACATTATCCCGAATATTCTTTATGTGTTTGCTCATAGCCATATTATTGGTAAATTGAAAAAAAAATTGATGTTCATCAAATAAAAGATCTAAATTGTATTCATTATAATTCTGTACAATTAAACTAGATTGATTCCAAAAGCATGCAACCGAAAGAAAATGATTATTAAAATAATTTACTATATTCCATGGATTACACACAGTAACACCAATATAAACCAGGGCTGTGGAGTCGTATCGAAATTGATCAACTCCGACTCCAACTCCGGGCTTTTATTGGACTCGACTCCGACTCCGACTCCGACCTGACTCCGACTACGACCTATATTCATCAACATGTATAAAATAAAATTTTTTTTTATTTAATTCTATTAAATTTATGTTTTACTAAAAGATGAGAAAAAAAAAGTAAAAAACAAAAAAAAATCTCATTTAAAATATGTATTGTTTTCTGTTTTAATTTTTAAAATATATATTATTTCTTAAAAATAGAATTGCTTCAATCAAATCTTCTTTAAGCGATGCACGTAGGTCTGACTTAATTATTTTCAGAGCAGAAAACAATCTTTCGACACTGACTTGTGTCGGCGGTAAAGCGGTTACAATTCTAGCAACATTTTCGATTATTTTTGGGTACACATCGATAGCTTCTTGGACGTTCAATTTTGATGATCGATCATATTTTTCAACTCCCTCCAAAGCGGTAAAAAACTCCTTTTTAAACTTCTGCTCTTCTGTATCTGGTTCCTTTTCATTATAACGCTTTCGTTTTATAACATCCAATTGATTTAAATATTTGTCAAAATCTAAATCTTCATTTCTAGAACTAGAAGCTGATTCCTGACTAGAGACAAAGTAAGAAGGCTCGATCTGTGTTTCACTATCTAATCCCGGAAAATATTTGATGCGAACGGTGATTTGATAGAGCGTCTCTTTTGCTTTTGCAATTTGATGGTCATTTAATAGAATTCGGTTCATTGGATCAATGTAAATAGCGGCTACCAAAATTTCATTTTGCAAAAGTAGTAGTTCCCTTTTATTCATGGAAGATGTAATAGCACTGGAAATTGGTTCATCAGTGCGGGACAACTGATAAATTAAGTTTCTCCACTCAAAAAAGAAGGTCCCTGGAGTTATATCTAGTTTGCAATTTTTTTGTCAGAAGATATGGACGAAATAAAATATTTTCTAAATTTGCGGCTTGTTCCCATTCGGTTTCATTTAGAAAAAGATTTGAATTATCCATATCTGCAAAAAATGTTTTTAATTCAAGCAAACGCTTTATCATAAGGTAAGTGCTTCCCCAACGTGTAGCTTGATCTAAAATCGCACCTTTCCCAGCGCGCCTCTTTAAAATAGCATCTATTTTAGGAGTTCTCGCTGTGACAGCCATTTGTCTCAGCTTTATGATAGTATTTGTTGCATCATGATTTTTTAGACCATCTCGTATTGCTAATTGCAATGTATGCACAGCGCATCTCATATGTTGAATATAAAATGATTTGGATACTTCATCACAAATATCATTCAAGTCTTCACTGTTTTGCTCTACTAAGAGTTCAGTTGCATCAAAATCGTCCTCCATAACCAACGCCTCTTCATTTTCCTTATTTAATTTCTCCGTAACACTTAGCATATTCGAAGCATTATCAGTAACTATACATAAAATCTGCTCTTTTTTAATTTTAAAGTCCTTTAGAATTTCTTCCAATATATTTTTTATGTATTCACTTGTGTGATGAGCTTGAGTATCTTTTACTGCCAAGGTCTGAGTTATAGTTTCTTTGTTATTATTAAACCGGACATTAATTGCAATATAGTTTACTCTATGCCGAGTGCAACCATCCATTTTAATAAACACAAAATTCCCTTTTAATTTTTCTATAAGATGACTTCTGTGTTTTTCAGCCTCATCTAATATCATTTTTCTAATACTTTCTCTTCCTAAAGAAACTTTAAGTTTATTAGCCATTTCACCATTTAATTCTAAAAATGCTGACTGTGAAAAAAAGGATATCGGTATACTGTTTTGAACCACCATTTTTATTAAGGCACTTTTGAAGTTTTCTGCTGTCATTGTCACAGTAATTTTATCGCTAATGTAGAATTTGGATAATCCGGGTTGCGATATGTTTGATGAGGAGGAGGATGGTTTAGCGGTCATTGGTTTCGTATTCGCCTTATCTACTTCTTCTAGTACTTTCGGATGATAACGCTGTAAATGTGGTTTTAAATTTGATATTCTGCCAGTTGTTAATTGTGCTTTGCACATTTGTTCTTCATCACCTTCTATATAACATAGGCATTCATAGAATTTCCCATCTGATGTAATTGCAAAATGCTTAAGTAATGCCAATTTTAATTTTTTATCCATTTTGAAGCCTTCAAAAATACTAAATTAACAATAAATATTAAAAAGATAATATTTAACTTCCGTTCAACAAAGAATTTCACGATGTAGTTTGGTAATTATAATTTATTTCAGTTGTTGTCTACTTTATTTTAAAAAAATTACTGATGCTCTTCAATTAAGATGAGCATGTATTTATACCAAAATTAAACTAGGATTTGGGATTTTCTTATATTTATTATTTACCTGTCTGACAACCGTTGCAAAAATTTTTTGTAATATTTTTATGAAGAATTATTTTTGCCTGTAATAATTATGTTCTGCAAATTAGGTGTACTTATGAATATTTTTTGATTTTTAAAACTTATTAGTATTTTTATTACTTTATGCGGATACGTATAAAGGACATCTGCTAATTGTTTTTACCTGTTTAAATTAGTAAATCTTTAAAAAATCCACAGAATTTAAAAATTACATTTAAATTTTTATTGTTACAATAAAAGTAACAATGTTTTTTTCAGATTTTCTTTTTAAAAGGTAATTGAGTTAATTTTAAATAAAAGCAGCCGGTATTTCATGTCATTAATTAAAGACCTTACCAAAAGTTTTTCAATAATATTCTTACATAGAAAAGCAAAAGGTAAAAATAGTCATAATAATGTTGAAAATTCCAAATAAAATTTTAAATTTTTTTCGGAGTCGGAGTTTCTTCTGTTAACTCCGCTCCGACTCCAACTCCAAGCCCCCAAAAATGCACGACTTCGCGACTCCAGACTCCGACTCCAGCTCCGACTCCACAGCCCTGATATAAACGATATTTTCTGGTACATAATTACTACAAATATTAGGCCTATTATAGAGAGAATAATTTATAATTTGCCACATGTTTTTTTGGATTTTTTAAGTTTAATAAACATTGATTATCAATAAATTTTTTTTTTTTAATATGTTTTTTATTCTCAAACTGGTTTCTTATCTTTCTAAGTTCTTCTTTTATGTATAAATTATTAGGGAATTTTTAGTTAGTTTATATAATCTTTCTTTTTCTTTAGACAAATGTAAAAAATCTTTTATCATAAAAGGTTTTAGAAACCGGTTTTTATTATACCCTACACCTATAGAATAGGTAAAGGGGTATATTAACTTTGGTATGGTGTTTGTAACCACCTAAAGGAAGCGAGCTAGATATGGAAAAGTATACATATTTATGTTCAGCGTGACCTCCTGAGTCGATATAGCCATGTCCGTCCGTCCGTCCGTTCGTAGGCACGATAACTCAAAAAAATAATGGAGCTATCTTGATGAAATTTTAACTGTAGGTTACTAGGACTGAAAGTACGGCGGGGATTGCATATGGGCGAAATCGGCCCATGGGTTCGGATTCTGGACCTTTTAATCGATCGAATGGCTAACGAACATATATAAAAAATCCCGATAACTCAACAACTAATGATGCTATCTTCATCAAATTTGTGCTGTAGGTTACTAGTAATGAAACTGCTTCGAGGATTGCGAAAGTTTGGGATTGGACCATGGGTTCGGAACCTAGAACTTTTTGACCGAATTTAGGCCAAACGAGCATAATTCCGAAACCAATAAAGATAGAACCTCCAAATTTGGTGTTAGGGTGTCCCTTCCCATTTCTTTAGTGTCTTTGAAATTTGAGCCCCATTGGAGTAGTGGGTCGGGGACGAGCCACACATTTCCGAAGACCTTAAAGCATATCTTTAAAATTAATAAAAATAGCAACTTGAAAAAATGTAGAAGCTTCAAATTTGGCACAAGAGTGTTCTTTACTATCTCTTGCGTGACTCCCTAATTTGGGATCAATTGGAGTGGTGGTTCAGTACCCCTCTTAGACCTCCCAAGTTTTAAAAGTTTATAATCGAAATTACTAAAAATAGTAACTTAAAATTAAGATAGAACGTTCAAATTATGTACAAGGGTTAACTAGTACTATAAGTACAGCGCGGACTGTATAAGGGCGAAATCAGCCAAAGGGTTCGGATTCTATACCTTTTAATCGGTTTCAGGGCCAACGAACATATATAAAAAATCACGATAACTCAACAACTAATGACGCTATCTCCATGAAATTTGTGCTGTAGGTTATTGGTAATTAAACTACGGCGGCGATTGCGTACGGTGAGGATTGGACAATGGCTTCGGAACTTAGTGCTTTTTGATCGCATTTAGGCCAAACTAGCATAATTCCGAAACCAATGAAGATAGAACCTCCAAATTTGGTATCAGGATGTCGCTTTAGATTTCCTTAGTCTCCTTGAAATTTGAGCAGAATTGGAGTAGTGGGTGGGGACCAGCCACTCAGTTCCGAGGGCCTTAAAGCATATTTTCGAAATTACAAAAGATAGTAACTTGAAACAAATGTAGAAGCTTCAAATTTGGCACATGGGTGTTCTTCCTGCGTGTCCCTCTAATTTTGGATGAATTGGAGTGGTGGTTCAGTATCTCTCTTAGACCCCCCAATGTGTAAAAGCTTATCATCGAAATTAATAAAACTAGTAATTTAAAATAAAGATAGAACGTTCCAATTGTGTACAAAGGTTAACTAGTATTGAAAGTATGACGGGGACTGCATATGGGCGAAATCGTACGATGGTTTCGGGTTCTGGAACACTTGAAAAGTTCAAGGGCTAACAAACATATTTCTTAAAAACACCATAAATTAAAAAATAATGCCGCTATTTTGATGAAATTTAAACTCTAGGTTACTAGTAATGAAAGTACCATGGGAATTGCTTGTGGTCGAGTTTAATTTCAAAGCCAAATAAAATATTTCCTATTTCCTATGGGTCCCCGAAATTTAGACTTAATTGTAGTAGTTCAGCTATGTTAAAAGGTACTTGCTGCATTTATGTAAAATTTATTTTTATATTTAAATGAATTATATGAAAGGTCTAAATTTGTAATTGTATTTTAGAAATACATTTATTGCATATTTTGCGTTTAAAAGCTTTTCTGTTAGGTATATAAACTAACCATTTGAAATAATTGCAATTTTGAAAAATTTGGGTTATTAAATATATATGCTTTGATTATCTTTTTATCACAAAATTTAATAATTAAAATTTTTTCAGTCTGTAATTGAATTGGAATAAATATATTTTCATTTATTTCAAGTTTTTTTGTTTTTTAATATTTTTAAATAGATAAATTAATCGTAAGAATTTGTAATAGTTTTTAATAATTAGTGTAATTAGAAAATGTTTTTAGTATTATAAAGTTAATTTGGTTAGCTATGTCTAACGATCAAATTAATAACAGCTTTTATGGTGTTAAAATGACTCATTCATATCTCATTAAATTTGAACCAAATAGGTGTAGGGTATTTCTAAGTCGGTTGCTCCGTCTGACTGTTTCTTTACTTGTTTTTTATTTTGTATCGTTGAGTGTTAAAATCAATTACTGAAATCCATTGTTTTATAACATATTTATAAATTACATGTTCTGAATTAAAGTTTTGGTAATGATTGAATTCTTGAACTGATATTTTTTTGTTAGTATAAAATAAATTACTGTTTAGAGTGCAGTTACTAATTGCATTTGAATTAATTTGCAGTAATAAAATATTGTGATCGGATATAGAGTTTTCAAAGATAGCCAAATTAAAATCGTATTGTAAATGATCGGTAAAAAAATGATCGATAATGGTAGAAGAATGTTCACTAATACGAGTTGGCATCGAGGGTGTATTTGCATTAAGAATAGTATACCTGTTCAGGTTTCATAAGCTGAGTTGGTACAAACTAAAAACAAAAAAGAGAAACAGACAACAAAGAATCAATATTCAATTAAAATACTTATCTAATCATCCAGTCAAAAACAACTCCAAGCTTCAAACATCAGGACTCCGTTTTGAAACAGCAAACAGCAACAGTGATAACTAATAACTTCAACAGCAACAGTGATAACTAATAACTTCAGCAGCAACATTGATAATTTTGAGATTTCAAAATAGTTTGCTCTTAACAAATGTAAAAAATTGTTTGTTTACATTTGGTTCTGTACTATTGTTTTAATATGGTACTTAATCAAAATGTCAAATCAATTTTATATCTGTTATACTTACCTATAAACAAATTATATATGTCAAGTTCAATTTGTATAAAAGTATCAGTCATACCAACATTTTTTACTTTCAATTTAGTTTCAATTAATTTACACAACACATAGATTTAATATTTACTTTCAATTTCAATTAAGTTTCAATTAATTTATACAATACATAGATTTAATATTTTTACATTTGTTTAAAGTTACTTTACTATTACATGCTTAGATTTTTTGTAAAGGTTAATGAACTTGGTTTAAACGTTAATCCTAAACCGTTTATCTCCAGTGTATAAAAGGAGCAAAATTGCTTAAAAATCATTATTGTCTGATCGATCGATAGTAGAGTATTTAAGTTATTGTAAAGGTGTTATATATGTTAAATTGTTAAATTATAAAAGAATTTATATTAAAATTATTAAATTATAAGAGAATTTATATAAAAAGAATTTATAGTAAAATTATTAAAATTATAAAAGAATTTATATACAAAGAATCTATATTAAAATTGTTAAATTATAACAGAATTTATATAAAAAGAATTTATAGTAAAATTATTAAAATTATAAAAGAATTTATATACAAAGAATCTATATTAAAATTTATTAAAATTATAAAAGAAATAAAGAAGTGATTTTTAACCAATTAAAAATTAAAAGGTTTTTTTTTATGTATTCGCATTAAACACTTTGGTCCTTCGAGCCGGATTTTAATATAATTAGTTAGAATTTTAAATTGTGACTATTAGTTTAAAAATAGTGTAGAACTAAGAATTAAAATCTAAAAGAATTACTTGTGTGAAAATTATAAAGAACTAAAAACTAAAAAATATATAAAGTGTGTAAAAACTAAAAAACTATATAAAGTGTGTAAAAACTAAAAAAAAACAAACTATATAAACTAAGTGTGTGAAACCGTGGAGAAAAGATTTTTTATATAACAGATAGAAGCGGTACGGTAGCAGATAGAAAACGGTTACGCGACGCGAACGGTCAAGTACATAAGCTGAGAAGACGATAAGCAAACTAAGTATTGCCAGTTTTCATGTAAGTCTGTTCCAATTACATAAATTACAATTAATATAAAAAACTACATATTCCAATTACATAAACACACTACATATTACAATTACATAAATTACAATTATATAAATTACAACTAATATAAATATAGTTAATATAAATTGTTAGCACATAGAATACATAACATATTATTACATTTTTTAATAAAAGTTGATACTTAACAACAAATAATAAATTATTAAATACATAAGTACAACAAAATTAAAATCACAAAATATATTTTACATAAATTATATTATTACATATTACATAATTACACTATTATATACTACACACGATTACATTGAGTTAAACAAGCTTTATATTCCATTATAAGTACTTAAGTTATATTTTCAAACCGTAAAGACATATACCTCATAAATATATAACGTTAACAAATATACTAAGCAAATTTTCGAAAGGATGGACAAATTATTAAAGTTGCAAAAGTCCCACAAGGGTTTAATCGAAGCGATGGCTGACAGAATTCAGAGAGACGATAGCAGTAAAACTAGGTTCTACTATGCTTCCATTTTAGATGATTTACAATCATACTGGAATAATTTCAAGAAGACGCACTCCGAACTGCATCTGATACATACAACTAAGGCATTGGATGGAGATGACTATTTCGATGATGATGTGTATTCTAAAGTAGAAGAAATAGCGCTTACAGCGATGGAATGGTTGGTAAATAAAATCGAACAGTTAACACCAGTGTCAACAAATACATCAACACATGCCAGTGGTGCAATCGAAGCTGGCCAACGAGAACAAAATCATCAAGTAGTTCTACCTAGAATAAACTTGCCAAAATTTAATGGGGATTATGCGAATTGGCGCTCCTTTAGAGACTTGTTCATATCAGTGGTACATGACAATAACAGTTTATCAAAGGTTCAGAAGTTGCATTATTTAAAAGGGTGTCTGATAGGAGAAGCAGAAAAGTTATTAAGGAGCATTCCTGTTACCAACGAAGATTATGAGCCAGCATGGCAAAAATTAAAGGATCGATATGAGAATAAACGAATTCTCACTTATACGCAACTAAATAAATTGTTAAATCAGAATAAAATGCCAGTAGAAAGCTGCCAAGGATTAAGGAACTTTGCTGATATTGTGGAAGATAGTTTACAACAATTAACGTCAATAGGGATTCACACAAACAACTGGGATGTTTTATTAATCCATATCTTGACGCAAAAATTGCCAACGAATACGGCCAAAGCCTGGGAAGAAGATCTTGGACAAAAGTCCAAAGATACTTTACCAACAATTACACAATTTATTAAATTTATTCTACATCGATCGCAGGTACTGGAAGTAATTTCTAATTCTTTAAGGGTAAGAAATAATCAACCAATTTTAAAGACAAATCACGTAAATCAACAAGAAATCCAAACACGAAGTTGTCCGAGTTGCAGAGGTAATCATTATATCAATCAATGTCCGGAATTCATAAAAATGAACACTGCAAAGAGAAAAGAGTGCATCAAGAAAGCACAAAAATGTTTCAATTGTTTTTCCAATAATCATTCAATGGCAAAATGTACGAGTAAAAATAGTTGTAAACATTGTGGTAAGAGGCATAACACAATGTTGCATGAATCAAGACCTGAGCAGTCAAGCGCTATATCAGAAAATCCAGAATTTAACCATCAACAGTTTACAAATGGCCCAAGTTCAAATAATCAATCGTCACGTTTTCAGGATACTACTCAAAACCTGACGTCTTGCATGGTCTCCAAGAGCTCCATGCAACAAGTTTTACTAGTCACAGCATTAGTTAAGGTTCTTGCACCGACAGGACAAGAAGTCGTGCTAAGAGCACTCATCGATCAAGGGTCGCAGGCATCTTTTGTGAGCGAAAAAATCGTCCAAAAGTTACAACTAAGGAGAGAGAAGGTATCAATTAATATTCAAGGCATTGGTAACACTCGAGTACAAAATCTAAATGCAAAGGTTAAGTTTGTGGTTAAGAGCTTGCACAATATGAATCAAATAGAAGTACATGGATTCGTATTGAAAAAATTAACAAACATCAATTTAGGAGTCGATCATCATTGGCACGAGTGGACTCACATACAAGGAATTGAATTGGCTGATCCTACCTTTTATGAATCGGGCAATGTGGATCTACTTTTGGGAGCTGATGTATATTCAAAAATTATACTAAATGGTATTATAAAAGGAGGCCCTAGGAAACCTCTCGTACAAAATACAATATTTGGATGGATCTTGTCAGGAGAAGTTCACCAAAACACACCCATTAAAACGTTAAATAACTTTCATGTAACAACCTCATTAGAAAATCATATAAAACAATTCTGGGAGTTAAAGAAGCTACCAGATGATAGAAAACACCATACAAAGGAAGAGCAAGATTGTGAGGAATTTTATAAAAATACAACGGTCAGACTAACGTCTGGGAAATATCAAGTGTCGTTGCCACTAACTCAACCTTCGCCTGCAACACATTTGGGGGCATCACGCAACATTGCTTTGCGACGACTGTATCAGTTGGAGGCTCGTTTTAAACGGGATCCAAAGTTCAAAGCTGACTATTCAAAGGTCATTAAGGAATATCTACTTTTGGGACATATGCTCCCAATAACATTAAAGGAAAATATAAGTAAACTGAATTCGTCACAAGAAGAAATCCAATCCACGTGCTATTTACCACATCATGGAGTGGTTAAGGAATTCAAAACAAAAAAAAAAAAAAACTATCATGTGTCATAGTACAACTTTCAAAGAAGAAATTTTTGAAACAAATTTTTCTAAGTTAAGTAAATTAGTAAGAGTATTAGCATATTGCCAACGATTTATTTTCAACTCAAGACTAAATAAAGATAAACGCACAGGACACTTATCAACATCGGAATTACAACAAGCTATGCATCTACTAATAAGGAGGTCACAAAATAGAAGTTTCTCGGATGAATTAAAAACATTAAAGGGAGGTGAATCCTTGTCGAATAAAAATTCAATAGTCAAATTTAAACCCATTTGTAGATCAAAGTGAATTATTAAGGGTAGGAGGTCGTTTAACAAATGCCAGCAACATCAGTTATAATGAGAAATTTCCTATAATTTTAAAAGATCGAGATCACTTCACGATATTATTAATTGATCAGATACATAAACAAACATTACATGGTGGTACTCAATTCATGCTCTATCATATTAGGAAAAATTATTGGATTACGAACGCCAGAAATACAATTAGATCACAAATTCAAAAATGCATTACGTGTTTTAAACAAAAAGCTGAAACACGTAAACAACTAATGGGAAATTTACCACACGAACGAGTACAAATGGCAAGACCCTTTTCCAATTTTGGTTTAGATTACTGCGGTCCCTTCATGGAGTCACCTTTCATTTCAATCCGCCTTCTTCTCCACATTTCGGAGGGAAGCTGGTGTCAAGTCTACAAAACATCATCTAAAAAGAATTCTAGGCAACACCACCGTAACATTTGAAGAGTTCAACATCGTATTGTGTCAGATTGAAGCGTGTCTAAATTCACGACCACTAACGGAAATCAGTACCGATCCACAAGACCTCACTCCATTGACACTAGCACATTTCTTAATAGGTGATTCAATGTTATCCTCACCACAAGAAGAAGTTACCGATGTAAATATCCATAGGTTGAACCGATGGCAGTACTTACAATCATTAGTTCAAAATTTTTGGAGCAGATGGAATTCGGAGTACCTATCAAGATTACAGCAGCGCCCTAAATGGACAACGAAGGTGGAGAATATAAAACCCAATCAACTAGTTTTACTTAAAGAAGATAATTTGCCACCATGTTGCTGGTTATTAGCACGAATAATCGAAACACATCCTGGCTCAGATGGACTAGTACGAGTGGTCACATTACGTACGAAGAATAACGTTTTAAAACGACCTATTACAAAAATTTGTTTGCTACCAAATAATTAATTCAACACTACGAAATTTATCACGCACCAAAACAACCTTATCACTACATTCTCGTCACACATCAGTTTAAAAAAAAAAATATTTTTGTTTTTCTACTTAAAGCTAGTATAGTTATACTTTTTGTTTAACTTACATATTTTTGTTATTAATTATTTCCGCTTTCTCGTTACATGCTCAACGGTTAAAATTAATTCAAGATGCTCTGCTCTGATTTCAATGATGAAACATGACCTAAAAAACACAAATCAACAGAATTAGTAAGATGTCAAAAATTAATTGGAAAAATTGGAACAATTGCTTCTGACTAAGTTTGTTTTTTTTTGACATCTCTTTGGGATGATGTCAAGGTCGGGAGTATGTTCAGGCTTCATAAGCTGAGTTGGTACAAACTAAAAACAAAAAAGAGAAACAGACAACAAAGAATCAATATTCAATTAAAATACTTATCTAATCATCCAGTCAAAAACAACTCCAAGCTTCAAACATCAGGACTCCGTTTTGAAACAGCAAACAGCAACAGTGATAACTAATAACTTCAACAGCAACAGTGATAACTAATAACTTCAGCAGCAACATTGATAATTTTGAGATTTCAAAATAGTTTGCTCTTAACAAATGTAAAAAATTGTTTGTTTACATTTGGTTCTGTACTATTGTTTTAATATGGTACTTAATCAAAATGTCAAATCAATTTTATATCTGTTATACTTACCTATAAACAAATTATATATGTCAAGTTCAATTTGTATAAAAGTATCAGTCATACCAACATTTTTTACTTTCAATTTAGTTTCAATTAATTTACACAACACATAGATTTAATATTTACTTTCAATTTCAATTAAGTTTCAATTAATTTATACAATACATAGATTTAATATTTTTACATTTGTTTAAAGTTACTTTACTATTACATGCTTAGATTTTTTGTAAAGGTTAATGAACTTGGTTTAAACGTTAATCCTAAACCGTTTATCTCCAGTGTATAAAAGGAGCAAAATTGCTTAAAAATCATTATTGTCTGATCGATCGATAGTAGAGTATTTAAGTTATTGTAAAGGTGTTATATATGTTAAATTGTTAAATTATAAAAGAATTTATATTAAAATTATTAAATTATAAGAGAATTTATATAAAAAGAATTTATAGTAAAATTATTAAAATTATAAAAGAATTTATATACAAAGAATCTATATTAAAATTGTTAAATTATAACAGAATTTATATAAAAAGAATTTATAGTAAAATTATTAAAATTATAAAAGAATTTATATACAAAGAATCTATATTAAAATTTATTAAAATTATAAAAGAAATAAAGAAGTGATTTTTAACCAATTAAAAATTAAAAGGTTTTTTTTTATGTATTCGCATTAAACATTTTGGTCCTTCGAGCCGGATTTTAATATAATTAGTTAGAATTTTAAATTGTGACTATTAGTTTAAAAATAGTGTAGAACTAAGAATTAAAATCTAAAAGAATTACTTGTGTGAAAATTATAAAGAACTAAAAACTAAAAAATATATAAAGTGTGTAAAAACTAAAAAACTATATAAAGTGTGTAAAAACTAAAAAAAAACAAACTATATAAACTAAGTGTGTGAAACCGTGGAGAAAAGATTTTTTATATAACAGATAGAAGCGGTACGGTAGCAGATAGAACCGTAACATCACGCAACATTGCTTTGCGACGACTGTATCAGTTGGAGGCTCGTTTTAAACGGGATCCAAAGTTCAAAGCTGATTATTCAAAGGTCATTAAGGAATATCTACTTTTGGGACATATGCTCCCAATAACATTAAAGGAAAATATAAGTAAACTGAATTCGTCACAAGAAGAAATCCAATCCACGTGCTATTTACCACATCATGGAGTGGTTAAGGAATTCAAAACAAAAAAAAAAAAAAACTATCATGTGTCATAGTACAACTTTCAAAGAAGAAATTTTTGAAACAAATTTTTCTAAGTTAAGTAAATTAGTAAGAGTATTAGCATATTGCCAACGATTTATTTTCAACTCAAGACTAAATAAAGATAAACGCACAGGACACTTATCAACATCGGAATTACAACAAGCTATGCATCTACTAATAAGGAGGTCACAAAATAGAAGTTTCTCGGATGAATTAAAAACATTAAAGGGAGGTGAATCCTTGTCGAATAAAAATTCAATAGTCAAATTTAAACCCATTTGTAGATCAAAGTGAATTATTAAGGGTAGGAGGTCGTTTAACAAATGCCAGCAACATCAGTTATAATGAGAAATTTCCTATAATTTTAAAAGATCGAGATCACTTCACGATATTATTAATTGATCAGATACATAAACAAACATTACATGGTGGTACTCAATTCATGCTCTATCATATTAGGAAAAATTATTGGATTACGAACGCCAGAAATACAATTAGATCACAAATTCAAAAATGCATTACGTGTTTTAAACAAAAAGCTGAAACACGTAAACAACTAATGGGAAATTTACCACACGAACGAGTACAAATGGCAAGACCCTTTTCCAATTTTGGTTTAGATTACTGCGGTCCCTTCATGGAGTCACCTTTCATTTCAATCCGCCTTCTTCTCCACATTTCGGAGGGAAGCTGGTGTCAAGTCTACAAAACATCATCTAAAAAGAATTCTAGGCAACACCACCGTAACATTTGAAGAGTTCAACATCGTATTGTGTCAGATTGAAGCGTGTCTAAATTCACGACCACTAACGGAAATCAGTACCGATCCACAAGACCTCACTCCATTGACACTAGCACATTTCTTAATAGGTGATTCAATGTTATCCTCACCACAAGAAGAAGTTACCGATGTAAATATCCATAGGTTGAACCGATGGCAGTACTTACAATCATTAGTTCAAAATTTTTGGAGCAGATGGAATTCGGAGTACCTATCAAGATTACAGCAGCGCCCTAAATGGACAACGAAGGTGGAGAATATAAAACCCAATCAACTAGTTTTACTTAAAGAAGATAATTTGCCACCATGTTGCTGGTTATTAGCACGAATAATCGAAACACATCCTGGCTCAGATGGACTAGTACGAGTGGTCACATTACGTACGAAGAATAACGTTTTAAAACGACCTATTACAAAAATTTGTTTGCTACCAAATAATTAATTCAACACTACGAAATTTATCACGCACCAAAACAACCTTATCACTACATTCTCGTCACACATCAGTTTAAAAAAAAAAATATTTTTGTTTTTCTACTTAAAGCTAGTATAGTTATACTTTTTGTTTAACTTACATATTTTTGTTATTAATTATTTCCGCTTTCTCGTTACATGCTCAACGGTTAAAATTAATTCAAGATGCTCTGCTCTGATTTCAATGATGAAACATGACCTAAAAAACACAAATCAACAGAATTAGTAAGATGTCAAAAATTAATTGGAAAAATTGGAACAATTGCTTCTGACTAAGTTTGTTTTTTTTTGACATCTCTTTGGGATGATGTCAAGGTCGGGAGTATGTTCAGGCTTCATAAGCTGAGTTGGTACAAACTAAAAACAAAAAAGAGAAACAGACAACAAAGAATCAATATTCAATTAAAATACTTATCTAATCATCCAGTCAAAAACAACTCCAAGCTTCAAACATCAGGACTCCGTTTTGAAACAGCAAACAGCAACAGTGATAACTAATAACTTCAACAGCAACAGTGATAACTAATAACTTCAGCAGCAACATTGATAATTTTGAGATTTCAAAATAGTTTGCTCTTAACAAATGTAAAAAATTGTTTGTTTACATTTGGTTCTGTACTATTGTTTTAATATGGTACTTAATCAAAATGTCAAATCAATTTTATATCTGTTATACTTACCTATAAACAAATTATATATGTCAAGTTCAATTTGTATAAAAGTATCAGTCATACCAACATTTTTTACTTTCAATTTAGTTTCAATTAATTTACACAACACATAGATTTAATATTTACTTTCAATTTCAATTAAGTTTCAATTAATTTATACAATACATAGATTTAATATTTTTACATTTGTTTAAAGTTACTTTACTATTACATGCTTAGATTTTTTGTAAAGGTTAATGAACTTGGTTTAAACGTTAATCCTAAACCGTTTATCTCCAGTGTATAAAAGGAGCAAAATTGCTTAAAAATCATTATTGTCTGATCGATCGATAGTAGAGTATTTAAGTTATTGTAAAGGTGTTATATATGTTAAATTGTTAAATTATAAAAGAATTTATATTAAAATTATTAAATTATAAGAGAATTTATATAAAAAGAATTTATAGTAAAATTATTAAAATTATAAAAGAATTTATATACAAAGAATCTATATTAAAATTGTTAAATTATAACAGAATTTATATAAAAAGAATTTATAGTAAAATTATTAAAATTATAAAAGAATTTATATACAAAGAATCTATATTAAAATTTATTAAAATTATAAAAGAAATAAAGAAGTGATTTTTAACCAATTAAAAATTAAAAGGTTTTTTTTTATGTATTCGCATTAAACACTTTGGTCCTTCGAGCCGGATTTTAATATAATTAGTTAGAATTTTAAATTGTGACTATTAGTTTAAAAATAGTGTAGAACTAAGAATTAAAATCTAAAAGAATTACTTGTGTGAAAATTATAAAGAACTAAAAACTAAAAAATATATAAAGTGTGTAAAAACTAAAAAACTATATAAAGTGTGTAAAAACTAAAAAAAAACAAACTATATAAACTAAGTGTGTGAAACCGTGGAGAAAAGATTTTTTATATAACAGATAGAAGCGGTACGGTAGCAGATAGAAAACGGTTACGCGACGCGAACGGTCAAGTACATAAGCTGAGAAGACGATAAGCAAACTAAGTATTGCCAGTTTTCATGTAAGTCTGTTCCAATTACATAAATTACAATTAATATAAAAAACTACATATTCCAATTACATAAACACACTACATATTACAATTACATAAATTACAATTATATAAATTACAACTAATATAAATATAGTTAATATAAATTGTTAGCACATAGAATACATAACATATTATTACATTTTTTAATAAAAGTTGATACTTAACAACAAATAATAAATTATTAAATACATAAGTACAACAAAATTAAAATCACAAAATATATTTTACATAAATTATATTATTACATATTACATAATTACACTATTATATACTACACACGATTACATTGAGTTAAACAAGCTTTATATTCCATTATAAGTACTTAAGTTATATTTTCAAACCGTAAAGACATATACCTCATAAATATATAACGTTAACAAATATACTAAGCAAATTTTCGAAAGGATGGACAAATTATTAAAGTTGCAAAAGTCCCACAAGGGTTTAATCGAAGCGATGGCTGACAGAATTCAGAGAGACGATAGCAGTAAAACTAGGTTCTACTATGCTTCCATTTTAGATGATTTACAATCATACTGGAATAATTTCAAGAAGACGCACTCCGAACTGCATCTGATACATACAACTAAGGCATTGGATGGAGATGACTATTTCGATGATGATGTGTATTCTAAAGTAGAAGAAATAGCGCTTACAGCGATGGAATGGTTGGTAAATAAAATCGAACAGTTAACACCAGTGTCAACAAATACATCAACACATGCCAGTGGTGCAATCGAAGCTGGCCAACGAGAACAAAATCATCAAGTAGTTCTACCTAGAATAAACTTGCCAAAATTTAATGGGGATTATGCGAATTGGCGCTCCTTTAGAGACTTGTTCATATCAGTGGTACATGACAATAACAGTTTATCAAAGGTTCAGAAGTTGCATTATTTAAAAGGGTGTCTGATAGGAGAAGCAGAAAAGTTATTAAGGAGCATTCCTGTTACCAACGAAGATTATGAGCCAGCATGGCAAAAATTAAAGGATCGATATGAGAATAAACGAATTCTCACTTATACGCAACTAAATAAATTGTTAAATCAGAATAAAATGCCAGTAGAAAGCTGCCAAGGATTAAGGAACTTTGCTGATATTGTGGAAGATAGTTTACAACAATTAACGTCAATAGGGATTCACACAAACAACTGGGATGTTTTATTAATCCATATCTTGACGCAAAAATTGCCAACGAATACGGCCAAAGCCTGGGAAGAAGATCTTGGACAAAAGTCCAAAGATACTTTACCAACAATTACACAATTTATTAAATTTATTCTACATCGATCGCAGGTACTGGAAGTAATTTTTAATTCTTTAGGGGTAAGAAATAATCAACCAATTTTAAAGACAAATCACGTAAATCAACAAGAAATCCAAACACGAAGTTGTCCGAGTTGCAGAGGTAATCATTATATCAATCAATGTCCGGAATTCATAAAAATGAACACTGCAAAGAGAAAAGAGTGCATCAAGAAAGCACAAAAATGTTTCAATTGTTTTTCCAATAATCATTCAATGGCAAAATGTACGAGTAAAAATAGTTGTAAACATTGTGGTAAGAGGCATAACACAATGTTGCATGAATCAAGACCTGAGCAGTCAAGCGCTATATCAGAAAATCCAGAATTTAACCATCAACAGTTTACAAATGGCCCAAGTTCAAATAATCAATCGTCACGTTTTCAGGATACTACTCAAAACCTGACGTCTTGCATGGTCTCCAAGAGCTCCATGCAACAAGTTTTACTAGTCACAGCATTAGTTAAGGTTCTTGCACCGACAGGACAAGAAGTCGTGCTAAGAGCACTCATCGATCAAGGGTCGCAGGCATCTTTTGTGAGCGAAAAAATCGTCCAAAAGTTACAACTAAGGAGAGAGAAGGTATCAATTAATATTCAAGGCATTGGTAACACTCGAGTACAAAATCTAAATGCAAAGGTTAAGTTTGTGGTTAAGAGCTTGCACAATATGAATCAAATAGAAGTACATGGATTCGTATTGAAAAAATTAACAAACATCAATTTAGGAGTCGATCATCATTGGCACGAGTGGACTCACATACAAGGAATTGAATTGGCTGATCCTACCTTTTATGAATCGGGCAATGTGGATCTACTTTTGGGAGCTGATGTATATTCAAAAATTATACTAAATGGTATTATAAAAGGAGGCCCTAGGAAACCTCTCGTACAAAATACAATATTTGGATGGATCTTGTCAGGAGAAGTTCACCAAAACACACCCATTAAAACGTTAAATAACTTTCATGTAACAACCTCATTAGAAAATCATATAAAACAATTCTGGGAGTTAAAGAAGCTACCAGATGATAGAAAACACCACACAAAGGAAGAGCAAGATTGTGAGGAATTTTATAAAAATACAACGGTCAGACTAACGTCTGGGAAATATCAAGTGTCGTTGCCACTAACTCAACCTTCGCCTGCAACACATTTGGGGGCATCACGCAACATTGCTTTGCGACGACTGTATCAGTTGGAGGCTCGTTTTAAACGGGATCCAAAGTTCAAAGCTGACTATTCAAAGGTCATTAAGGAATATCTACTTTTGGGACATATGCTCCCAATAACATTAAAGGAAAATATAAGTAAACTGAATTCGTCACAAGAAGAAATCCAATCCACGTGCTATTTACCACATCATGGAGTGGTTAAGGAATTCAAAACAAAAAAAAAAAAAAACTATCATGTGTCATAGTACAACTTTCAAAGAAGAAATTTTTGAAACAAATTTTTCTAAGTTAAGTAAATTAGTAAGAGTATTAGCATATTGCCAACGATTTATTTTCAACTCAAGACTAAATAAAGATAAACGCACAGGACACTTATCAACATCGGAATTACAACAAGCTATGCATCTACTAATAAGGAGGTCACAAAATAGAAGTTTCTCGGATGAATTAAAAACATTAAAGGGAGGTGAATCCTTGTCGAATAAAAATTCAATAGTCAAATTTAAACCCATTTGTAGATCAAAGTGAATTATTAAGGGTAGGAGGTCGTTTAACAAATGCCAGCAACATCAGTTATAATGAGAAATTTCCTATAATTTTAAAAGATCGAGATCACTTCACGATATTATTAATTGATCAGATACATAAACAAACATTACATGGTGGTACTCAATTCATGCTCTATCATATTAGGAAAAATTATTGGATTACGAACGCCAGAAATACAATTAGATCACAAATTCAAAAATGCATTACGTGTTTTAAACAAAAAGCTGAAACACGTAAACAACTAATGGGAAATTTACCACACGAACGAGTACAAATGGCAAGACCCTTTTCCAATTTTGGTTTAGATTACTGCGGTCCCTTCATGGAGTCACCTTTCATTTCAATCCGCCTTCTTCTCCACATTTCGGAGGGAAGCTGGTGTCAAGTCTACAAAACATCATCTAAAAAGAATTCTAGGCAACACCACCGTAACATTTGAAGAGTTCAACATCGTATTGTGTCAGATTGAAGCGTGTCTAAATTCACGACCACTAACGGAAATCAGTACCGATCCACAAGACCTCACTCCATTGACACCAGCACATTTCTTAATAGGTGATTCAATGTTATCCTCACCACAAGAAGAAGTTACCGATGTAAATATCCATAGGTTGAACCGATGGCAGTACTTACAATCATTAGTTCAAAATTTTTGGAGCAGATGGAATTCGGAGTACCTATCAAGATTACAGCAGCGCCCTAAATGGACAACGAAGGTGGAGAATATAAAACCCAATCAACTAGTTTTACTTAAAGAAGATAATTTGCCACCATGTTGCTGGTTATTAGCACGAATAATCGAAACACATCCTGGCTCAGATGGACTAGTACGAGTGGTCACATTACGTACGAAGAATAACGTTTTAAAACGACCTATTACAAAAATTTGTTTGCTACCAAATAATTAATTCAACACTACGAAATTTATCACGCACCAAAACAACCTTATCACTACATTCTCGTCACACATCAGTTTAAAAAAAAAAATATTTTTGTTTTTCTACTTAAAGCTAGTATAGTTATACTTTTTGTTTAACTTACATATTTTTGTTATTAATTATTTCCGCTTTCTCGTTACATGCTCAACGGTTAAAATTAATTCAAGATGCTCTGCTCTGATTTCAATGATGAAACATGACCTAAAAAACACAAATCAACAGAATTAGTAAGATGTCAAAAATTAATTGGAAAAATTGGAACAATTGCTTCTGACTAAGTTTGTTTTTTTTTGACATCTCTTTGGGATGATGTCAAGGTCGGGAGTATGTTCAGGCTTCATAAGCTGAGTTGGTACAAACTAAAAACAAAAAAGAGAAACAGACAACAAAGAATCAATATTCAATTAAAATACTTATCTAATCATCCAGTCAAAAACAACTCCAAGCTTCAAACATCAGGACTCCGTTTTGAAACAGCAAACAGCAACAGTGATAACTAATAACTTCAACAGCAACAGTGATAACTAATAACTTCAGCAGCAACATTGATAATTTTGAGATTTCAAAATAGTTTGCTCTTAACAAATGTAAAAAATTGTTTGTTTACATTTGGTTCTGTACTATTGTTTTAATATGGTACTTAATCAAAATGTCAAATCAATTTTATATCTGTTATACTTACCTATAAACAAATTATATATGTCAAGTTCAATTTGTATAAAAGTATCAGTCATACCAACATTTTTTACTTTCAATTTAGTTTCAATTAATTTACACAACACATAGATTTAATATTTACTTTCAATTTCAATTAAGTTTCAATTAATTTATACAATACATAGATTTAATATTTTTACATTTGTTTAAAGTTACTTTACTATTACATGCTTAGATTTTTTGTAAAGGTTAATGAACTTGGTTTAAACGTTAATCCTAAACCGTTTATCTCCAGTGTATAAAAGGAGCAAAATTGCTTAAAAATCATTATTGTCTGATCGATCGATAGTAGAGTATTTAAGTTATTGTAAAGGTGTTATATATGTTAAATTGTTAAATTATAAAAGAATTTATATTAAAATTATTAAATTATAAGAGAATTTATATAAAAAGAATTTATAGTAAAATTATTAAAATTATAAAAGAATTTATATACAAAGAATCTATATTAAAATTGTTAAATTATAACAGAATTTATATAAAAAGAATTTATAGTAAAATTATTAAAATTATAAAAGAATTTATATACAAAGAATCTATATTAAAATTTATTAAAATTATAAAAGAAATAAAGAAGTGATTTTTAACCAATTAAAAATTAAAAGGTTTTTTTTTATGTATTCGCATTAAACAATACCCGTTCAATTTCAAGCAATCTACATATGTTCGCGTATTAATATTTTCGCGATCCAAAAGATCAAAATTAAAATCACCTACTAAAACAATACTTTTAAAGTTTTGTGTAATTTGATCTATTTTAGCTAAAAAACCGGGAATAAAATTACAAGCATTTGAAGATCGATAGGCTCCTAGCAATTTAAATTTCATTTTTAGGATTTCTACTATAAGAATGTTATTAAAGTTATCTGAGTTTTCATAAATTATATGTCCACTAATACTTTTATGTAGAAAAATTTTTACGCCACCGCCTCTATGCCGACTCGTTCTGATTGAATGAAAACCACTGTAGGGTGGAATATTAGTGAATATTTCTTCACCTTGTAATAACCTCGTGTCGCTTATGACTATCGCTTCCACAAATGTGTTAAATTGCATAAGAATTTCATCAACTTTATCTAATTTTTTTAATAAACTTCTTGAATTTACATACAGTGTTTTGAAAGAATTTGTGTCTAAAATAATATTTTGATTAAAAGAGTTATTAATTTTGAATGTATTATGCATATTAAAGTTAAAAAAAAAGAAACGAAAAAAAGGTATCAAAATTTAAGTTATGTTAAAAAAAAAGAAAAAAATATGATTAATCTTCTTCGAATTCATTTCCATCAGTGCTATGATGATCCAATAAATCTGCTGTGTCTTTTGATGGATTAACTTTAGTTTGATCTGTCAATAAAGTATTAACAGTTTCCTTATTTTTTATAGGAACTTTTTGTGAAGCATCATTCAATTTAGCGAAAACTCTTCCATTTAGTGTGTACACAAACAAATATCCTGCATTTTTTAAACGCTGTGCACATTTAAAAAGTTCCATAGTATCATTTGTTAACGCATTAAACATATATAGATTTTTGTACTCAGGTAAGTCGTTTAACATCTTTTTTATACCCTACACCTATAGAATAGGTAAAGGGGTATATAAACTTTGGTATGGTGTTTGTAATCACCTAAAGGAAGCGAGCTAGATATGGAAAAGTATATATATTTGTGATCAGCGTGACCTCCTGAGTCGATAAGGCATGTCCGTCCGCCACTAGGCGCGATAACTCAAAAAATAATGAAGCTATATTGATGAAATTTTAACTGTAGATTACTAGGACTGAAAGTTCGACGGGGATTGCAAATTGGCGAAATCGGCCCATAAGTTCCAAGAACCTCCAAATTTGGTGTCAGGGTGTCCCTTCCTATTGCCTTAGTGTTCTTGAAATTTGGGCCCCATTGGAGTAGTGGGTCAGGGACCAGCCACACATTTCTGAAGACCTTAAAGCATATCTTTAAAATTAATAAAGATAGCAACTTGAAACAATGTAGAAGCTTCAAATTTGGCGGACTCCTCTTAGAACCCCAAGGTTTAAAAGCTTATCATCGAAATTAATAAAAATAGTAACTTAAAATTAGGACAGAACGTTCCAATTGTGTACAAGGATTAACTAGTATTGAAAGTATGGATCGGACTGCATATGGGCGAAATCAAAAAATAATGCCGCTATTTTGATGAAATTTAAACTCTAGGTTACTAATAATGAAAGTACCATGGGAATTGGTCTAGAAGCTTTTGATCGATCTCAGGCCAAACGAGTATAATTTCGAAGCATAAGAATATATTTCCTATTTCATATGTGTCCCCGACTTAATTGTAGTGGTGGTTCTGTTGGCTCTTAAGAAATCCCAAAATTAAAAAGCTTATCTTTGAAATTCATGAAGATAGAAACTTTAAATTTGATACACGACGGTTCTTTCCTCTTTCCGTTTTTATTTAACACTTTTATATTTTTAAAAGGCTAAGAATTTTACCATAAAACATATTTTGTATAATATTTTATAAATTAAAAACAAAATATTTTTTTAATAAACGATTAAATTCCTTTTTTTTTAATTTCTATTATATCATATATTTTATTGAATTATTACCATAGGTGATATATAATTAAGACTTTGTGTACAATACTTAAGCTATGTTCAAATTATGTAAAATTGCATTTATGTAAAATTTATTTTTATATTTAAATGAATTATATGAAAAGCTCTAAATTTGTAATTATATTTTACAAATACATTTATTGCATATTTTGCGTTTATAAGCTTTACTAATAAGTACATAACTCCGCCGTAGCCGGTCCCAAGCCCGGTTGGGAAAGGAGGAGGGAAGAATAGTTGCAACCTGAATGGCCACATACATCGGCGTCTCAGGAAGTGGGAAAACACTATATAATACAGTTGAACTCGTAACATAGTTATGAGAACTTCAACGCATTATATGGAAAATTCTAAAGCAACTCTTCAAACCCAACGGCCCTCCAAAGATGGGGGTTTGGCATACGGTTAACAGCCCTATCCAGTAAAAAAATATTGTTACGAAACCTAAATCAAAGCCTCGGATACAAATGGAAACACGGCACCGACCCAAGCAAAAGAAAATCGATATTGATTTTGCAACATGGAATGTAAAAACACTGAACAAAGAAGGAGCGTTAAAATCCCTGCTACCTGAACTAATAAAGTATAAAATAGCGATAGCAGCAATTCAAGAAACAAAATGGCACAACAAAGGTATCTCGGATCTTAGGAGCCACTCGGTATTCTTCAGTGGAAAAGATGGTGGAAAGAGAGATTTCGGCGTGGCATTTTTAGTTAACAAAGCGTACAAACAGGCGATCCTAGATTTTAAACCGGTGAATGAGAGACTCTGTGTAATCCGCATCAAAACAAGACTGCACAATGTATTCTTGATAAACGCTTATGCACCTACTGAGAATAAGGCGGAACAGGTCAAAGAGGATTTCTATAGCAAACTGGAGGCTGTGCACAATCAAATACCATCGAACGACATTAAAATTCTGCTCGGGGACATGAATGCGAAAATTGGAAAAGAGGAAGTATACAGAGGCACGATTGGAGAACACAGCCTACATAGTTCCACCAACGATAACGGACAAAGATTAATCGATTTCGCGAGTAATAAAAGAATGGTTCCATCATCCACATTCTTCCCCCACAAGGACATTCATAAGATCACATGGGTATCTCCAAACGAAAAAACGTTCAACCAAATTGATCACGTTTTAGTTGAAAAGAGAGGGGCATCCCACATCATGGATGTAAGAGCCTATAGAGGAGCCTGCTGTGGATCGGATTATAATCTTGTGAAAGTCAGATATAGGAGCAGAATCATAGCCAAACGAGCATTGAGGAAACACAATGCAACGAAGTTGGACGTAAGCAAACTCAATATAACATCTGTGAAAAACTAGTACAAAGCGTCGATCGAGACAAACTTAAATCTAGAGGAGTTGCAACACATGGAGCTAAATGAAATGTGGGATAGTTTAAAAACGACACTGCATCGAGCTTCTGAAGAAACTATTAGTTTCCAGCCAATAAAAGTTCGAAACGAATGGTATGACAGAGAATGCAGAGATGCGGTAGTCGCAAGAAATGAACCACACAAAGAAAAATTGAGTAGACCAACACGTGCTACTACATTTACAGCAACTATATAAACTACATTTATATATATATAAATACATTTCGAGCAACTTAGAAGAGAGGCCGACAAAATCTGCAGAAACAAAAAAAGGAAATGGCAGAACGATTCGCTAAGAAAGGTCCAAGATAATTTGCAAAATCGCGATTTTTGTGCTGAAGCAGGTATTGGAGAAGTGCTGGGAAAGAAATGTCGATGTACATCAAATCTTCGTGGATTTCAAGACCGCCTATGACTCTATTCAAAGGGAAAAATTATATGTAGTTTTAAGCAACCTAGGCGTACCGGCAAAGCTAGTAAGATTGATTAAAGCTACTATGCAAAACACAAGCGCGAGGGTAAAAACCCAAGGGGACCTCACAGAACCCTTCAACATCAAACAGGGACTGAAACAGGGGGATGCACTCGCGCTTATGCTTTTCAATCTTGCCCTGGAGCATGTAGTCAGGAAAATCTCATCTGACCCGAATGCCACGTTGCTATTCAAAACCACCCAGATAGCTGTATACGCAGACGACTTAAATCTACTAGGAAGATCAGAGGCAGGTGTGAGAGAATGCTATATCCAGTTAGAGAAAACAGCTATAGAACTGGGTCTGAGAATAAACATCGATAAGACGAAAATGTTAGTAGTATCCAGACGTAACCAGAGAGAGAAACAAAACATTACTTTTGGTGATGACAACGTGGAAGTAGTAAAAAGTTTTGTCTATCTAGGGTCCGAGATAACAAGTGGAAACGATGAAACATCAGAGGTAACTCGACGGATAGACAAGGCAAACAATATACGCATACTACTCTGTGTTGAAGATAATGAGATCTCGAGAAGTCAGCAGAAAATGTTAACTTGAGCTTTGCAAATCTCTTATCAGACCGGTGTTATGCTACGGCAGTGAATCGTGGACGATCACCCAAGCGACGGCAAACCTACTTTCCCGTTTCGAAAGAAAAATACTTCGTAAAATTATCGGGCCAATTATCGACCAGGGTCAATTTAGAATGCGACGCAACGCAGAGCTATACAATGTATACACCGACAGCGATGTTGTGACATACATCAAGCTACAACACCTTAGGTGGACCGGTCACATACAACGTATGCCAGATTCCCGCATTCCAAAAAAAGTATTGAACGGGAAAATAGATAGAAAAAGACCAGTAGGAAAGCCGAGAAATCGATGGGTTGATGCAGTCGAATCAGACGCTGTATCAATGCTGCAAGAGCAAAATTGGATAACTGCTGCCCAAGATCGCGTGAACTGGAAGAGGATGATTCAAGAGGCCAAGGTTCGACAACGGACTGTAGCGCCATAGAAGAAGAAGGAGAATGGGTACATAAACTAACAACTTAAAATAATTGTAATTTTGAAAAATTTTAATTATTAAATATATTATGCTTTGATTAGCTTTTTATCACAAAATTTAATAATTCAAATTTTTTCATTTTTATAATTGAATTGAAATAAATATATTTTCATTTAATTCAAGTTTTTTAGTTTTTTAATATTTTTAAATAGACAAATTAGTAAGAATTTGTAATTTTTTTGAATAGATAAAGAAATAAGAAAATGTTTTTAGTATTATAAAGTTAATTTGGTTAGCTATGTCTTCCATTCAAGCCAATTGCTTTTATGGTTTTAAATTGACTTATGGACTTCCCATTAAATTTTAACCAAACAGGTGTAGGGTATTTCTAAGTCGGTTGCACTGACTGTTTCTTTATTTGTTTTTTCCATAAACAAGGACTTTTTCATTGCCGTGGAAAATTCAATCTTTGCAAGTAGTTTGTTATAATTATTACTCTATGTTTTAACAGTGTATCTTTTTAATACTACGACATTACTTATAACATCAACATTTAAATTAGCCTGCACGGCATTTGCAGCAGCCGTAACTTTATTTATAACATCTTTATTTGCGGTTAGAGAATCGGAATCAGTTTTAACTATGATTTGCTTACAAACATTTGCACTTTCAACATTATTAAAAGATTTACGTAGATTTAAAATATCATTATTGAGCTTTATGTTTTGTTTTTTTATGGCTTTATTCTCATCCATAGTTTTTTTCAATGTTTTGTTAATATCATCATACTTTTCATTTACAAAAGTTACAAATTGGCGTAAATCCTGCATATCTTCCGTGATATGGTTTAGTTTAGATATAATTACATCATACTTTGATTCCAAATTTGAGTTTTTACTTGTGTGTTTAAGGTTAGTAAAATTTTCATGGAATTTTGATAAACACCTATGGCATTTGAATGGTGCTTCTCATTGCTATTTAGAATATCACACGTTTTTTTATTGATTTTTTAGCACTTTAAATGCATCCAACCAGTGCATGAATCGCATTGTAAATTAAAATTTTCATCATCGCTGGACACAATATCCACCGTGCAAATTTTACACTTACTCCTTTTTTTAGGTGAATTCAATGAATGCCTTTTATTTCTTGCAGTTTCCCTTCCAAAAAATCACTGTTTTTTAATTACTTATTTAAAAAAATAAATTAAATTAAAATATTTTAGTAAGAGCAACAAAAAAGTTTTTTATAACCAGGCCAGTGTTGGTAATTTCTTATTTTGGCCACTTATTAAGATTATAAGCTTTCTAACCTTGAAAGGTCTAAGAGGGGTACTGTACCACTACTCCAATTGATCCCAAATTAAGGGGACAAGCAAGAAATAATAAAGAACCCCCTTGGTCCAAATTTGAAGCTTCTACATTTTTTCAAGCTGCTATTTTTATTAATTTTAAAGATATGTTTTAAGGTCTTCGGAAATGTGTGGCTGAAATCTAATAGGGCCCAAATTTCAAGGACACTAAGGACATAGGAAGGGACACCCTGATACCAAATTTGGAGGTTCTATCTTTATTGGTTTCGGAATTATGAAATTCGATCAAAAAGTTCTAGGTTCCGAACCCATGGTCCAAATTCGGCAGAACGCAATCTCCGCCGTATTTTCATTACTAGTAACTTACAGCATAAATTTCATGAGGATAGCTTCATTATATTTTGAGTTATCGTGTCTACGGACGGACGGACGGACATGGCTATATCGATTCAGGAGGACACGCTGATCACAAATATGCTCGTATATACTTTCCCATATCTAGCTCGCTTCCTTAAGGTGATAACAAACACCATACCAAAGTTAATATACCCCTTTACCTATTCTATAGGTGTAGGGTACAATAAATTTTACATACATGCAGGAAATATCTTTGAAAACAACTTAAATACTGTACACAATTTCTTAATTTTATATTACCTATGGTAATAATTCAATAAAATATTAGGTATTATAATAATTAAAAAATAAGTAAGGAAACAGTCATTCGGTGCAACCGACTTAGAAATACCCTACACCTATTTGGTTCAAATTGAATGGGAAGATAATAAGTCATTTTAAAACCATAAAAGATTTTATTAGTTTGATCTTAAGACATGGCTAACCAAATTAACTTTATAATACTAAAAAAACATTTTCTAATTACTTTATCTATTAAAAAATATTACAAATTCTTACTAATTTATCTATTTAAAAATATTAAAAAACAAAAAAACTTGAAATAAATGAAAATATATTTATTTCGATTCAATTACAAAAGTTAAAAAATTTGAATTTAAATTTTGTGATAAAAAGCTAATCAAAGCATAATATATTTAATAATTCAAATTATTCAAATCGATCAAAAGTTTCAATAATCCGAACTCATTGACCAAACTCGACCAGAACCAACTCTCATGATACTTTCATTACTAGTAACCTACAGTTTAAATTTCTCCAAAATAGCGGCATCATTTTTTGAGTTATGCTATTTTTAAGATATATGTTTGTTAGTCCTTGAACTTTTCAAAGGTTTCAGAACCCAAAACCATGGTACGATTTCGCACATATGCAGTCCGCGCTGTATTTTAAATACTAGTGAACCCTTGTACACAATTGGAACGTTCTATCTTAATTTTAAGTTACTATTTTTAATAATTTCGATTATAAGCTTTTAAACCTTGGAACCACCACTCCAATTGATCCCAATTTAGGGGGCCACACAAATAGTAAAGAACATCCTTGTGCCAAATTTGAAGCTTCTACATTTGTTTCAAGTTGCTATCTTTATTAATTTTATAGATATACTTTAAGGTCTTCGGAAATGTGTGGATGGTCACCGACCCACTACTCTAATAATCAAGTCCAAAAATCAAGGACACTAAAAAAATAGGAGTGGACACCTTCATACCAAATTTGGAGGTTCTATCTTCATTGGTTTCGGAATTACGCTCGTTTGGCCTAAATTCGATCAAAAAGTTCTAGGTTCCGAACCCATGATCGAATCTCCCAGTATACCTACATGACCCTTACCGACCCAGTATACCTACTTTATTCTTTATTCCTGAAGATTAATGAAGATTATCATAAAAATTTTTATTTACAGCAAGTAGTAAATCTGCTGATGCAAAAAGTAGTAGAAAGCGTAAAAGGTATTCCGAATTGTGTACAAAGGTTAATACTAGATTAAAAGTATGGCGGGGACTACACATTGTCGAAATCGGGGCATAGTTTCGGCATCAGTTGAATTACAAAAGTGAAAAAATTTGAATTATTAAATTTTGTGATAAAAAGCTAATCAAAGAATAATATATTTAATAATTCAAATTTTTCAATATTGCAATTATTTTAAACTAGCAGATTTACCCGGCGTTGCCCGGAAGCTTGAAAATTGTAAAAAAGCAAGTTTCAGCCAATTTTTTGAGATACTACTTTGCCTATAAATGCCACAAAAAAATATTTGTGGAGTTCCGTTAACCCATCGTGGCCCAACAGCTTTTTATAGGTTTTTTCGTTGCTTTGCTATATATTAGAAATGATTTAACAGATTAACTTCAAATTTCGTATATGTGTTCTTCTTTGAAAATGAAGTTCAATTTACTAACAGACTTGAAAGTTGTTAACCCCTGCCGACGATTGTTCAAAAAAACATTTGTAAGTAAATTGCGTCCAATTTTTGAAAGTAGGTACAACTTCTTTGAATTAGGGGAATACTTAAAAAAAAGGTTTGTCGAGTTCTTTTAATCGATTGCGAAACAAAAACTTTAAAAAACAGTTTGCAAAACAATTTGAACGATTATCTCTAATTTTTCTATACATGCTGCTTCTTGACAATTTGGTGCTCCTTGACGATATAGTTGAGGATGGTAGGTTTCCGGTGAACAATGTTAACTGAATTAAAATGACTATAGGTCAAAAGGGGATTTTCTTGAATTGCCAACGCTTGAATAAAATATAGTCGATGGTTTAGAAAAGGTTTAAAAATTCGCTTTTCAACTTATATTTTGTTTAGTACTCACCTGAAAGTTGTAATACGCTCTTCCTCGTTTTTTTATGATTTTATGAGAGAAATGTAGGCTTATTTTTTGGAAAAACTGTTTTAAAATACTATGTATTTAAGCATTATATATAACAAATTGAATTTTTTGATTTTTAGATTTCATTTGAAGAAAACTGAAAATTTCATTGAATCTTTGTTCAAAACGCACAAACAGGTCAAAACCAAATTAACCCTGTGGGTTTTAATTAAAATGCTGGTACAAAATTTTCAATAAAATACTTTTAATCGTATAAGAAAATAAAATATATAGAAAACTTCATATCATCGTCGTGGAAAATGGGTTAATCTAACTTAACTAAAACTTTTTGCAGCCTTTCTTTTAGACTACAAAATCAACTGTAAAATTGGACACAAATCGAAAACACAAAATTTTTTGAAAGTCCGCCAGGCCGAAATGGGTTAATTTATTCCAACCAAATTTATACAACTAAATGCGGTTGCTAAGAGGAACATTTGTGCAAAATTTCAAGTCAATCGGTCAAACAGTTTTGACTCGACATCAAAAACATTGAAAAAGCTTCTTTGCACTCTCGTGCCCAAACGGGTTAACCGAACTCAACAAAAATTTGTCCCAGACTTTATTTTCGACTGCGAAACCACCTTGTAAAATTGGACACAAATCGGAAACACAAAATTTTTTGGAAGCCAGGCCGAAATGGGTTAAATTATTCCAACCAAATTTATGCAACAAATTGCGGTTGCTAAGAGGAACATTTGTGCAAAATTTCAAGTCAATCGGTCAAACTGTTTCGGCTCGACATCAAAAACATTGAAAAAGCTTCATTGCGCCCTCGTGCCCAAACGGGTTAACCGAACCCAACAAAAATTTGTGCCAGCCTCTCTTTTTGACTGCAAAACCACCCTGTAAAATTGGACACAAATCGGAAACACAAAATTTTTTGGAAGCCCGCCGGGCCGAAAGGGGTTAATTTATTCCAACCAGTTTTATACCATTAATTCCGTGTAATAAGAAGAACATTCGTGCAAAATTTCAAGTGAATCGGTCAAACCGTTTCGACTCGACATCAAAAAAACGAAAAAGCTTAAAACGGCTCTGGAGCCGCAACCTGCTGACTTATAAAAATGCGACATAGCCTATGTCACCCCCCGGACTCCCAAAATTATTCCTCTAAAATTTGGTGTCAATCGGACCAGTGGTTTTCACGTGAATCCTGGACAAACAAACAAACAAACAAACAAACAAACAAACAAACAAATTTTCTTCTTTATATATTAGATTGTTAGTTTATGTACCTATTAGAAAAGCTTATAAACGCAAAATATGCTATAAATATATTTCTAAAGTACAATTACAATTTTAGAACTTTTAATACAATTCATTTAAATATAAAAATGAATTTTACATAAATGCAGCATGTACCTTTGAATATAGCTTAAGTATTGTACACAATGTCTTAATGATGTATCACCATTGGTAATAATTCAATAAAATATATGATATGATTAACATTAAAAAAAGCAATTTAACCGTTTATTAAAAAAATATTTTGTTTTTAATTTATAAAATATTATACAAAATATGTTTTATGGTAAAATTCTTAGCCGTTCAAAAATATAAAAGTGTTAAATAAAAACGGAATTAGGAAAGAACCCTCGTGTATCAAATTTAAAGTTTCTATCTTCTTGAATTTCGAAGATAAGCTTTTTAGTTTTGGGATTTTTTAGGAGGCATCTGAACCAATACTACAGTTAAGTCTAAATTTCGGGAACACATAAGAAATAGGAAATAAATTATATGGTTTCGAAATTATACTCGTTTGGCCTCAGATCGATCCAAATATTCTAAAATCCGAACATAGTATCCGAACTCGATCAGAACCAATTCCCATGATACTTTCATTACTAGTAACCTAGAGTTTAAATTTCATCAAAATATCGGCATTATTTTTTGAGTTATACTGCTTTTAAGATATATGTTCGGTAGCCTTTGAACTTTTAAAGGTTCCAGAACCCGAAACCATGGTACGATTTCGACCATATGCAGTCCCCGTCATACTTTCAATACTAGTTAATCCTTGTGCACAATTGGAATCTAAAGGAATTTAATATTTTTATTAATTTCGATGATGCTTTTAAACCTTGGGGGATGTAAGAGCGGTACTGAACCACCACTCTGATTGATCCAAAATTAGGAGAACGCGCAGGAAATAGTAAAGAGCACCCATGTGCTAAATTTGAAACTTCTAAATTTGTTTGAAGTTACTATCTTTATAAATTTCGAAAATATGCTTTAAGGTCTTTGGAACAGTGTGGCTGGTCCTCAACCCACTACTCCAATTGGTCCCAAATTTCAAGGACACTATGGAAATAGAAAGGGACACCCTGATACCAAATTTGGAGGTTCTATCTTCATTGGTTTCGAAATTATGCTCGTTTGGCCTAAATTCGATCAAAAAGTTCTAAGTTCCGAACCCATTGTACATTACATACCGTACGGAATCACTGCCGTAGTTTCATTACCAGTACCCTACATTACAAATTTTATGAAGATAGCGTCATTAGTTGTTGAGTTATCGTGATTTTTTATATATGTTCGTTAGCCCTTAGACCGATTAAAAGGTCCAGAATCCGAACCCATGGGCCCATTTCGCCCATATTTAATCCCCGCCGTACTTTCAGTCCCAGTAACCTACAGTTAAAATTTCATCGAGATAGATCCAATTATTTTTTGAGTTATCGTGCTTACAAACGGACGGACGGACATGGCTATATCGACTCAGGAGGTCACGCTGATCACAAATATATATACTTTTCCATATCTAGCTCGCTTTCTTTAGGTGTTGCAAACACCATACCAAAGTTAATATACCCCTTTACCTATTCTATAGGTGTAGGGTATAAAAACAAGTAAAGAAACAGTCAGTCGGTGCATCCGACTTAAAAATACCCTACACCTATTTGGTTCAAATTTAATGGGAAGTCCATAAGTGATTTTACAACCATAAAAGCTTTTATTAGTTTGATCGTAAGACAAGGCTAACCAAATTTACTTTATAATACTAAAAACATTTTCTAATTATTTTATCAATTAAAAAATATTAACAATAATTCTTAATAATTTATCTATTTAAAAATATTAAACAACAAACAAGCTTGAGATAAATGGATTCGTAAAATGTAATTACAAAATTACATATTTAAAACTTTTTATCAAATTCAATAAAATTTTACACACATGCAGCAATTACTTCTCTTCAGGATTTTTAGCTGTAGCGCTTTTACTGTTGAATGATTTATTGTTCTTGATTAATTATTTCAATTTTAAATAATTTTTAAATTTATTTTCTTAATTTACTTATTTTTTAATGTTTTATATAATTGAACTGAAAGTTATTTGAAAGAAATATTAATTTGTAATAATATAAATATAAAAGTTTATATAATTTGATTGTTTTTAATGTTAGTTAAAACCATTAATGCTTTCATTAACTTTTTATCACACAATTTAATAATCAAAATATGCAATAAATATATTTCTTCAGTGACAAATTTAGAACTTTTCATACAATTAATCTAATATATAAAGAAGAAAATTTGTTTGTTTGTTTGTTTATTTGTTTGTCCAGGATTCACGTGGAAACCACTGGTCCGATTTTCACAAAATTTTAAAGGAATAATTCTGGGAGCCCGGGGGGTGACATAGGCTATATCACATTTTTATAAGTCAACAGGTTGCGGCTCCAGAGCTGTTTTAAGCTTTTTCGTTTTTTGTATGTCAAGTCAAAACGGCTTGACCGATTGACTTGAAATTTTGCTCAAATGTTCGTCTTAGCAACAGGAATTAGTTGTATAAGTTTGGTTGGAATAAATTAACCCATTTCGGCCTGGCGGGCTTCCAAAAAATTTTGTGTTTGCGATTTGTGTCCAATTTTACATGGTGGTTTCGCATTCGAAAAGAGAGTCTGGCACAAATTTTTGTTGAGTTCGGTTAACCCGTTTGGGCACGAGGGCGCAAAGAAGCTTTTTCAATGTTTTTGATGTCGAGTCAAAACCGTTTGACAAATTGACTTGAAATTTTGCACAAATGTTCCTCTTAGCAACCGCAATTAGTTGTATAAATTTGGTTGAAATAATTTAACCCATTTCGGCCTGGCGGACTTTCAAAAACTTTTGTGTTTTCGATTTGTGTCCAATTTTACAGGTTGATTTTGCAGTCTAAAGAGAAGCTGCAAAAAGTTTTAGTTAAGTTCGATTAACCCGTTTTCCACGACGACGCCATGAAGTTTTCTATAAATTTTATTTTCTTATACGATTAAAAGTATTTTATTGAAAATTTTGTACCAACATTTTAATTAAAACCCACATGGTTAATTTGGTTTTGACCTGTTTGTGCGTTTTGAACAAAGATTCAATGAAAATTTCAGTTTTCTTCAAATGAAATCTAAAAATCAAAAAATTCAATTTCTTATATATAATGCTTAAAAACATAGTATTTTAAAACTGTTTTTCCAAAAAATAAACCTACATTTCTCTCATAAAATCTTAAAAAAAAACGAGGAAGAGAGTATTATAACTTTCAGGTGAGTACTAAACAAAATATAAGTTGAAAAGCAAATTTTTAAACCTTTTCTAAACCATCGAATATATTTTATTCAAACGTTGGCAATTCAAGAAAACTACTATTGACATATTATAATGACAAAATGGCAAACTTAGTATCCCCATTTGACCAATAGTCATTTTAATTCAGTTAACATTATTCGCCGGAAACCTAACATCCTCAACTCTATCGTCAAGGAGCACCAAATTGTTAAGAAGCACCATGTATAGAAAAATTAGAGATAATCGTTCAAACTGTTTTATAAAGTTTTTGTTTCGCAATCGGTTAAAAGAACTCGACAAAACATTTTTTTAAGCATTCCCCTACTTCAAAGAAGTTGTACCTACTTTCAGAAATTGGACGTAATTTACTTACAATTTTTTTTTTGAACAATCGTCGGGTCGACAGGGGTTAACAACTTCCAAGTTTGTTAGTAAATTGAACTTCATTTTAAAAGAAAAACACATATACAAAATTTGAAGTTAATCGGTTAAATCATTTCTAATATATAACAAAGCAACGAAAAAATCTATAAAAAGCTGTTGGGCCACGATGGATTAACGGAACTCCACAAATATTTTTTTGTGGCTTCATTTATAAGCAAAGTAGTATTTCAAAAAATTGGCTGAAACTTGCGTTTTTAGAATTTGCAAGCTTCCGGGCAACGCCGGGTAAATCAGCTAGTTTAAATATAAAAATAAATTTTACAACTTAAGTATCTTACACAATTTCTAATTTATATATTACCTATGGTAATAATTCAATAAAATATAGATATGATATAATAAAAATTAAAAACAAAAAAAATTTCGCTGTTTATTAAAAAAATATTTTGTTTTTAATTTATAAAATATAATACATAATATGTTTTATAGTAAAACTCTTTACCTTTTAAAAATATAAAAGTGTTAAATAGGAACGTAAATAGACAATAGTTGATCAAATTTGAAGTGTGTATCTTAAATAATTTCGAAGTTTAGCTTTTTAATTTCGAGATTTTTTAGGAAGAACCTGACACAATAAAATCTTAATTTTGGGGACAAAAAGGAAATAAGAAAAAACACCGTTATACCAAAATTAAAGGTTCTATTTTTATTTTAAGTTACTATGATTATTAATTTCAGATAATTTTTTAAGTTATTGCTAGCAGTGGGGGTGGTACGAAAACCGCTTTTAGAATTCATCTAAAATTTCACGGACACAAAGCAAATAAGAAGAAACACCTGTGCACGAAATTTTAACGTTCTATCTTATTTTGTTTCGAAATTATTCAAGTTTTGCCTCAATTCGATCAAAAGCTTCTAGAATTCGAACACTGAAAATTTTATCCACGGGTAGGTATTGCAAAAAAAATTATTTCGTAGAAGAACTTTTTTCTGTAGTACCCCCTGTTATGGAGCTACAGCCCCCCCAAAGTTGCAAAAAAGTCCAATATTTAAATTTTTATAACAAGAGTTATGTTAGATATATTTTCAATCTGAAAACGGCAAACGATAGCTGATTTTATAAACTTTATAAATTTTTAAAAGGCAAATGCTTAGGGTTGCCATAAGGTACTAAAATTTAGCATTACGAAAAATCAATTTTTGCAAAATTTTTGGCCACAAGATTCAAGCTAGGTTCTTGAAATTTTGGGAGAAGTTAAATCCTAAGAAATCAGTAGGAGTCAGTTTACGAAATTTTTTTTTCGCGTCTGTTGTTTAATAGCTATAAGGACTCGAAAATTGAAATTTTGCTATTTTTAAACACTTGTAACTGGAAAACCTGTTAAAATTTTTTTTTTGTGATGTACAAAATTCAAAGCTCTATAATTATATTTCAAAATGTGTCAAAGGTTTCTTTTAATGTTGAAGGGTGACAAAGCTACAGCCCCGCAAATTCCAAAAAAGCTCTATACATAAATTGATGTAACAAGTTCTGTTAGGTTTATTTTCAATTGAAAAACGTTAGAAGAGATCTGCTTTTATAGGCTTGACAAAAATACAAAGTTAAAATGTATTGGGTTGCCATGCGGTACTAAAATTTACTATTATGTAAAACCATAAAGTAACTATATACATAGAGTATTCACATAAAAAAAAAAGTTAGACAAGTTTTTTTATTTCGTAAAATCAACTTTATCGTATTTAAGTTTATTTGTATTTTAATTTTTTGTTTGTATGTTAATCGATGTGTTTATATTTGTATATATTTTTTCTCTTTTTTGCTTTTTAATTTTTTTTGTATGTATATCATATAAATCGCTGTATCATGTATGTACGCAGTTTGTGTATATTTTGATTATAAAATAAAATAAAATAAAAAAAAATACTGTTTTCAATATATAGTTTTATTTAAATAGTACTAGCCCCCAAAATTTAAAAAATTAAAGTAGATCTTGGGAATTTGTTACTGTTTTAATATAAAAATAAATTTATGGTATAAGAAACAGTTCATTTAATGTTTGAAAACTTTTAAGCTTAAAATGTTGATAATTTTTATTAACCAAAAATTGATGGTAGATCTTTTGCATTTAAAAGTGTTTTAGTATAAAAGTAAATTGCTGATCTGGGATACTGTTCTTCTTTTAGTTAGTCTTAATCCAGCAATTTACTTTTATATCAAAACACTTTTAAATGCAAAAGATCTACCATGACTATTTGATTAACTTTGAAAATGAAAATTTTCAACATTTTAAGTTTAAAAGTTTTCAAACATTAAATGAACTGTTTCTTATACCATAAATTTATTTTTTGTTTTTTCCTTCGGAAAGGGGTTGTGAGCTATCATCACATAACGGTACTAAATATCTCAAAGTTTCCGAATATATATACCATTAGTGGCGATGGCGCCATCTAGTGGTCGAAAAATGCATTACAAAAATTTCCTAAGATTTTGTAGCATTTTAATTAAAATGCTATATTTTTCCTGTAAGACCATAAACTAGAACCAACATCATATAATATTGTAGAGCATAATATTGCCTTTCATATAAATCTGGTTTCATCTGAATCGGTGCTACCGTTTTTAAGATATTGCAATTTACAGTGAAAATTTAAAAAAAAAAAAAAAAAAATCAAACTTTCAAAAAAAATACTATAACTGTGAAATTTTTAAAAACACCCTGTATTATTATTATACCATTAGAAAGGTCTCTTAAAACTCTTTCCAACGGTATATAATAAGTATGGCATATATTGACAAATAGCCCCACCAGAGAACATAAATGCAAAAATGACACAACAATTTTATTAAAAAATACATTTTCATACTTTATTTGTCATAAATTTATTTTGCCTTTTTGGCAAATTTAAAAATGTAAGAATGCATTTTAGGTTTGGATACAATATTGAGTTTGGTTCTGGCAATTTGTTTTGAGGGATTTTGGAGGTGACAACCTCTTAGTTTTAAAATTTTTTTTATTTAAATATGTATTTAAAAATATAATTAGAAAGGCCCTTAGGCTACAAAATCAGAATTATGCGCTTCATCAGATTATAAGAATCTGAATTAGGAGGATTTTAGAGTTGCATTTAAATTCAGGATTGCCGCTTTTTCCAGAATATTTATATATGTATATGTATATCAAATATTAGAAGAGATTTTAGAGGCGGATTCTAAATGAAGATTACCGCTTTTTCCAGAAGATTTATATGTCTATAATATATATACCATTAGTGGCGATATGTATGTTAGTTCCTCAATCAGAAGGGATTTTAAAGTTAGTTTAAAATTTGTGATAGCAGATAGGGATTATATTTTTATTTCATTATTTTAACTAAAGATAACTTGATAACCTTTATAATAAATGGAATTTGTATTCAAAACTTAGCGGAATGTCGTAATACGTAGTGTCTGAAAAAAAAATCTACTAAAATATAAATTTACATTATGCACATAAATATGTAGGCATTAATCAGTATATAATTAAAATATATACCTAATTACGTTTATTTGTTTATTTATATATAATAATATGTTAGTTATTAAGATGCATCAAATAATTAAAAATAATGAAACAAATAAATAAATAAAGAATATATAAGTCCAGCTCTAATAGTTGAATCCAACTCTAAAATCTTTTCTAAGTCAGAATCTGGCATATTCATATATATTTTTAAATATTATGGAAAAAGTGGCAATCCTGATTTAGAATCCAACTCTAAAATCTTTTCTAATATTGGATATAAATATACACATATATTATAAATATTCTGGAAAAAGCGGATCTCCTGATTAAGAATCAAACTTAAAAATCTCTTCTAACATTGTATATTCAAACACACATAAAAATATTCTGGAAAAAGCGGTAATCCTGATTTAGAATTCAACTCTAAAATCCCTCCTGATTCAGGTTCTTGTGTGTATATATGTTTTTAAATATTCTGGAAAAAGCGAATAATTCTGATTTTGTAGCTAACTCTAAAGTCCTTTCTAATTATATTTTTACATACATATTTAAATAAAAAAAATTTTAAAACTAAGAGGTTGTCACCTCCAAAATCCCTCCAAATAAATTACTAAAACCTAACTCAATGTTGTATAAACCTATAAAGTACATTCTTACATTTTAAAATAAATATTTCAACTGGAAAACAAAAAGCCAAAATAAATTTATGAGAAATAAAGTATGAAAATGTATTTTTTGATAAAATTATTGTGTCATTTTTGCATTTATGTTCTCTGGTGGGGCTATTTGTCAACAGATGCCATACTTATTATATATCGTTGGAAAGAGTTTTAAGAGACCTTTCTAATGGTATAATAATAATACAGGGTGTTTTTGAAAATTTCACAGTTATAGTAGTTTTTTTGAAAGTTTGATTTTTTTTTTTTTTTTTAAATTTTCACTTCAAATTGCAATATCTCAAAAATGGTAGCACCGATCCAGATGAAACAAGATGTTTATAAAAGACAATAGCATGCCCTACAATACTGTAAGATGTTGGTTCCAGTTAATTGTGTTACAGGAAAAATATAACATTTTAATAAAAATGCTACAAAATCTTAGGAACATTTTGTAATGCATTTTTCGACCACTAGATGGCGCCATCGCCACTAATGGTATATATATTCGGAAACTTTGAGATATTTAGTACCGTTATGTGATGACGTCATTTTGATAGCTCACAACCCCTTTCCGGAAGTTTTGCCTAAAAATTTTCCTAAGTTTTATTATTTATTTTAATTTTACAATTTTCATATTTTATTAAGTTATTACCTATTAAGGCAGGTTTTCATGAGAAAATTTTGCCCAGTAATCTTGACTTTAGAGAGAGAGGTATATAGTATACTCTCAATAGGAGAGAAAGAGTAAAATGATTAAATTTATATTAAAATTTTTTTATATCTTTTGACAAAAACAAATTACATAACCTTATTTTTTAATTTTTAAATTTATATTTCGCGAATTTTTCAATTCAAAGTTAAAATTTTATTAATTTAAAATAAATGATAAAATTTTAATCAATTTCAAATAATTTTAAACAAAAATTCGTTCATCAAATCCTAATATAAAATGTTTTTTTTCTTTGTTTACATTCTCTTGCTTGTTTACAAAATTCAAATGACATGTATCCATAAAAATATGTAATAGTATGCAAAAAATTTTTGTGTAGAATACACTTTTTTTTTGTATGTAGTAGCAACTTTATAGGAAAAAGACCTAAGAGAACATCTTTTTGACATGGATTATGGCGCTCTCTCAATACTTGGCTAAGGAATATGGATGTTTCTCCCAGTAATTTATATGTTTCTCCCAGTAATTTATCGTTTTTTCTTTGTCGCACAAATAGTATTTTTATATCTTCTGCCTATGCTCTAACTTTTGCCCAGAAAATTGCCGTAATGAAAATTAGCCTTTAAAGTAATGCTAAAGTTATTACAATTTTGTTCTATATTTGTTTTTTCAATATTTTTTGTAATAATTATACCTTTAGTTATTTCATTAACTTCTTTATTTATAAATTTTTGCATGTTACAATGGGCTTTTTATACCCTACACCTATAGAATAGGTAAAGGGGTATATTAACTTTGGTATGGTGTTTGTAACCACCTAAAGGAAGCGAGCTAGGTATGGAAAAGTATATATATTTGTGATCAGCGTGACCGCCTTAGTCGATATAGCCATGTCCGTCCGTCCGTCCGTCCGTCCGTCCTTCCGTCCGTCCGTCCGTCCTTCCGTCCGTCCGTAGGCACGATAACTCAAAAAATAATGGAGCTATCTTGATGAAATTTTAACTGTAGGTTACTAGGACTGAAAGTACGGCGGGGATTGCATATGGGCGAAATCGGTCCATGGGTTCGGATTCTGGACCTTTTAATCGGTTTCAGGGCTAACGAACAAATATAAAAAATCACGATAACTCAACAACTAATGACGCTATCTTCATCAAATTTGTGCTGTAGGTTACTAGTAATGAAACTACTTCGGGAATTGCGTAAGGTCCTGATTGGACCATGGGTTTGGAACCTAGAACTTTTTGATCGAATTTAGGCCAAACAAGCATAATTCCGAAACCAATGAAGATAGAACCTCCAAATTTAGTATCAGGGTGTCCCTTCCTATTTCCTAAGTGCCTTGTGAATTTGGGTCCCATTGGAGTAGTGGGTCGGGGACCAGCCACACATTTCCGAAGACCTTAAAGCATATCTTTAAAATTATTAAAGATAACAACTTGAAAAAATGTAGAAGCTTCCAATTTGCCACAAGGGTGTTCTTTACTATCTCTTGCGTGTTCCCCTAATTTGGGATCATTTGGAGTGTTGGTTCTGTACCCCTCTCAGACCTCCCAAGTTTTAAAGGCTTATAATCGAAATTACTAAAAATAGTTACTTAAAATTAGGATAGATTGTTCAAATTGTGTACAAGGGTTAACTAGTACTATAAGTACAGCGCGGACTATATATGGGCGAAATCAGCCCAACGGTTCGGATTCCGGACCTTTTAATCGATGTAAGGGCTAAGGAACATATATAAAAAATCACGATAACTCAACAACTAATGAGGCTATCTTCATGAAATTTGTGCTGTAGGTTATTGGCAGCGAAACTACGGCGGTGATTACGTACGTTGAGGATTGGACAATGGGTTCGGAACTTAGAACTTTTTGATCGAATTTAGGCCAAACGAGCATAATTCCGAAACCAATGAAGATAGAACCTCCAAATTTGGTATCAGGGTGTCCCTTCCTATTTCGTAAGTGTCTTTGAAATTTGGGCCCCATTGGAGTAGTGGATCGGGGACCAGCCACTCAGTTCTTAGGCCCTTAAAACATATTTTCGAAATTAATAAAGATAGTTACTTGAAACAAATGTAGAAGCTTCCAATTTGCCACAAGGGTGTTCTTTACTATTTCTTGCGTGCCCCCCTAATTTGGGATCAATTGGAGTGGTGGTTCAGAACCTCTCTTAGACCCCCCAATGTGTAAAAGCTTATCATCGAAATTAATAAAACTAGTAACTTAAAATTAAGATAGAGCGTTCCAATTGTGTACAAGGGTTAACTAGTATTGAAAGTATGACGGGACTGCATATGGGCGAAATCGTACCATAATTTCGGGTCCTGGAACCCTTGAAAAGTTCAAGGACTAACAAACATATATCTTAAAAACACCATAACTCAAAAAATAATGCCGGTATTTAGATGAAATTTAACAGTAGGTTACTAGTAATGAAAGTACCATGGGAATTGGTTGTGGTCGAGTTTAATTTCGAAGCCAAAGAATATATTTCCTATGTCCTATGTGTCTCCGAAATCTAGACTTAATTGTAGGGGTTCAGCTATGTTCAAAGGTACTTGCTGCATTTATGTAAAATTTATTTTTATATTTAAATGAATTATATGAAAAGGTGTAAATTTTTAATTGTATTTTAGAAATACATTTATTGCATATTTTGCGTTTATAAGTTTTTCTATTAGGTATATAAACTAACCATTTAAAATAATTGCAATTTTTAAAAATTTGGATTATTAAATATATTATGCTTTGATTATCTTTTTATCACAAAATTTAATAATTAGAATTTTTTCATTTTGTAATTGAATTGGAATAAATATATTTTCATTTATTTCAAGTTTGTTTGTTTTTTAATATTTTTAAATAGATAAATTAGTAAGAATTTGTAGTATTTTTTAATAGATAGGGTAATTAGAAAATGTTTTTAGTATTATACAGTTAATTTGGTTAGTTATGTCTTACGATCAAATTAATAACAGCTTCTATGGTGTTAAAATGACTTATGGATATGTCCTTAAATTTGAACCAAATAGGTGTAGGGTATTTCTAAGTCGGTTGCACCGACTGACTGTTTCTTTACTTGTTCAAACTTAAATATACTATTAATACATTTATTTTCTATAATATTTAGATTTTTCTTTAAATTAAACATTATTTTTATCATCAGTTTTATTACTTAAAGTATTGGTTCAATGTGAATTTCAGAAAACGGTTTTGCACTATATTCTGGAATTAGTAATATAATAACAATTTGTTCTAAATGAAATTTTACAAAAATTTTAATATCTTGAATGCTTTCAAAGTCAGAAAGAAGATTAAGTTCTTCTTCTGTTAAAATGTTTTTTGATAGTATGCCTAATTTACTTGTCAATACTACTTGTTCTATATCGTCAATGTGAGTTTTAAGCAGGTCTATATCATAATTAATTTGATACATATTTTGTATGTATTTTATTTCGTCTTCTATTGCCAAGATTTCGTTATTGGTTTGCATATTAAAAGAATTTAGGTATTGTGAAATTGTTTTTTGTTGATTTTTAATTTGTTTTGTGATATTCTTGATTTGATCAGAAATTTTATTATTAATTAATATTTGTTTATTATTCTCATTAATGAGAGATATGGAGTTTTTAGATAATGCTTCGATGTGTTCGTTAATAGCTTGTTCATCATTGTAGTCCATTGTACCGAATAGGTATTTTAGTCCAATACCTAATCCGTTAATTAAACCTCTTTTATGTCTTTTATGTGGTTTCAAATTATTTATCTTTTTGTCTAGCAAATCAAAATTATGTTTGATTGCATTGTACATAGGATTAGTAAAATTTGGTTGTATTAGTTCAATATTTTTGTATATAAATTCTCTACTGTTTTCGTATTCTGTTATGTTAATAAGATGTATTATTTTTTTAAAGTCTTTGATAATTTTTCTTCTACCTAGATTTATTGTAATATAGCCATTATTGTTATCAATGTTTTGTACTTCTATTTTTTGTGGTAGTATTAAAGGTATGAATGTAATTAAAAGGGCGAATTTGAACATTGTGATCTGAAAAGAAGTATATAAAAATCTTAAAAAATTTTTTTCTATTATAAATTTGTAGTTTGATTTTGATTTCGTTTTTTCTTCTTAATTTTTATTGTTTTTGCTTTGATTGATGGGTTATTATTATCTTGAAATTTCTTTTTGGGTTTGAGGTGAGAGTTGTAATACTTTAGACCAGTATCTTTATTAGTTATATGATCTTCGTCTAATATTTCTATTTCCATTTTTCTAAATTTCGAGTGGTTTTTTCCACCTCGTGGATCTTTTACAAAATTTAATCCGGGAGAAATTTCAATATCAGTTCTATTTTTATTAAGAGTATTTATTGCTTTCTCTTTAATTTTTATAATTTTATTACGAATATTTTCATAGTCAGAATCTTTAACTTTACCATTTATGAAGTCGATAGGTTTATGGTTGGTTGGGGAATGAATTATTGTACATTGCTATAATTTTCAGAATTTTTTCTTCAACGGTGTCCAAATTTACTCGCTCGTCATGTTTAAGTAGTCTAATGTGCTCATTAATAGTGTTGTGGAGACGTTTAACGTCAGCGTTTGAAGTATGATTATTGTTAGAGGTATAATGAATTTCAATATATTGATTTTGAAGAAATTCACGTAAAGGAAGGGCTTTGACCCTAATTCATTATCAACTACTATTTTCTTAAAATACCCACAATAGATAAATATTGTAAAACTGCTCTTTTGAATTCGGTCCAGGTTCGAGAATTAATTTTAATTGCTTGTGCAAACTTAGTAAACTTATCTATAAAGGTTAGAAACAATGTTTGATCTAAGCTATAAAAAACGTCAATATGGACAATTTGATTGGGACCTAAAAATGTTTCTGTTATTTTGAACTTAGTTTTAATGGCGTTTCTTTCATATTTTTCGAGATTACAAATCTCGCAGTTATTTATAAATTGTGCTACTCTATCGCATAATTTTGGATGGTAGTATAATAATTTTAATTCATTACATACTTCCGAAATTCCACGGTGATTGTTTTTTAAATGTTCTTCTTCTATTATTTTAGCAAGTTGTTCTTCGTCTGTTATACCTTCTAATAATTTGTTACATTTAATTAATTTTAATTGGCCACTAGATGAAAAATGTTCAAAAAATACTTTTTCTAAAGTTTTAAAAATATCAAAATCTTCTGCATAAATTGCGTTAATAGTTTTAGGGTTAAAATGATTTTTTAAGATAGTAATGGCTGTTTGTTCATCAAAATTTTTAGTGTGGATTACTTTCCTACATTTATTAAATATTTTTAAGTTCCTAATTCTAAGGGAACCAGAGTTTGTTTTATGAATAGAAATTTGATTTTTAAATATATTTAAAGGAGATTTGCTCATTGGTATATTATTTTCAATAAGTTCATTTGTTTCATTGTTTTCAGATATTTCTTGTTCATTAAGATTAACTTCTATACGTGATAAAACATCAGCGTTACCGTTTTGAACGCCTTTTTTATATTTAATTTCATAGTCAAATTCGGAAAGTTTTAGTCGCCAACGAACCAGTTTTGAGTTAGGTTCTTTTATGGAAAAGAGCCATTGGAGTGGCTTATGGTCTGTCTCAATTATAAATTTTCTTCCGAAAATGTAAGGGCGAAAATATTTTGTAGCCCATACTATTGCCAATAATTCTTTTTCTATTGTACTGTAGTGTACTTCATGCTCATTAAGAGTACGACTAGCGTAACATACGGGTCGTCCGTCTTGTGATAGTACGGCACCAAGAGCGAATTGGCTTGCGTCTGTCGTTAAAGTAAAAGTTTTGTTAAATTCAGAATAAATAAGAATTGGTTCATTTATTAGTAGTCTTTTAAGAGTTTCAAAACTCTGAACATATTCAGGATTATCAATTTTTAATTTTACATTTTTCTTTAAGTATTTTGTCATTGGTTTAGCAACCTTAGAATAGTCCTTAATAAATTTTCTGGAGTATCCTGATAGTCCGAGAAATGGTTTTATTTGTCTTGGAGTTTTAGGAATAGGAAAGTTTTTGACACATTCAATTTTTTTAGGATTTGGTCTTATTCCGTCCAATGTTACAATGTGACCAAGAAATTCTGTTTCTTTTTTCATGAACTCCGATTTGTCAAGTTGAATCATTAACTTAGCTTCTTCAAGCCTTTTAAAAATTTTATTTAGTGAATCTAAGTGTTCTTCGATAGATGCTGAGAAGATGATGATGTCATCTAAATATACCAAACAAATTTTATTTATGTATTCTTTTAGAACATAATTCATTAACCTTTGGAATGTAGCTGGTGCTGTTGACAAATAAAACAAAAGGCATTCGAATGAATTCATAATGTCCGTTTTCGACAGTGAACGCGGTTTTGTGAATGTCGCGTTCGTCAATTTCTATTTGGTGGAATCCTTTAGCAAGGTCCAACGTAGTAAAATATTGGCATCTTCCCAATTTACTTAGGATATCATCAATATTTGGTATAGGGTGCCTATCGTCTAAAGTAATTTCGTTTAGTTTCCTATAGTCAATGACGAGTCTCCATTTTTGTGTCCCACTGGCGTCCTCCTTCTTTGGGACAATCCAGACAGGAGCAGAATATGGGGAACTGCTAGGCCTAATAATGCCCTTATCCAACATTTCGTCAATTTGCTTTTGTACTTCCTCTTTGTGAATTTGAGGGTACCTATAAGACTTAGTGAATATTGGAACGTCATTAATAGTACGAATACGATGTTTGATAGCGTTTGTAAAAGATAAATTTAAATTTTCATTATAAAATAGATGCGAGTATTGTTTAATAATTTTTGATAAATGCATCTTTTCAAAATTAGATAAATGTTCATTACGAATTTCGTTTGAGACATTATAATTATTATTAGTTTCAGAAATTATATTAAAGTTATGATGGTTCACGATTTCAGTTTGTAACGGTGAAATAGTTATGAATTTATTAGTGTTACTTTGTACGTTTAATTTTACAATGGATGTATAGTTCTGTACTTCATATATTCCTTCTTGAATTGTGATTTCGCCATCTGTGGACTTCCTTTCCTGCAGATAAGCGAGACCATCTTTTTGAAGTACTGGAACAGTTAATTCATATTCACCTCTTTGAGTGATATTATATTTTGTTTCTTTATTTTTATTTTCAAAATGTATTTGGATTTCATTATAGATTGTAGTTAAAAGTTGTTGACCAAAATCAATTTTTGTTTTAATGGCATTAATATATTATTGCCTATTAGTCCGTCATAATTTTCATGAAAAGGAAAGACATACATTTCAACCTTCTTTGTTGAGTCTCCCAATTCTTTGAAAATCGGTATAACTGCTTTATGAGTTATTTTTACATCTTGATTTATGGTTTTAATATTTATGGGTTTTTGAAGTTCTGTTAAATGCATTGGATGACAAAAGTTTGGATTTATAATAGAGTGTGTTGCTCCGGTGTCTATTATAAATTTAAGTGGTCTAATATTCCCACTAACTAAGATATATGGTAATTGGAATTCGAGGCTGTTAATAGAAAATTTGTTGGTGATTCTGTTTTATCAGAATTTTTCTTAGTTTCTCCAATGTTTATTTCCATTGGTTCAGATTGAGATATTTGATTATTTTTATTATAATTATTTGTAAAATTACTATTATTTACAAATGGATTGTATATATGTGGGTAGTTGTTACTAGTATTAGGATTGTGATAGTTTGGATTTCGATTTTGAAAAGAAGTCCTATTAATGTTGCTATTTTGATGGTTTCTATTGGTAATTTTTATTAAAATTATTATTTTGGTTGTACCTATTAAAATTAGTTTGGTTATTCCTATTAAAATTGTTAGTACTGTGATTTTGCCTATTAAAATTGTTTTGGTTGTTTTTATTAAAATTATTATTAAATTGGTTATTCCTATTGGCATTGTTACTATTAAATTTAGTAGTATTAAAGTTTCTATGATTAGAAGTAGCGTTATTATTGGCTTGATTAAAATTAATTTTGGTAACTGAGTCACCAGAAAAGTTTTTATTATTTGAGTTAATATGTGCGTAACCTGCTTCATGTAAAATGTCTATAGCAGATTCTAGTGTTTTAGGATTACGACAATATAGAATTGAACGCATTGGTTCAGGCACTTTGTTCATGAAAATGGTTAGAGCAGAATTTTTATTATTACTAATTGTTTGTTGAGCAACTGTTGAGTTAACTCCTAATTCTAAACTAACTTTAATATTTAATCTTCTTAATATATTTTTGATCTCGTTGTAGAAATCAACGGAATTGGTTTTAAAAGTTGTAGCTCTAAGTTGGTCAAAAAGTTCTTCAAGACTACACCGATCGCTAAAGTTTTTTATAAGGACGTCTTTTATTTCAGTCCATGTTTTAATGTGGTTATTTATTTCCACTGTTTCCCTAGCTTTTCCTTTAAGTTTTGATTTAATTAAGTCTGCAAATACGCTTTGACTTATGTCATCATATTTACCTAACAAAGGACTTACCCTATCAACTAAGTCCGTAAAATTTTGTAATTCTTTCAAATTCCCAGTAAAATCGGGTAATTTGTCAAGATATTTTAGTGGGTCAATAGTAAGAGTTAACGGTTCAGTCATATTTAAAAGTTTTATTTCAATAAATTTTAATATACAAAACAAAAATAAAAAAAGAAAAATTACTACTAATTAGTTGCAATAACGTTTTCTGATTTTGTTTTTCACGAAACTTAAACTAATGTAAAGCTATTTATATAATTGTATAATAAAATAATATATATATTAAATTAGTGCTTACATTAATAATTTTTGATGAAAAAAAAGTTAAACGGCTTCAGCAAAATAACTGGAAAATAAATGGAATATAATAACTGGAATACAATAACTGGAATACAAAAACTGGAAAATAACTATAGATGCACAGGAAAAAAGTAAGCAGCACAGCAACTTAAAATAACAGGAACATTAATTTAACTGGATAACTTAATTCACAATTTGTTGTTAAAATTTATACATATACATACTTTATTTAAGTTTGTATCAATTTTTTGTAGTTTAATATATTTGTTTAATAAATTTTTTCTTTTTAAAGTTTTATGTATATATATTAATGTTTTTCAAATTTTTTATTTAGAAAAATGTTAATAAAACAAAAAAAAATCTTTAATTTTCAAAAAAAAGTACTTTATTATTTGTTGTCAGAAAAAAAACTGAAAATTTTCTTAAACTAATTTACTTAACTTAGTATAAAATTTTAGTTACGTAATACAATTTAGATTTTACGTAATATTTTACATTTCACATTTTAAGTGTGTTATAAAAAGAAAAGAAAAATGCTGATTTTACATTATCAGCGTTTTTCGATAATTTCTCAATAAATTTAAATTAATTTAATTTTAAAAGTTTTAACAAAAAAAAAATGTTTGATCAGCTAATTAGTTATTTAAAAAATATTTATTTGTTTAATGTAAAAAACGGTCGATTATGAAATAAAGCACTTGGGTTCAAGTGAGTTTAAAATAAAGAAAACGTAAAATGTAAAATTAAAAGAAAATTTGAAATTCGATTTAATTTAGAGAAAATGGCATTTTCCTTTCTTGTAGGATAATTCCATTTTCTTGTACAATATTGTTTGTTACAGTAGGTATAAAATTATCAGCAGAGGGTGGTGTGGATGTAACTCCTCCCTCATTAGAATCTGACTCCCGGCAGATACCGTTTAGTTTAAAATTTAAATTTGGTACGACAAACTTCGAGTTTCGAAATTTCAAGCGAATTATAGTTAAAATGAGTGTTATTATTATTATTATAAAAATTAATGAATCTGCGGTTATACTGGTATACCATTTCCACGTATGATCATGTTTAATTTCTTCAATATGTCTGGTATTCTTTATATTGCTTGCGTGCAATGTTTCCAGATCAAATTCATTTACTATTTTCTTTATCTTTATTTCACGTTCGACATGTGGTAAAATTTTATTTACATAGTATTCAAATTGAGTATCATCTACTTTAAAATCATTTATAGAAATTTTACAGTTTGAGAATTTTATTAGGTTATTACCTCTAATTTTAATTTTATTTTGTGAATTACAATTATTAAATAAAAATGTTTCATTCAAATTTTTTGTTATTACTACATTATTGTTAATTAATTCTATGTCTCTAGTATCATTCTTATGGTAAGTACAAATCATTTCGTCTGTATTTAATAAATTTGATATGCATTTATCATCAAATGGCATTAAATCTGAGAACAATATTACTTTTTTTTCTAAATACTTAAAAATTTTTTGCTTACATGTAAAAATTTTTTCAATGCCATTATCTAATTCTAAGTTTTTGTTTTTGTTTGGAATTTTTATAATTTTAGTTTTATAACATACATCGCTAGAGAAATTGGGTATTGAGATAATAAATACAATTTTGTTTTCATAAAGTGCAACATTGTTTTTTATAAACGGTAATTTTTCTAAAGTTATATTATAATTGTTAATTTCTTCTTTTGTCAAAATATTTTTTGATAAAATTTCTAATTTACTTGATAGTATTATTTCCTTAATATTAGATATTTGTTTTGATAATAATTTTATGTTTTTTTCTATTTCTAATTCTATTCTAAGTAATTTAATATCTTCATTAATTTTTTCTATATTGTTTTGTAAGTTATTAATTACAGTTGATATTTTGTTTCATAGTCAAATTCGGAAAGTTTTAGTCGCCAACGAACCAGTTTTGAGTTAGGTTCTTTTATGGAAAAGAGCCATTGGAGTGGCTTATGGTCTGTCTCAATTATAAATTTTCTTCCGAAAATGTAAGGGCGAAAATATTTTGTAGCCCATACTATTGCCAATAATTCTTTTTCTATTGTACTGTAGTGTACTTCATGCTCATTAAGAGTACGACTAGCGTAACATAAGGGTCGTGCGTCTTGTGATAGTACGGCACCAAGAGCGAATTGGCTTGCGTCTGTCGTTAAAGTAAAAGTTTTGTTAAATTCAGAATAAATAAGAATTGGTTCATTTATTAGTAGTCTTTTAAGAGTTTCAAAACTCTCAACATATTCAGGATTATCAATTTTTAATTTTACATTTTTCTTTAAGTATTTTGTCATTGGTTTAGCAACCTTAGAATAGTCCTTAATAAATTTTCTGGAGTATCCTGATAGTCCGAGAAATTGTTTTATTTGTCTTGGAGTTTTAGGAATAGGAAAGTTTTTGACACATTCAATTTTTTTAGGATTTGGTCTTATTCCGTCCAATGTTACAATGTGACCAAGAAATTCTGTTTCTTTTTTCATGAATTCCGATTTGTCAAGTTGAATCATTAACTTAGCTTCTTCAAGCCTTTTAAAAATTTTATTTAGTGAATCTAAGTGTTCTTAGATATTTGTTTTGATAATAATTTTATGTTTTTTTCTAGTTCTAATTTTATTCTAAGTAATTTAATATCTTCATTAATTTTTTCTATATTGTTTTGTAAGTTATTAATTACAGTTGATATTTTGTTTTGAGAGGAACTAATGTGGTTAGTTATATTTTGGATGTGATCGGATAAGTTTTGATTTATAGAAACTTGTTGATTCGCGTTATTTATTAATGCATTATTATTTTTTTCAATAATTTTTAAATGTTGTTGAATTTCATCCCTGTCGTTATTATCCATGGTGCCCGTTAAAAAGCGAAGAACGTTACCTACGAAGTTAATTAAACCCCTTTTTTGTATATAATGTGGGATAATGCTACTAAAGTCATCTTGCAAATGTTTCAAGTCATGCAAAAGGTTAGTGAAAGTTGTGTTTTTATTTTGTAATTGTTCTACATTTTGTGCTATTTTATTTATAGTCTCTTCATACAACTTCAAGTTAATGATATGCATTATTTTTGTATAGTTATAGATGATATTTATTTTAGAATCCTGTACGAGAATATACCCATTCCCATTTTGTATCTCATGAATATCAATATGAGAGCATGCAATTATGTTGATAATACAGAGTAAAAACATGCTGACACAAATGATTCCTAAAGTAATAATAAGGTAAATTATTTCAATTTTGCTATTCGTAATTTGCAATTGTTAGTATTATTATTTGTTAGTAAAAAAATTAAAATGTAATTCTGATTATTTACTTATTATGGATAAAGTAATCAAAAGTCTTATCTTAAAATACATGAGGTGTCATATTGACTTAGTTAATTTTTATTTTGACTTTAGTTTTCATATTTGAATTTTCCTTAAATTGGCTAATGTATCTAGGTAATTTTTCATTATTAATTTGAAAGTGATTCTCAGTTTGATTTTTAATTTCAGTTTTGGTGTAATATGGTTGAAGTTTTGTGACACGGTTAAGTTTTAAATATTTCGAAGCATTTTGTTTTTTTCTGTTTTCATTAAGTTTTTTTATGTTTTTAGTTTTAGATTTTAATAATGTTTCTTGGATAAAAGGATATTGTGCGGATGAAATGGTGCCGTTTACAAAATCAATTGGTCTTCTGTTAGTTGCAGAGTGGATCGTTTCGTTATAGATTTTAACAACTTTAACAATAGGATCTTCGTCAGATGGTAAGCCTTCTTCTTTTTCAACTACTCGTAAGATTCTAAGATGTTCATTTAGCGTATTGTGGAATCATTCTATATCCGCATTACTATTGTGATTGTTTGGAGTAGTAAAGTGGATTTCAATTTCTTCACTGCTCAAGTAATTTTTAAAATTTAGACTATGAAAACCTTTTTCTCTATCTGTAACTATTCTTTTGGGTTTACCAAGAGAAGCAAGATATTTCATAAGTTCATTTTTTAGGTCAGACCAGTTCCTTGACTTAATAGGATAAACTTGCGCATGTTTTGAAAATTTATCTATAAAAGTAAGGTATGGATTGCCTTTGTTTTTGAACCAAATGTCCATGTGAACTATTTCTAAAGGTTTACTGGCAGTTTCTGAAATTTTAAGTGGTAGTTTTAGAGGATTACGTTCGTATTTGGCAGAATTGCAAATGTGACAATTGTTTATGACTCTTTGAATTTCTTCTTTAAATTTAGGAAAATAATATTTGTTTTTTAAATTTAGATAAACGACATTGATACCTCTGTGGTTTGTTTTCACATGTTGGTCGAGGATGAGTTATTGTAATTCTAGACGATATAAAATATCATCAAGTAAGAGTAAACATTTATTTAATTTTAATAACTTATTTTTCGAGAAATAAATAATAACTTATTTTTGGAAAGCACTATAAATTTTGATGTCTTCAATCATAACTCCTACTATACCTTTATTAGGAATATGATTTTTAAAAATCTCTAAGAAGAATTCTTCATTTGGATCAGGATGTGTAAAAATTTTCCCTTTTCTCTTATGGATATTTATTAATTTAAAGTTTTGTGGAGAACCTTTTTTTATAATAATTTGGGTTTTATAGAAATTTATTGGTGATTCAGAAATTGGAATATATTCAGAGTTATCTTCATTTGCTGAGTGAATAGTAGCATCGGTTGAACGAATTTCATCAATATCTATTTCATTGTCAACACTATTTTCAACAGAATTTGCAACAGCATTTGTAGAGTGTATTTCATCAATATCCATTTCATTAACATTGATTTATACTCTAGATAATGCGTCAGCAATTTTGTTTTCCTTTCCCGCAAGGTATTCGATATCAAAATTAAATTCTTCTAGTTTGATTTTCCATCTTTGCAATTTTGAATTAGGTTCCTTCAAATTGTGCAACCATTGTAAAGGTCTATGGTCTGTTCTGATAGTGAATTTGCGACCAAAGATATATGGGCGAAAATATTTAGTTGCCCAGACAATCGCAAGTAGTTCCTTTTCGATTGTGGAATACTTACACTCATGTTCGTTGAGTGTACGTGAGGCGTAACAAACTGGGTGGTTATTCTGCGATAGAACAGCACCGATCGCGAAATTACTTGCATCTGTAGTAACTACAAATTTTTTTGAAAAATCAGGATAGACCAATATTGGATCAGTAATTATCAAAAGTTTTAATTTTTCAAATGCTTCTTTATATTCAGGATTTGTGATATTAATATGTTTTCCTTTTTTTAAGCAATTTGTTAAAGGCTTTGAAATTTTTGCGAAATCTTTAATAAATTTTCCGTAATACCCAACTAACCCTAAAAAAACTTTTAATTTGTTTCTGTGTTTTAGGTATTGGAAATTTCGTTATGGCCTCTATTTTATTTGGATTAGGTTTAATACCTTTAGTCGTGATGATATGACCAAGAAATTCAGTTTCTTGCTTCATAAATTCACTTTTATCCAATTGTATTTTGAGGTTAGCGTTATTCAATTTATTTAAAATTTTTTTCAAGTTGCCAAAATGTTCCTTTTTACTTGTACTAAAGATAATTATATCATCTAGATATACATAGCAACATTTACCTATGTATTCTTTAAGTACCGAATTCATTAAACGTTGGAATGTTGCAGGAGCATTTTTAAGACCAAATGGCATCCTGACAAATTCATAGTGTCCATTATAGGTACTGAATGCGGTTTTCCTTATGTCTTCTGGTGCGACTTCGATTTGATGAAAACCTTTGGCAAGATCGAGCGTAGTGAAGTACATAGCCCGACTTAATTTATCTAGAATATCTTCCATATTAGGTATGGGATATTTGTCGTCAACAGTAATATTATTTAATTTCCGATAATCGATTACGATGCGCCACTTTTGTTTTTGTGATGCATCCAATTTTTTCGGGACAACCCATATAGGTGCGGAATAAGGGGAATCACTATTTCTAATGATACCTTGTTGAAGCATTTCTTCAATTTGATTATTTACTTCTTGGCGGTGGATTTCAGGATAGCGATATAATTTTGTGTAAATTGGAATTTCATTAGTAGTTTTAATATTATGTTTAATAGCGTGAGTGAACGATAAATCATCACCTTCATGATAGAAAGTTTTATCGAACCTCTTTATTATACTCAGAAGTTCTTGTTTTGTCACGTCATCTAGATGGTTTATTCTAAATTCATTTTGGTCAAGAAAAATTTCATTTTGAAATATCTCAAGTTCTTTGAGAGGAAAAGGAATAAAATATGGTTTTTCTTCATTTTCATTGAAAAAAAAAGGAATTTCGTTACCTGATTTGAATTTGATTATTTGATTTTCATAATTAATTTCAGTTATGAAGGGGATTAAAATATTATTACCTAATAGACCGTCAAATTTGTCATGAAATTGTAATTCCAGGAATTCTAATTTAGTGTCAAAACCAAATTCAAGAAAACAATCAATTCTTACTTTAGTATTACATATAGTAGTATTAGTAAGTGTTTTTACGCTAATTGGATTAATTTTTATACTATAAATAGGATTACAAATTTTTGTATTGATAACACTCATTGTCGCTCCAGTGTCTATAATAAACTTAAGTGGTCTTCCTTTGGATTGGATCTTTATATAAGGAAGTCGTTGTTCTGTGGTTCCGAGGCAATCAACTGAATATTTTGTACTTCGTTTGCAGTTACGTTATTCATATGGGCTTGTATTGTGTGGTCTACGTCTATACGTTTAGATTGTGAACTTTGAGGAATTTGTCGATTTGCAAAATTGGTATTATTATATTGATAAGATCTTCTGTTTTGACTTGTATTATTTCTACTGTTAGAATCGTATCTATTATTAATATTAGAAGTATTTTGAAATCTGTGATCGTTATTATTACTGTGATTTTTATTATTATTGTTAATATTATTATGATTTTTGTTAGTATATGTGATATTATTTCTAAAATTGTTATTTCTAGGGTAATTACTAAAATTTTGTGAACAATTATTATTTTTAAATTTTTGGGCATTTTGATTTCCGTTATTTCGAAAAGTATTCCTATACGGACTAAAATAAGCATACCCACCTTCATAAAGAATATCCATAGCCTTTTCAAGAGTATCGGGGTTCCTACTATAAAGTATAGAACGCATTGGTTCTGGAATTTTATCCATAAAAACCCTTAAAGCCGTATTAGCATTATTTTGCACGGTATACGGAGAATTTACTTCATTTTTTATTTTGTTATTTAACCTACGTAAACAATTTTTCATACTATTATACAAATCTACACTATTTGTAGAGAAATTAACGTTTCGTAAATTGTCATATAATTCTTGACTAGATTTTTCTTCTCCGAAATTATTTAAAAGCACATTTTTTATCTCAACCCAATTTTCTACATGATTGTTAATCTCTATAATTTCCCTAGCCTTATCAACTAATTTACTTTTTAATCTATTTAACAATATAACTTGACTTGAAGAGTCATATTTTCAAATTATAGGTATTACACTTTCAACTAATTCTAAAAATGTATTTAAATTCTCACCATTTCCATTAAATGTTGGCCGGTTTTCGATGTATTTAATCGGATCGATCTGCAAAACCAATGGTTGACTCGTTGCTGTTTGGTTCTGTGTTAATGACATTGTATATCTCTGCTCCAATCTCTTTGTTGATCTCGTTTTATTAATTTTGTTGAATGATGTTCACGTATATTTACACAAAAAGTTTATTTTATTTGTACCAGTATAATGGTTTATGATTATAAGTATTATTGGTAGGAAATTATTTGTTTGTTTTTCCTTTTTTATTTTTAAATAGGTTTATTTTTATTTTATGGTTTATATTTTATTTATTTAGATATTAGATTGTTTTATTTGTTGTAATTGTTATAAGTTTAGAATTTTGTTTTTATATTTACGATAATTTATTTTAGTAATTTTATTAATAAATTTATGGAAATAATTTTAAACTGTATTTTACAAAGGTCTTAAATTTAAAACTTTTATTTGTGTTTTGAGTTTTTTTTCCTTTATACTTGTTTTTTTTTTAAGAGTTTTCTTTTATTATTAAATTTTTTATCACTTGATCCCTTATATTAATTATTGGGATCCTACCGACTGCGCCATTAATGTTTTTCAAATTTTTTATTTAGAAAAATGTTAATAAAACAAAAAAAAATCTTTAATTTACAAAAAAAAGTACTTTATTATTTGTTGTCAGAAAAAGAACTGAAAATTTTCTTAAACTAATTTACTTAACTTAGTATAAAATTTTAGTTACGTAATACAATTTAGATTTTACGTAATATTTTATATTTCACATTTTAAGTGTGTTATAAAAAGAAAAGCAAAATGCTGATTTTACATTATCAGCGTTTTTCGATAATTTCTCAATAAATTTAAATTAATTTAATTTTAAAAGTTTTAACAAAAAAAAAATGTTTGATCAGCTAATTAATTATTTAAAAAATATTTATTTGTTTAATGTAAAAAACGGTCGATTATGAAATAAAGCACTTGGGTTCAAGTGAGTTTAAAATAAAGAAAACGTAAAATGTAAAATTAAAAGAAAAATTGAAATTCGATTTAATTTAGAGAAAATGGCATTTTCCGTTCTTGTAGGATAATTCCATTTTCTTGTACAATATTGTTTGTTACAGTAGGTATAAAATTATCAGCAGGAGGTGGTGTGGATGTAACTATATATATATATTTTTTTTTTTTTATTTTATTTAAATGTTTTAAAATTTATTATTTTATTTGAATTGTTAATAGAATTTTTTATTTTATTTAAATTTTTAATAAAATTTTTATTTCATTTAAATTGTTAAAATTTATTATTTTTATTTAATTTGTTAATAGAATTATTATTTTTTTTTTTTTTTATTTTTTTTTTTTTTATTTTATCAAAAAAAATTTTCTTTTAAAATTTTTTATTTTATTTTTAAAGAAAAAAAAATTTAATTTATATTTTACTTATTCTTCCCATGTATGTGGAGGGTAGAATGGGATGGTGTCTTCATCATCACTATCAATATACGTAGTAAACATTTTTAATTAATTTATAAATGTATTTAGCATAAAAAATTTTTTTTTGTATTATTTATTTTTTTTTTTTATTGATTTAATTTTAACTGTTTTACAAAATTATTTAATATGTTTTAAACTTCTATCACTTCTTTTGAAAAAAGTTTTTTTGATTTTTATTAATAGTTTTTATTTTTGCAAAAAAAACTTTAACACTTCATTTGTTAAAAATTTTAAAAGTTTTTACAAAAAATGTTTTTTTTTTTTTGAATGCACTACAAATGTGAACACAAAGAGTTTTTTTTTTTTATTTTTCTATATTAAAAAAACACTTAGCACATCCTACCGACTGCGCCAGTTTTCGTTTCGATTTTACCATTAATAAAAAAAAAACAAACGATATTTTGTAAAACGGTTTTTTATTATCAATTTTAACTTATTTAATTACATTTACTTTTCTTTAACTTAATTTTAAATTTAATTACGCGGAGCTTCAGTAACTTTGAAATCCAGAACAGAACTTAACTTTAATTAGTTTATTCCATGGTATTTATATTATAATATTTTCTTATTAAGATTTAGGTGTTATATTGCAATTATTCATAATTGCAATTGAAAAACATTAAAATGTCTAGGAATTTTATCTATGAAAAATAAAAGGAATTTTTATGAATAATTGTATTTCATAATTATATTGGGAACGTTTAGATTTACTGAAAGTAAATCTATGGGAAAAGAATTTATTAAAATAAAAAAATGATTTAAAAGTAAATAGATTTAATAATGGAATAATGTTGCAAATGCTGAATTTGCAGGAACGTGTTGGAACATGTAGATTTACTAAAAGTAAATCTATGGGAAAAGAATTTATTGAAATAACAAAAAATTTATCTGAATATTTAAAGTAAATAGATTTATTAAATGAATAATGTTGCAAATGCTGAATTTGCAAGAAGGTTTTTAGATTTATTCAAAATAAATCTATGAGCAATAATTATATTTAGAATAATGAAGTTTTATGGTTAGTGGTGCCATTATCATTTATAACACATAATTTCGAAACCAATGAAGATAGAACCTCCAAATTTGATACTAGGGTGTCTCTTTCTATTTCCTTAGTGTCCTTGAAATTTGGGACCAATTGGAGTAGTTGGTTGAGGACCAGCCACACAGTTCCAAAGACCTTAAAGCATATTTTCGAAATTAATAAAGATAGTAACTTCAAACAAACCTTAAAGCATATTTTCGAAATTAATAAAGATAGTAACTTCAAACAAATTTAGAAGTTTCAAATTTGGTACATGGGAGCTCTTTACTTTTTCCTGCGCGTACTCCTAATTTTGAATCAATTAGAGTGGTGGTTCAGTACCCTCTTAGACCCCCCAAGGTTTGAAAGCTTATAATCGAAATTAATAAAAATAGTAACTAAAAATTAAGATATAACGTTCCAATTGTGTAGAAGGGTTAACTAGTTTTGAAAGTATGACGGGACTGCATGTGGGCGAAATCGTGCCATGGTTTCGGGTTTTGGAACCTTTGAAAGTTCAAGGGCTAACGAACATATGTCTTAAAAGCCGTATAACTCAAAAAATAATGCCGCTATTTTGATGAAATTTAAACTCTAGGTTACTAATAATGAAAGTACCATGGGAATTGGTTCTGGTCGAGTTCAGACAATGAGTTTTTGTTCGATCGGAGGCCAAACGAGTATAATTTTGAAGCCAAAGAATAAATATCCTACTTCCTATTAGTCCCTGAAGTTTAGATTTAAATGTAGTGGTGGTTAGGGTGGCTCCTAAGAAATCCCAAAATTAAAAAGCTTATCTTCGAAATTCATGAAGATAAAAGCATTAAATTTGATACACGAGGGTTCTTTTCTGTTTTCGTTTTTATTTAACACTTTTATATTTTTGAAAGGCTAAGAATTTTACCATAAAACTTATTTTGTATAATATTTTATAAATTAAAAACAAAATATTTTTTTAATAAACGATTAAATTCCTTGTTTTAATTTTTATTATATCATATATTTTATTGAATTATTACCATAGGTGATATATAATTAAAACATTGTGTACAATACTTAAGCTATATTCAAAGGTACTTGCTGCATTTATGTAAAATTTATTGTTATATTTAAATGAATTATATGAAAAGTTATAAATTTGTAATTATATTTTAGAAATACATTTATTGCATATTTTGCGTTTATAAGCTTATCTAATAGGGTACATAAACTAGCAATTTAAAATAATTGCAATTTTGAAAAATTTTAATTATTAAATATATTAGCTTTTTATCACAAAATTTAATAAGTAAAATTTTTTCGCTTTTGTAATTGAATTGAAATAAATATATTTTCATTTAATTCAAGTTTTTTTGTTTTTTAACATTTTTAAATCGATAAATCAGTAAGAATTTGTAATATTTTTTTATAGATAGTCTCATTCGAAAATGTTGTTAGTATTATAAAGTTAATTTGGTTAGCTATGTTTTACGACCAAACTAATAACAGTTTTATATTTTTATTGTTTTAAAATGACTTATGGATTTCCCATTAAATTTGAACCAAATAGGTGTAGGGTATTTCTAAGTCGGTTGCACCGACTGATTGTTTCTTTACTTGTTTTTATATTAAAACAGCAACAAATTCCCAAGATCTACCTTAAATTTTTTAGTTTCTACATTTTAACTACATTTATATATCGAAAAAAATATTTTTTTTTTATTTTATTTTATACTTTTTAAACAAAATTGTTTTATATTTATTAGGTATCTTTAAGTCTGAACACATTTTTGCACATTGTACATATATTTTATAAAATTATATTTTTCTTCAAAATTTCCAAAACTAAATCAAATGTTAGTTGTCAACATTTTTTAATTACGGCTTAGAATATATGTTTTCATTTTTAAAGAAACTTGGTATAGGTATATCTATACAAATAGGTTTTCAAAATTTTACTAAAAGTCCGGGGGGTGACATAGACTATGTCACATTTTTATAAGTCAACCAGTTGCGGCTCCAGAGCTGTTTTAAGCTTTTTCGTTTTTTGGATGTCGAGTCAAAACGGCTTGACCGATTGACTTGAAATTTTGCACAAATGTTCATCTTAGTAACCAGAATTAGTTGTATAAATTTGGTTGGAATAAATTAACCCATTTCGGCCTGGCGGGCTTCCAAAAAATTTTGTGTTTGCGATTTGCGCCCAATTTTACAGGGTGGTTTCGCAGTCGAAAAGAGAGTCTGGCACAAATTTTTGTTGAGTTCGGTTAACCCGTTTGAGCACGAGGGCCCAATGAAGCTTTTTCAATGTTTTTGATGTCGAGTCAAAACGGTTTGACCGATTGACTTGAAATTTTGCACAAATATTCCTCTTAGGAACCGCAATTAGTTGTATAAATTTGGTTGGAATAATTTAACATATTTCGGCGTGGCGAGCTTCCAAAAAGTTTTGTGTTTCCGATTTGTGTCCAATTTTACAAGGTGATTTCGCAGTCGAAAATAGAGTCTGCCACAAATTTTTGTTGAGTTCGGTTAACCCGTTTGGGCACGAGGGCGCAAAGAAGCTTTTTCTATGTTTTTGATGTCGAGTCAAAACCGTTTGACAAATTGACTTGAAATTTTGCACAAATGTTCCTCTTAGCAACCGCAATTAGTTGTATAAATTTGGTTGGGATAATTTAACCCTTTTCGGCCTGGCGGACTTTCAAAATATTTTGTGTTTTCGATTTGTGTCCAATTTTACAGGTTGATTTTGCAGTCTAAAGAGAGGCTGCAAAAAGTTTTAGCTAAGTTCGATTAACCCGTTTTCCACGAAGACGCCATGAAGTTTTCTATAAATTTTATTTTCTTATAGGATTAAAAGTATTTTGTTGAAAATTTTGTACCAACATTTTAATTAAAACCCACATGGTTAATTTGGTTTTGACCTGTTTGTGCGTTTTGAACAAAGATTCAATGAAATTTTCAGTTTTCTTCAAATGAAATCTAAAAATCAAAAAATTCAATTTCTTATATATAATGCTTAAAAACATAGTATTTTAAAACAGTTTTTCCAAAAAATAAGCCTACATTTCTCTCATAAAATCATAAAAAAACGAGGAGGAGTGTATTACAACTTTCAGGTGAGTACTTAACAAAATATAAGTTGAAAAGCAAATTTTTAAACCTTTTCTAAACCATCAAATATATTTTATTCAAACGTTGGCAATTCAAGAAAACTACTATTGACATAGTATAATGACATAATGGCAAACTTAGTATCCCCATTTGACAAATAGTCATTTTAATTCAGTTAACATTATGCGCCGGAAACCTAACATCCTCAACCGTATCGTCAAGGAGCACCAAATTGTCAAGAAGCACCATGTATAGAAAAATTAGAGATAATCGTTCAAACTGTTTTTTAAAGTTTTTGTTTCGCAATCGATTAAAAGAAAAATTTTTTTAAGCATTCCCCTAATTCAAAGAAGTTGTACCTACTTTCAGAAATTGGACGTAATTTACTTACAAAATTTTTTTTGAACAATCGTCGGATCGGCAGGGGTTAACAACTTCCAAGTCTGTTAGTAAATTGAACTTCATTTTCAAAGAAGAACACATATACAAAATTTGAAGTTAATCGGTTAAATCATTTCTAATATATAACAAAGCAACGAAAAAACCTATAAAAAGCTGTTGGGCCACGATGGGTTAACTGAACTCCACAAATATTTTTTTGTGGCTTCATTTATAAGCAAAGTAGTATTTCAAAGAATTGGCTGAAACTGGCGTTTTTACAATTTGCAAGCTTCCGGGCAACGCCGGGTAAATCTGCTAGTAACATTATAACAATAACATGTTTGAAAATCTAATTCGAATTAGTAATGTCATTAATAAAAAATATTCACTTAAATATTGGTTGCTTATATTTGCATATACACCAAAAACAAAATAGCCACTCGCTTATCTTGCTTATTCATATAAGATTTTTATCTTACAGAATACAAGTAAACTTACATTTAGACACATTACACATTATACTATAATTTATACGTATACATATATTGCATATTAATACAAATCAATAAAATCATTTCGTAATATTACATTTTGTTTACGCAGATTATGCTCAGTTTCTAATATACACAAACAGAAAAAGTAAACAAATTTAATAAAAAAATACAAAAAAATTTTTGTCTTTTAATGAGGATCGAACTCAGATCTATTTACACCCTAAGCCACTTTGCTAACCACTGAACCATACAATTTTTATAAATTTATGGTCAGATTTCTAATATAAATGTATCACTAACTGACTGAATGAAAAATAAAGTCATAGACACAGGCAAGTTCAATTAAAAGTATATAATAAAAGAATATTGATAGAAAATGAAGAATGAAACTTATTTTTTTTGCTTTATATTTTTTTAATTGCATTATTCCAAATCTTTCAAATCGTTAGAAAATAATTCCATAAATTGTTTCTAATGTACCTATGTATTTTAAATTTTCGTTAGTTTAAAATAGGTATGTAAAATGTTTTTATAATTTTTTGGTTTTTAACTACCTACTAAAAAAAATTTAATTAAAAATTTTTGTTTATCTTATTGAAAATATGTTTTATTATTTAATTTCGAATTCTAATAGGCAAAAAGCCGGGTAAAATGGGAGTTCGCTCTGAGATCTCAGTCAGTAAAGACGTGTAAAAACAAATTATCAACAAATTATAATAATTAATTGCAAATTTTTATTAAATTTCATTTAATATTATAATATAGTGAAAAAATTAAGAAAAAACTAAAAGTGAATAGAGACATAAAAAAAAAAAAATATAAAATTAACAAATAATAGTGTTTTTTTCCTAAATGGATTGCTTAAAGCAATCCAAAAAAAATGAACTAAAACAACAAATAAATGAAAAATTTAATTTTTTATTAAGTAAAGAACATATAAAAAAAAGTTCCACTATGTCAATGAGTGAGAATAAAAAAATAAAACTTTTGAGAAGTGAAAACTCAAAATTAAAAATTAAATTAAAAAATCTTGAATTAAAATTCCAAAAATTTATTGAAAAAAATGATGAAAGTGAAACATGGTTCAACACATGATAAAAATAACAGATTTAATGCTCTCATGGAATTTGAAGAAGATACTCAAAACAACGAAGAGGTCTCTCAAATACACGAGAATATAAATGACAAAGACGAGTTTGAAGAGTTTCTTAAAGAATTAAAAAAAAAAACAGTGAAAAAAAACAAAATGCAAAAAATAATGAAAAAGAACATGTGACAAAAAATAACAATAATAACAACAACAATAATCAAAATAATGAAAAAAAAAATTTAAACAATACCAACAATAATAATAAAAACAATAACAATAAAACAATAAACAATAACAATAATACTGAAAAAAAAACATAGAAAGTGTAAAAATGCCACCAATTAGTGTTTTTCATACCGAATTGGAATTATTAAAAAAAACAATTAGAATGAAAACTAATAATTTCCAAACCAAAAAAATTAACAACAATCAAATTATTATTCTAACGAATAATATCACAGAATATAAGTGTATTATAGAAATTCTGAAAAAATCAGGAACAGATTTCTATACATACACACCAAAAATTGAAAAAAAGATTACCTTCTTGCTAAAGGGTTTAGACGTTTCCTGTAAGGAAGATGAAATTTTAAAAGCGTTAAAAAACCAGGAAAACGAAGAAATCAAATTCGAATCGGTCAGTCGCCTAAAAACAAAGCGATCGACTGAAAATAATAAAATTTTATCATACTTCATAGTCCAGGCTTCACCGGAAAGTAAAGCCGATGAAATTAAAAAAATCAAATCAATAGACAACACTATAATAAGCTGGGAAACCCTTATTAAAAGCAAAAACCTACAATGCACAAGATGCCAGAGATTTTCCCACTCCGCAGCAAATTGCTATATGCAATTCCGTTGCGTCAAGTGTGGAGAAAATCACGCTCCTGGAGAATGCAAAATAAAAAAAGAAGATGACCGAAGTACCTTGTTTTGTGTGTTATGCAAACAAAACGGTCACCCAGCTTCTTTCACGAAATGTCCAGTGCGCGTGAAATGGGAAGAGAGGAAAGAAGAAGCCAAAAAAGCTGCAGAAGAGAAAATAAAAAACAGGTATCAAATGTTAAATAATTACAGTAATAAGAAATCTACTTATGCTAACGTAGTAGGTAGTAGTAGTAATAAAAATAGTTTAAGTGATAAAAATAATAATAATAGCAATAATAGTAGCAACAATAACCAAGACAATAGTAATAATAATGACAATAGTCTTCTAGAAACCCTAAATAAAAATATGTTGATAATGTTAGAAAAGCAAGATTCTCTCGAAAAAGAAATTAAATATTTATATGATACATTTAAAATACCATATAAAAATTAAATATGTCATGTTTAGGAAATAATATTAATCTTGAAATAATTGCGATTAATGTTAACTCACTTGTCTCTTATAGCAAAAGATTTTCTCTTATGCATTTCGTAGAAGAGACAAAGGCAGATATATTTTGTCTTTGTGAAACTAAAATACAAAATAAACATTACCTTCATTTAAACGGTTATAATATCGTAAGTAAAGATTATTGTAACCAAAGAATGGGTGGAACAGCAATTTGTATAAAAAATAATATACAATACAATATAACCGAAAAAAATACTTTTGACACATTTCAATGCATAGAAACATGTGTCATAAATATAAATTTAAGGAATTCAAAAAAACTATTCGTAATTGCTATATATGCTTCCCACAGAAATCAGAATAAATTTATAGAAGAGTTTCAAAAAATATTTGAGTTATTAAACTTGGCTGATATTAATCATTAATATATAAGTGCTGGGGATTTCAATGCGAAACATATCTCTTGGCAAAATGATAATAATAACAACCGAGCAGTTGCATTGAATAATTGGTTGGGTGCAAACAAAATACAATATAAATGTAATTTGTTAGCACCAGATTTACCAACTTATCCTAGATGTTACTCGTACATAGATTTAGCGATAATAGATGTAAGACTAGAATCTGCGCACGATAGGTTATTGACATTACCATACGATAGTGATCACAAAGCAATTTATGCCAACGTGTCGGTTTTAAATGAAAATATGACAACCGAAAATCAAACTCAATCCAGAAAAAAATATTTATTCCATAAAACTAATTGGAATAAATTTAAAAGAAAGCTGGATTACAATTTTGACAAAGAGTACCAAACTTTAAACGAACTTATAACAGACACAACTAGTATCGGAATAGACAAAATAGATTACCACCTAAACAAAATCAACAAAATAATAACACAAACTATAGACGAAACCATACCAATAGCGAAATTTACAAGCTATTCAAACCGATACACTTCAACAAAGCTTAAAAACCTATTGAAACACAAAAGTAAATTACTTAACGATATATATACAATTCACAAAAGAAACTTAAGATTTACACCACAAGAACTGACCACACTGAAAAGCCTTTTAAAAAATATACAAATTTTAATTAAGGAGGAAATAAATATTCAAATAAACAAGTATTGGCATAACAGAATTAAAAACATTACCCCAAAAGACAATAGAAACATGTTCCCTGAAATTAATAAACTTTTCAGGCAAAGACACAACTGTAACATAAAAAAAATTCACATAGACCATAGCGACTTAAATGTATTGTTAAATAACAATATTGACTTTACAAAACTGAGTAAAACTCACAGGAACGAATTTATACTGAACAAGGAAAATGACATATGCAAAGTACTTGGCGCACATCTAGAAAAAACTCACAACGTCACTTTACCCACTAACAGTAATTTTCACAAAAAAGGACAAGACAAAATAAATAATTTGAGACAGTTAGACAAAGAACAGAAACAAAGGAATTATACACTTTTTTCATTTGACGGTACAAACAATTCCTCAAATATATTAAATAATAACAACTATTTAACAGACTTTAACGAATTATATAAACTTAAAAACAAAACCTCATCTGGCATAGATGGCATTCCCAATGTGGTATTAAAGAACTTATCGGTAAAAGTCATAGAAAAATATGTTATTTAATTTAACAATGCATTAAACTACTGTTATTTTCCCAAAACATGGAAAATGGCAAAAGTGATTATGATAAAAAAACCGGGTAAAAACCCAACAGATCCAAATAATTATTATCTATAATTAACGATAAAATAACAAAAATAGTAAATGATAACCAGTTGTTACCTGAAAACCAATTTGGTTTTAGGCATAAACATAGCACTACACATGCTATAAATAAATTAACATCCGATGTTTGCTGGTACATAAATAAAAAGGAAGGCGTGGGTGCTTGCCTTATAGATTTAGAAAAAGCGTTTAATAGTGTTTGGATCGATGGTCTAATATATAAATTATTAAAGTACAGATTTCCAATCCACTTAGTTCGATTAATAATGGATATGATATCCAACAATAAATTTACAATAGCCAATAACTCAAATATAGAAAATGAATTTGTGATTAATAGTGGCTTACAACAAGGTACTGTTAATTCACCAATTCTTTTCTCAATATACGTAACAGAACTATTAGAGCTACTTACAAACATGAAGGGCTCAAATTTTTCAATAGCTTTTGCTGATGATTTGATTATTTATGCGGCTGGTAATAATGTCGCAGAAATAACAAGAAATGTTCAGAAACAGTTTAATCTTACCAATGATTATTGCAAAGTATGGTTACTAAAAATGAACATAGATAAATGTGAAGCAATTCTTTTTAGGAATACTGTCGATAAAACCAGCAGTAATATTAAAAAATTTTGGAAAAACTTCCAAAAAAAAGCTTCAAACTCCACATCAATTGGCAGAAAAAAATCTGTCAAATACTTAGGTGTAGTTTTGAATCAACATTTAAATTTCATTGACAATACTAAAAGAATTATAGAAAAAGGAACAAAAGCATTTATGGCATCCAAAAAACTTTTCTATAACAAAATTATCAATGAAAGAGTAAAAATGTTAGCTTACCAAGCTCTCATTAGACCTGTTATATCATATGCTGGACCTATTTGGTTCAACATAAGTGCAAGTCTAATGGAGAAATTAAGAAAATTTGAACGTAAATGCATAAGAGCTTGCGTAAATCTACATAGGAAACCTGAAACGGATTACAAACATTTTTATTCCAATAAATGCTTGTACCGTAAAGCTAATATTGTAAGATTCGATAATTTTTTGATAAAATTAATTCGTAATCACTTCGAAAGATCTCTCAATACAAAAGAAAATGGCCTTATATCACATATATATTACCATAATGATGAGTATATTAAAAATACCTTAAAAACGGGATATATAGCACCCGAACATTTTATTTATCTGGATTCAAAAGGTTATATTCAAAACCACGAACATGTCCCCCTATTATATCACTATAATAGACGGGCTACATGTAAGTGTATCGAATATAATCCTCATAACATAGAGGCAAGTACATTTAAATATGACATGTTTATCCCCGAAAGGGATAAAAAAATTCAAAATAGTCACATTTGGTGGCTAAATAATCAACCATACTCAGGGCCGGCGCTTTCATATGCACAGTATGCACAGTAAAACAGGGCGCCAGAATTTAAGGGCGGCAAATTTTCAATTGAAATTAAAAAAAAAAAATTTTTATCTAACAAAAAATTATATAATAATAAAATAAGTATTGAAAAAATGTATTCGAAATTTTTTTTTTCAATATCATATAAAATAAAGCATGTTTTATTTTTTACCTATCTACATTTTATAATTTAAGGAACAGCGATTTTTTGGTGTTCATTTGTATTTATTGTGGTTATCAAATTTTTTCCATAGATTAGAGAATAAGAAAATAAAATAATATAAGTTCTCTTTCACAGCAGCTATCATAAAAATATTGAAAGAGTAATTTATTTTTCTCTTTTCTAAATTCTTCTAATAAGTAATAACATTCCTCCTAACATTCATATCAACAAGCTATTGAACAAAATTATCAATTTAAAAAAAGTGCACCTTATACAACAACAAAATCTTATAAGACCAAAAAATAACATTTTTATTTTTGTACTACATTTTCTAATTTAAGGAACAGTGATTTTTTGATGTTCATATGGATTATTTTATTACAGAATCAGAAATGAGAAAATAAAATAAGTAAATAACATACTACTCTTTCAAATTTCAATATAAATTATTGAAATAAGAGCAATTTATTTTTATTCTTTATCTTTTATTCTTTTCTTTCTTATTCATGATTCTCTTAAATTTTTCTTTGATTATGTTGTATTCTTATTCTTTTGATTCTTACTTTATTAATTGAGATTTGAGAACATTATAATAATAGCTGTGTGTTATGTGTATATATAATACATATAAATATAATACTATACTAATACTACATATACATATATTTGTATAAATATACAAATACCATGGTCCATGATTAGAGAATTAGAACAAAAAACATTATTAAACATAGGTATTCACTATTTTTGATATTTTCTTAAAAAATGTTATTATTTTTAGTAGGTACGTACATGAAATATTTTTATATGGAGGAACAAAAAAAAAACACTGTTCTGTCATCTGTGTGTTATTTTCTTAAAAAATGTTAAATGTTATTATTTTTAGTAGGTACATGAAATATTTTTATATGGAGGAACAAAACAAAAACACTGTTCTGTGTGCTATTTTCTTAAATAATGTTAAATGTTATTATTTTTAGTAGGTACATGAAATATTTTTATATGGTGGAACAAAAAAAAAAACACTGTTCTGTGTGTTATTTCTTAAAAAATGTTATTATTTTTAGTATAGGTAAGGTATGTACATGATAGAAATATTAAAGAGAATGAAGAATTATAAATAATTATATTTATAATCTATAGACTATAGAAATAATAAAAAACGAGGAAGAGTGTAGTAGAGTAGACTGTGTCAACTCTGGGATACCCGTATGACCGTAACATATACATTATATCATCCGGTTAATTACTTTTGGCAAAATTTCAAACATTCAGCTTTATTAGGTGTAGAGTAATGCTCATATAAAAGAAGGAGTTGTATGGCAGCTACTCGAACCCTCAGCAGTAGACCAACTAAATTTTGCAGTAACTTTGGCCATTACACTAAACTATTTTTTGCAAAATTTCAGACACCCAGCTTCATCAGGTGTAGTGTAAAACTCATATAAAAGAGGGAGTTGTATGGCAGCTACTCGAACCCTCTGCAGTAGACCAACCAAATTTTGCAGTAACTTTGGCCATTATACTAAACTATTTTTGGCAAAATTTCAGACACGCAGCTTCCATAGGTATAGAGTAATGCTCATATAAAATTAGAAGTTGTATGGCAGGTACTCAAACCCGTGGACGAAAATGGCTGAATTTAAAACTCGATTCCGTTTTTTGCATAAAAACGAATTTGTGAAAATTTCATAATCCTAGCTCCACTTTTTGAGTTATCGTGATGACGGACGGACGGACGGACGGACACACGGACGGACGGACATACATAGCTAAATCGATTTATTTTTCGATTCTGATCTTTTTTTTGATGCATTTTTTATTTAAACTGCCTTTTTAATGTCAAATCAAATTATTTTTCAAAAGTGGCGGTTGGAATTATTTTTTTGGTAAGAAATTTAAAAATATTTGTGGAAAACAGTAGTTTTTAATATTATTTAATAACTAAAATATTTATAAATTTCTATACATAATACATATTAATTAAAACATTTGAAAAATTTAAATATCTAAATTCTCATTTTTTAAAAGTTATAAAAATTTGATTGTTTGATTGTTTTTTTTTTTAAATTTAGTGCAGTAAAGCTTAAAGATATTGTAATTTGTAAGTACATTTTTATTTTATTAGTAAAACCTTTTATTTTTGAATTATTTTTTACATTTAAATTAAAAAAGAAATTTCTTAAAAATGTCAACAAAACGTAAATTGTCAGGTCACGCTTATAGACAAAAAAGAAAGCAAGTTGAAATTTCTCTAAATAAACAGAAAAAACGCTGATGTAAATACAGATACTTTAAATGCTCAAAATGTTGCAATTGTACCTAGCTGTTCAAATTTTCAAGAAATAAGATTAGAATCAAATAAATCTAGTTCCTTAAGTGATATTTCTTGTAGTTTAGAAGATCCCGGAATTTGGCCAGATCTAAATTATAATATAATTAGTTATTTAGTAGAGAAAGGTCCCAAACAAATAGACAACATAGCTTTTCCCGTTTCATCTGGTAGAAAATTCAATGCTAAGCATTATCAAAGAGTCTTAGCAAATGGGGATAAAATTCAAAGATCATGGCTTATTTATTCAATTTCTAAAAATTCAGTTTTTAGTTTTTGCTGTAAATTATTTAAAAAAAATTCTACTAACGTCATTTCTAGTTCCGGTTATAGTGATTGGAATCACATAGGAAAACTGCTTAAAGACCATGAACAAAGTTCAAATCACTTCGAATATTTTAAAATGTGGAAAGAATTTGAACGACGACTGACAACTCAAACGACAATTGACTCAGACTTACAAAAAAATTTATCGAAAGAGGTTCAACATTGGCGAGATGTCTTGAAACGACTTTTAATTTTTGTAGAATTTGTCGCTGTGCAATCTTTAGCATTTAGAGGTGGTTCGGATACTTTATATAAAAAAAATAATGGTAATTTTTTAAAGTTAGTGGAAGCCATCGCAAAATTTGACCCAGTTTTATCGGAACATTTAAGGCGCATTAATAACAACGAGACTCAAAAAGACTCAAATATATCTTTAAAAAAAATGCATTGAAAGTTATACCTCAAGGGTGATGTGGAAACGAACTTTTCCAGGGCGGCGTTTTCAAAAAGTGCACAGGGCGCCAAAAAGCGTAGCGCCGGCACTGACCATACTAAATAGATATTAAATCTAACATTAGCATAGGTTTTAGGGTAAGTTTTAGGTTTAGTTTTAAGGCTAGGTTAAGTTAGTTCTAAGTTTTTATCAAAATAAAAAATAAGTAATTTTAGGTTTTTTTACATTTTTCCTTAAATATAATAAAATTAAATTAATTTTCTATTTGAAAAAAGAAGAAAATGATGTATAAAAATAAATAATTAAGAAGATTTTTGAACTAAAAAAATGAACCACAGGTTCAAGATTTAGTTATAAGATATTTTAATTTAAAATTAGTTTTGTAAGGCTTTTTTCTAATGTAAAATAAAATGAAATAAAATAAAAATAAAAAAAGCCGGGTAAAATATATTATGGAAAAGTATATAAATAAGCTTTCAAAATTCATATTCCATTCGGCATAAAAAACCCTTTAAGTATGTAAATACACATTATAAAATATACATATATATGTATTTTGCGATGTCTTTTGTTCTGCCGGAACCATAATCAGAAAAAGCACTAATTTCATCCAGTGCACTATTATATTATAGCCTTCTAATGGCTATTTCATCGAATACCAATACAGCCAACCTTTCAATTAAATCTTTTTCTGATATAATGCCTAACTCATTTATATTTTTGTCGTTAAGACTTATATTTATTTAAATGTTTGATGGGTATCCATCTATTAAGGGAACTAAAATGGGACAATTTAGGCTTTACTCCATTTCTCAAAAATTTATAACCCTTTTGATGAATTAAAATGAATATTTATTGCTACTTTTTTTCATCTTCGGACCATTTACTAACACTTTTAAAATTCATTTTTAAAAATTGTTTGGTTCGATACGCAAGTGAACTGCCTATTAATAATGCTACTAAAGATAAATCCAGTTATTCTTTTTCAATTTTTGCCTTAACTTTTTATTTTGATTTTTTAAGTAAATAATTTTTTTTTTTTTAATCAAATTTTGTTGTTTAAAGAAATCTGACCTTTTAAGAACCATCGAATACTTTTTTAAATAAAAAACTGCACTCCTCTAAAATTTCAAATAATGCCTGCAAAACAAACTTTTTTCATCTAACGAAACGGTTTAAAAATTTTCAAAAAGTACATTCAAATTTCTTACATTTTTGTTAGAATAGCTTTTAGAGAAATATAAACAATTGTACATACATCGATTGACAAACAAACAAAATAAAAAGAAAAATAAAAATAAAGCAAAGAAAAAATCTCCATTTTCACTATGTACACCAAAAATACGGCCATCTTTTTACGATAATGCGTTGATTTCAAATACCGTATTGGGGTGATTTCAAATCAACAAAATTCACTAACATTTTTTGTTCTAAATGAATACTCTATGTATATAATTTGTTTATGGTAAAACTCAATTTTTGCAAAATTTTTGGCCACACATATCTTTTAAACGGTTCAAGTAAGGGTCTTGAAATTTTGGGGGAAGTTAGATCCTGAGAAATTAGTAGGAGTCGGTTAATAAAATTTTTTTTCGCGTCCGCTGTTTAACAGCTATAATGGCTCGAAAATTGAAATTTTTGCTATTCTTAAACACCTGTAAGTTTAATACCTGTTCAAATTTTTTTTTACAAATATACAAAACTAACAGATTTACCCGGCGTTGCCCGGAAGCTTGTAAATTGTAAAAAAGAAAGTTTCAGCCAATTTTTTGAAATACTGCTTTGCTTATAAATGAACCCCTGCCGACCCGGCGATTGTTCAAAAAAAAAATTTGTAAGTAAATTACGTCCAATTTTTTAAAGTAGGTACAACTTCTTCGAGTTAGGGGAATGCTTAAAAAAATGTTTTGTTGAGTTCTTTTAACCGATTGCGAAACAAAAACTTTAAAATACAGTTTGTAAAAGTTTAGAAAGAATAATAAATGAGGATTTGTACAAATATATTAATTGGCTTAAAGGCAACAAATTAAGTATAAATGCTGATAAAACTAAATTTATCACATATAAAATGAGGAATAAAGCTGATATAAATCTAAAAATATACATAATAAACAAATCATAATAAACAATGTCCAAATTGAAAGAGTTGATACATATAAATACCTTGGTGTAATAATTGATGAAAAACTGAGATGGGAAAATCATATCAATAAAATAGCATCCAAAATTGCGCCAATGCTTGGTGCCATTAAAAGAAGTGGAATTAAACTAAACAGGAAAGCTGCCAATAATATATATCATGCTCATATCATGTCACATATTAGGTATAATATATGTAACTGGTCCAGTTGCGCTACATGGCTGAAAGACAAGGTCAGTACTTTGATAAACAGAGCAATAAAAAATTTATACGAGATTAGCTGGCTGACACCAACAGTCGAAATTTATAAAAAAACGGGATATTTGATGCTTCCGGAAATTATTATTATGGAAAAAGCCAAATTAATTTTTAAACTGGAAAAAGGAATTTACAGGAAGAATATTAATGTTACGAAAAGAAATAGTGTACATAACTATAACACCAGAAGCTTGAACTATTTAAATCATACAAGATCTAGAACGGAGTTATCTCACAGCAGCGGATTATCCTCAGCTATAAGAATCTATAATAAGCTACCAAATGATCTTAAACAGACCTCTAACATCAAATTATTTGTTAAAAATCTGAAGTACCTACTAAAGCGGGATACCATATTGCTTGACAGCGTTATGCAGAATGAATAATTGTATTAACATAATAATAATTTAATTAATATTATATAACTTTAATAACTTGACCAATGGCGTAGTGGTAAAGACGCCGCCTTTCATGTAGAAGGTCTCGGGTTCAAACCCCGGTCAGATCATATCTATAATAAAAACATATCGTAAAATTGTTTAATTATATCGTAATAGTTTATATCGTAATATAAAATAAGATTTAATAAAAATATATAAATAATTCTTGTGTAAGATTATAGATGGCGCACAAATTTAACATTTGTGCATTCATATTTCATAACCTTATACAATAGCTACAGCCGAGTAATCAACGGCTTAGTGAAATATTATGATTAAAGAAACTGAAGCCTAGTTTAAAATAAAAACTTGGTGAATGCCCTATACTCCTTAAAGGAGTGGAAAAGGAATAAAAAAAAAAAAAAAATAACTTATATATATATATATATAAATATTTATATATTGATATATATTATATACGTATACATGTACTTATTTGCTTGTCTTTATTTAGTTTAGTTTTAGGTTAATCTGTGTTATTTTATACCAAAATCAATCAATTGTTCTGTTTATAGCACAGTTAAAATAAAAAAAAAAAAAATAAAAAAGTATTATAATATGTTATATAAAAGTAAAACTATAAAAAAAAGCATTTGTAATAGACAATAAGAAAGCTAAATAAAGTATATCAATTTGATTTAAAAAAAAAAAAAAAACAGTTTGAACGATTATCTCTAATTTTTCTATACATGGTGCTTCTTGACAATTTGGTGCTCCTTGAAGATAGAGTTGAGGATGGTAAGTTTCCGGCGAATAATGTTAATTGAATTAAAATGACTATAGGTCAAAAGGGTATACTAAATTTGCCATTATGTCATTATACTATGACAATAGTAGTTTTCTTGAATTGCCAACGTTTGAATAAAATATAGTCAATGGTTTAGAAAAGGTTTAAAAATCTGCATTTCAACATATATTTTGTTTAGTACTCACCCGAAAGTGGTACAACGCTCTTCCTCGTTTTTTTATGATTTTATGAGAGAAATGTAGGCCTGTTTTTTGGAAAAACTGTTTTAAAATACTCTGTATTTAAGCACGATATATACGAAATTGAATTTTGTGATTTTTAGATTTCATTTTACGAAAACTGCAATTTCACACTGAAATCTATTTATAAAAAAAAACAACTGCAAAGTAGATAAAAAACAAAGACTTACGAAAAAATGTGGAGAAGGAAAATGTTATGTTATTTAATTTTAAAGATATTATTATTCGGATTCTTTATTAGCTATATTTTGATTATTATTAATATTATCTCATTTAGCTTTTAACAATTTGTGACTATTTAAGGAAAAAAATTAGTCTTATTAATTAAGTGAGCTTTTGGAATAAAGGTTAACTTGCGTTTATACCAAAAATTTGAAAATTTAATTGAATCTTTGTTCAAAACGCGCAAACAGGTCAAAACCAAATTAACCCTGTGGGTTTTAATTAAAATGCTGGTACAAAATTTTCAATAAAATTCTTTTAATCGTTTAAGCAAATAAAATTTATAGAAAACTTCATGGCGTCGTCGTGGAAAACGGGTTAATCGAACTTAACTAAAACTTTTTGCAGCCTCTCTTTTAGACTGCAAATCATCCTGTAAAATTGGACACAAATCGAAAACACAAAATTTTTTGAAAGTCCGCCAGGCCGAAATGGGTTATTTTATTCCAACCAAATTTATACAACTAATTCCGGTTGCCAAGAGAAACATTTGTGCAAAACTTTAAGTCAATGGGTCAAACAGTTTTTACTCGACATTGAAAATATTGAAAAAATTTCATTGGGCCCACGTGCCCAAACGGGTTAACCGATCTCAACAAAAATTTGTGTCAGCCTCTCTTTTCAACTGCAAAATCATTTTCATCCTGGACAAACAAACAAACAAAGAAATTTTCTCCTTTATAGATTGGAAGATTTAAAGCTGCAGTATTATATTTCAACATATGTTAAAGGTTTTTCTTAAATTTAAAAGGGTTTCTTTAAATTGAAGAAATTGTCTCCTAGTTTTAACCATTTTTGCTTAGGGCTATTAGGACTTTAAAATTAAAACTTTTATGTTTTTATAAAACAATAACTTATTCACCAGTGCAGGTTTTTCCAAAATTAAAAGTTAGCATTATAAGCTGCTTTATACATTATATTCCTCACGTGTTAATAGGTTTTCTTAAGGGCATTGGGATTATATTCTAAGTATTGATTTCACTATTAGTCATAATTAATAAATTGATGAAATAACAAAATTTTAATATTATCATTTATTTTTATTAATCTATATATATAAAAGCGAAAGTTTGTTTGTGTGTTTGTTTGTATCTATTGAATAGACTCCTAAACTGCTCAGCCGATTACCATGAAAATTTGTATATAGAGGTTTTTGGGTACGGAAAGAAATCATGAACTAAAAATTTTGCTCTAACGGACCGCCAAGTTGGAGCTGTGGTATTTATACTTTATAGTATTTAAACTTTTATGTTCTAAAATTATACGGTTTTGTATACGTAATGCTCCTTCAGAATGGAGTTAACACTATTAATAGTTATGAAATTTTTTAAATTAAACCTCTTTTGAGAGGCGCAGCAGCGCGTACCGGGTATTAGGTAGTATTGTTATAAAAATAAATGATAAAATTCTCAGTAAGGAATCTTATTTAATTTTGAAAATGAGCTTTTTAAAAATCCTCGCTTTTTTTCATCACTTGTTTATATATGCGGTCGTTAGTCCTTGAACTTTCCAAAGGTTCCATAACCCGAAACCATGCTCCGATTTCATCCACATGTAGTCCCCGCCATCTTTTCAACACCAGTTAACCTTTGTACACAATTCGAAATTTCTTTCTTAATTTTAGGTTACTATTTTTAGTTATTCTGATTATAAGCTTTTAAGCCGTAGGAGGTCTAAGAGTTCTACTGAACCACCCAATTCATCTAATTGATCCCAAATTAGGGAGCCACGTAAGAAATAGTAAAGAACACCATTTTGCCAAATTTGAAGTTTCTATATTTGATTCAAGTTGCTATCATTATTAATTTTAAAGATAAGCTTTAAGGTCTTCGAAAATGTGTGGCTGATCCCCGACCCACTACTACAATGGGTTCCAAATTTCACGGACACTAAGGAAGCGACATCCTGATACCAATTCTAATTAGAATTTTCACATTGTAACAAAATATTCTAATTTAAAATAAAAACAAGTAAAGAAACAGTCAGTCGTTGCATCCGACTTAGAAATACCCTACACCTATTGCAAAAGTCATTGTAAAACCATTAAAGTTTTTATTAGTTTAATGGTAAAACATAGCTAACGAAATTAACTTTATAATGCTAAAAAAAATTTCTAATAATTTTAGCAATTCAAAAATATTAAAAATTCTTACTACTTTATATATTTAACAAGTAAAGAAACAGTCAGTTGGTTCAACCGACTTAGAAATACCTTACACACTACACCTAAAAACATTTTCTAATTAGACTATCTATAAAAAAATATTACAAATTCTTACTAATTTATCGATTTGAAAATATTAAAAAACAAAAAAAACTTGAATTAAATGAAAATATATTTATTTCAATTCAATTACAAAAGCGAAAAAATTTTACTTATTAAATTTTGTGATAAAAATTTAATATATTTAATAATTAAAATTTTTCAAAATTGCAGTTATTTTAAATTGCTAGTTTATGTTCCTATCGAAAAGCGTAGAAACGGACAATATGCAATAAATGTATTTCTAAAATATAATTACAACTTTAGAACTTTCATATAATTCATTTAAATATAACAATAAATTTTTAAAAAATGCAACAAGTACATTTGAATATAGCTTAAGTATTGTACACAATGTCTTAATTATATATCACGTATGGTAATAATTCAATAAAATATATGATATGATAGAAATTAAAGAAAAAGGAATTTAATCATTTATTAAAAAAATATTTTGTTATACAAAATATGTGTTATGGTAAAATTCTTAGTTTTTTAAAAATATAAAAGTGTTAAATAAAAACGAAAATAGTAAAGAACCCTAGTGTATCAAAATTAAAGTTTTTATCTTCATGAAGATAAGTTTTTTAATTTTGGGATTTCTTAGGAGCCACCTGAACCACCACCACAATTAAGTCTAAATTTCGGGGACACATATGAAATAGGAAATATATTCTTTGGCTTCGAAATTATACACGTTTGACCTCAGATTGATAAAAAGCTTCTAGAATCCGAACTCATTGTCCGACCGACCAGAACCAATTTCCATGGCACTTTCATTATTAGTAACCTAGAGTTTAAATTTCATCGAAATAGCGGCATAATTTTTTGAGTTATACTGCTTTTAAGATATATGTTCGTTAGCCCTTGAACTTCAAAGGTTCCAGAACCCGAAACCATGGTACGATTTCGCCCATATCCAGTCCCCGTCATACTTTCAATACTAGTTAACCCTTGTACACAATTTTGTATTTTGTATTTGTATTTATTACATTATTAGTTTATTGAAACTATTTAACATCTTTGTAGCTTAAAGGTCTTCGGAACTGTGTGGCTGGTCCTCAACCAACTACTACAATTGGTCCTAAATTCCAAGGACACTAAGAAAAAAGAAAAAAACACCCTGATACCAAATTTGGAGGTTCTATCTTCATTGGTTTCGAAATTATGCTCGTTTGGCGTAAATTCGATTAAAAAAGTTCTAAGTTCCGAACCCATTGTACATTACCCACCGTACGCAATCACCGCCGTAGTTTCATTACCTAGGGTACTGGTAATGAAACTACGGCGGTGATTGCGTACGGTGGGTAATGTACAATACAAATTTTATGAAGACAGGGTCATTAGTTGTTGAGTTATCATGATTTTTTATATTTGTACGTTAGTCCTTAGACCGATTAAAAGGTCCAGAATCCGAAACCATGGGTCGATTTCGCCCATTTGCAATCCCCGCCGTAATTTCAGTCCAAGTAACTTACAGTTAAAATTTCATCAAGATGGCACCATTATTTTTTTTTATTTATCGTGCCTAAGGACGTACGGACGGACGGACGGGCATAGCTATATCGACTCAGGAGGTCACGCTGATCACAAATATATATACCTTTCCATATCTAGCTCGCTTCCTTTAGGTGGTTACAAACACCATACCAAAGTTAATATACCCGTTTACCTATTCTATAGGTGTAGGGTATAAAAATATTAAAAAAAAAATTAACTTGAAATAAATGTATTCGCAAAATGCAATTACAAAATTACACACATGCAGCAATTACTTCTATTGAGGATTTTTAGCTGTAGTGCATTTACTGTTGAATGATTTATTACCCTTGATTAATTATTTCAATATTAAATCATTTTTAAATTCATTTTCTTAGTTTACTTCTTTTTTAATGTTTTATATAATTAAACTGAAAGTTATTTGAAAGAGATATAAATTTGTAATAATATAAATATAAAAGTTTCTATAATTTGATGATTTTTAATGATAATTAAAACCATTAATGCTTTCATTAGCTTTTTATCACAAAATTTAGTAATCAAAATATGCAATAAATATATTTCTACAGTGAATAATTTAGAACTTTTCATATAATTAATTTAATCATAAAAATAAATTTATCAAGTTTTATATTACTTACTTAATTTATCGACATAACAAATTATTATTTTTGAGCCGAGTCCAAAGCCTTCCTCCATTGGCTTCTGTCTTGCGCAGCTTCTCTGCAACTTCCAATAATATTCAGCATTCTTACTACCTGACCTAACCAGCGTAATCGTTGGATTTTAATCCAAGTTAGGAGATCAGTATCGTCTTACAGCTCAAACAGCTCGCGATTGTGTCTCCAAACTCTATTGACGTTAATAGGACCAAAAATTTTACGTAGAATCTTCCTTTCAAAAGACCCAATCAGATTTTCATCGTAGTTGGATATGGTCCATGATTCTGCACCATATGTCAGAACTGATACGATGAGTGTTCTGTGCAGTATGATCTTTGTCTTTCTACTCAGAGTTCAGAGTTCCAAATCAACAACGGTTGGCTAGCACTATTCTACGCTTAATTTCCCGGTTGGTGTTACTGCCATCTGTTTTTATTTGACAAGCGAGATATACAAAATCTTTCACCACCTCAAAGTTGTAGTCACCAACCGTAACGTTTTCACCTACACGGCGGTGGAGGGCGTCGTTGTTTGTTGCTACCATGTATACCATCTTCTTTTCGTTCACTTGCAAGCCTAACGTTCTTGCATTCTCCTCAATAGCAACAGTATCTTGTTGTGTTTTACCGATTATATCTAGGTCTCCTGCGTATCCGAGCAGCTGGGTTGATTCGTAATAAGTTGTTCCTCTGGTTTCAACCCCAGAGGCGCGCACCACTTTCTCATGTGCGATGTTGAATAGATCGAACGAGAGCGCGTCTCCTTTTCTGAAGCCTCGTTGAGTTCGAAAAATTCCAGATAGGTTGTTTTCCATTCTGACTGCGCATAATGTACAAGCTATGGTCATCCTACAAAGACTAACGAGTTTTGCAGGAAACCCGAATTGTACCAATGCTTGTAGGAGCTCGTCTCTCCCTACTGAATATTACGCATCCTTGAAATCAATTAACAGATGCTTCATTCGTGTACAGATGATACTAGACAGGATCTTGTACGCCACACTTAAGAGACTTATTCCTCGGTAGATAGAGCATTCTAGCCGATCACCTTTCTTAAATATGGGTATAACAATGCATCTGTTCCACTTATTGGGCATACTTTCTGTGGTCCATATTACGGTCATGATTTTGTGTACGCACCTTACCAAATCATCTCCTACTTTAAATAGTTCGGCAGCTGTGCCATCTATTCCCAGCGACGTGTTGTTTTTTAAGCCCCCGATGGCAGTTTGAATTTCTTTCAAGGTGTGCGGCTGTTCATCGTCTTGGATATCGAGGGTACATAATTATGAGTAGATGGTGCGGTATTTACTAATGTTATCCCGTCGTTTAGTTGCTCTTAAAAGTGTTCAGACCATCTACAAAGAATACCATCGCTGTCGGTAATAAAGTTCCCTCCTTTGTTTTTACAAACGATTGTCCTGTGCTTGAAACCTTTTGTGTGAGAGAATTTTTAATACATTTTTCGGACCTTGTTTCTATCTCTCATCACTTCCAGTTCTGAGAACTGCTTTTTTTTTTTTTTTTTTTTTTACGAGGGAATGGAAAGCTCGAAAGCCACCCCTTGAAACTATGCGGTGTTTCTTTGGGTAGTGTATGATTTTAACACACAAAAACCACACCCTTTTTGAACCAAACATTAGGAGGAAACATGTAATACAAATGTACAGTTAGGTTACAGGGATGAGGATATGGAAGGATTTAGGTTTATGGTGGAAGTTATTTGGAATATTTGGATTATGGGGGATGGGGAAAATTGGATGGGATATTTAGAAGAAAGATGTTAATGTTCTTCTTAAATTTGGTTAAATCGTACATATATACATTATCAACTTTGGGGAACACATTTGATGGAATATGCTTCCATAAACGAGATGAGCGCATGACAAACGAATTTCCATAAGCCGTGTTACGCCATCTAGCTAGTTCAACTGTGTAGGGATGAGCATCTGTTGCCCTCCTTGTTTCCCTTTGGAAAATCTTGAATGGAGGCATAAGTTGTTTGATTTCTTTAGAACAGATGTTAGTCCCTAAAAGATATCTATAAAACAAGGTCAGTGACCCGACAGTGGGACGATGGCTGGGTGAAGTGAGCGTTGAGGCAACACTGGGATCATTTATAAGACGAATAGCTCTGTTTTGCACTTTATCGAGATATCTCAGCGCCGTAATGGGAGCACCAGCCCAAATATGTGCATTATACTCCATTTTCGGCCTAATATAAGTTTTATAGATATTGAGGAGATCAGAGGATGAGAAGTAAGTTTTGCAGCGATAAAAGAAACCCAAACATTTAGCAGCGTCCTTAGCTACTCTAAAAATATGATTTGACCAAGTCAATTTTTGGTTTAGCTCAATCCCCAAAATGTTTAAGTCTTCCGTATGCTGCAAAGCCTCTCCTTGAAAAGAAAGGTTCGGAATAGTTGTTGCTATTTTTCGCGAGCCTAGACAGCATTGGGTTTTTTTGGTGTTGAAATCAACTATGTTGATTTCGCACCATTTTTGGATTTTAATTAAATCTTTGTTTTATTCACTTATAGTGAAATTTTTTGCTGTTGAGTTAATCTGATGATTAATATTACAGCGGCTATGAAATTCATAGGAAGCAACAAGGGTACTGTCGTCTGCGAAGCTATGGATTGGATTGAAGGTTATTGATAGTAGGTCATTTATAAATATTAGAAAAAGGCTGGGGGATAAAACAGATCCCTGGGGGACACCAGCATTTATTTTAAAATCTTTGGATGAATATCCATCGATAAGAATACGAATCGTGCGATTCGAAAGGAAATCTCCAATCCATTTAACAAAAACCCTACCTAGACCTAAAGCCTTGCATTTTGCCAATAAAGCATCATGCCAAACTCGATCGAAAGCTTTAGAAATATCCAAAGCCACAACATTAGACTCACCAGAATGGTGAAGACTGATATTAAGCTTTTCGCACAGGGAGGTCATGAGATCACCAGTTGAACGATGGGCTCTGAACCTGTATTGTCGATCATGAAGCAAACCTTTACGATCTAGATATTTCAAAAGCTTATAATTTATAACTTTTTCCATTACTTTGGAGAGGACCGAAATAATAGCAATAGGTCGGTAGTTAGAGGGATCGCTTTTATCGTCTTTTTTAGGAATTGGAAAAACATGTGCAATCTTCTATTGTGTAGGATGAATACCCGAAGTGAAGGAAAGATGGAAAAGGTTGCGCAGAGGTTTTGAAATGGATGTATATGTGTTTTTCAGGACGGTAGTTGTAATACCGTCCGGACCGGCTGATTTTCTTGTATCAAGATTCTTCAAGATTTTCATCACTGCTCGCGTCCTAAAGTTAATTCTACCAAAGGAGCAGCCAACTTCTGGAATAGATGGAGGTCTTTGAGTTGACTGAGGCAGTGATGAGTTAGAAGCGAACTGTTTTCCAAACAAATTCGCTTTTTCTTTTGAATCTGATACGATGTGGTTGTTTATATCAACAAATGGAAGAAAAGAAGACCCGCTATTGTCCTCTTTTAAATTTTTTGCAAAAGTCCAAAAGGACTTGCTATTCTTAGGCATGTGCATTAGTTTTCGTTTCAACTTTTGGTTGAACAAGAATTTTTATACAGCTATGGAATAAGTAAAGGAGTATATTAACTTTTGTAAGGTGTTTGTAACCACCTAAAGAAGGCAAGCTAGATGTAAAAAAGTATATATATTTGTGATCAGCGTAAACCCCTGAGTAGATATAGCCATGTCTGTCCGTCAGCCCATAGGCACGATAACTCAAAAAATAAAAGAGCTAGCTTGATGAAATTTTAACTGTAGGTTACTAGGACTGAAAGTGTGGTGGGGATTGCATATGGCCGAAATCGGCGCATGGGTTTGGATTCTGAACCGTTTAATTGATCCAAGGGCTAACGAAGATATACAGGGTGTCCCGGGAATAACGTTCCATAGAACAGCAGATGATAGGGGAGTTCAAAACGACCAAAAAATTGTATGGGAAGGGGGGGTCTATCTCCAACCCATACGGAATTAAAAGGCCTTAAAGATCCGATTTTTAAAAAAAATTATATTTTTTCACTAAATTTTTTGATGTTTTGTTTTTACCCATAAAAGCAAAAATCTAGTAGCTAAAAAAAAAATTTAACGTGCACATTAAAGCCTGTTGAATTCCTTATCTAATTCATAAAAATTAATGCATATTGCTCTTCGAAATTGAAAGTTATAATGATTTAAAGGTTAAAATTATGAGCATATTTTTAGGCATAAATTGCTTTGAACCCTATTGCTAAAAAAATTGAGCAATTACCATACCATTTTTTTTTTCTAAAAAAAATATTTGTTTCTCTACGAACATTTTGAAACTCAAATTTTATTCTTATCTCAAAAATCATAAAAGTTATAACCAAATAAAGTTTCAATAAAATACTTTTTTCCCTTAAATAAATTTCTTCAAAAGATTTTATTGTTGAAGAAATTAAAGTTTAAGATTTTTTTAAAGTTGGAGATAGACCCCCCTTCCCATACAATTTTTTGGTTGTTTTGAACTCCCCTATCATCTGCTGTTCTATGGCACGTTATTCCCGGGACACCCTGTATAAAAATCACGATAACTCAACAAAAATGAAATTAATGGTAATGAAATTACGGTGGTGATTGCGTACGTTGGGGAATGGACAATGGGTTCGGAACTTAGAACTTTTTGATCGAAGTTAGGCCAAACGAGCATAATTCCGAAATCAATGTAGATAGAACTTCCAAATCAGGGTGTCTCTTTCTATTTCTTAAGTGTCCTTGAAATTTGAGACCAATTGGAGTAGTGGGATGAGGTCCAGCCACACTGTTCCGAAGAACTTGAAGCTTATTTTCGAAATTAATAAAGATAGTAACTTCAAACAAATTAAGAAGTTTCAAATTTGACACATGGGTGCTCATATTATTTCCTGCGCGTTCCCCTAATTTTGGATCAATCAGAGTGGTGGTTAAGTACCTCTCTTCGACCCCCCAGGTTTAAAAGCTTATCATCGAAAATAATAAAAATAGTAACTTAAAATTAAGATAGAACGTTCCAATTGCGTACAAGGAATAACTAGTATTGAAAGTATGACGAGGACTGGATATGGGCAAAATCGTACCATGGTTTCGGGTTCTGGAACCTTTGAAAAATTTAAGGGCTAACCAACATTAAAAGCAGTACAACTCAAAAAATAATGACGCTATTTTGATGAAATTTAAACTCTAGGTTACTAGTAATGCAAGTACCATGGGAATTGGTTCTGGTCGAGTTCAGGCAATGAGTTTTTGTTCGATCATAGGTCAAACGAGTACAATTTCGAAGCCAAACAATATATTTCCTATTTCCTACTTGGCCCTGAAATTTGGACTTAAATGTACTGGTGGTTCAGGTGGCTCCTAAGAATCCCAAAATTAAAAAGCTTATCTTCATGAAGATAAAAACTTTAATTTTGATACAAGAGGGTTCTTTCTTATTTATTTAACACTTTTATATTTTTAAAAAGCTAAGAATTTTACCATAAAACATATTTTGTATAATATTTTATAAATTAAAAACAAAATATTTTTTTAATAAACGATTAAATTCCTTTTTTTAATTTTTATTATATCATATATTTTATTGAATTATTACCATAAGTGATATATAATTAAAACATTGTGTACAATCATCATCATCAGTAGCGCTACAGCCCGGTGTGGGTCTTGGCTTCCTTTACAATGCCTCTCCAGATATCTCTGTCTTGCGCAACATTCTTCCAATTTCTAACTCCCATAATTTGCAGATCTTGATAAAGGTCATCTGATCATCTTTTTCTTGGTCTCCCTGTATTTCTTGTGCCATTCATCTTCCCGTTCAAGAGCTTTTTCGGTATGCTTGTTTCTGCCATTCTTTGTACATGGCCTGCCCAACGTATTCTTTGAGAATTTTACAATACTTAAGCTATATTCAAAGGTACATGCTGCATTTATGTAAAATTTATTTTTATATTTAAATGAATTATATGAAAAGTTTTAAATTAGTAATTGTATTTTAGAAATACATTTATTTCATATTTTGCGTTTATAAGCTTTTCTAATAGGTACATAAACTTACAATTTAAAATAATTGCAATTTTGAAATATTTTAATTATTAAATATATTATGCTTTGATTAGCTTTTTGTCATAAAATTTAATAATTCAAAATTTTTCACTTTTGTAATTGAATTGAAATAAATATATTTTCATTTACTTCAAGTTTTTTTGTTTTTAAATATTTTTAAATAGATAAATGAGTAAGAATTTGTAATATTTTGGAATAGATAAAGTAATTAGAAAATGTTTTTAGTATTATACAGTTAATTTGGTAAGCTATGTCTTACAATCAAATAAATAACAGCTTTTATGGTTTTAAAATTACTTATTCATATCTCATTAAACTTAACCCAAATAGCTGTAGGGTATTTCTAACATGCACCGGCTTATAATAAAATGCTTTCCGATATTAATTCAATAATGTTCAATAAAAATACTTTCATGTTTAATTTGTAACTTAGAACTATATTTTATTCAACTTAATTTGGCTATTTATAAACTTAAAACTAACGCTACTAATACTAATTAACATTTAATTATTCTTATTATTAAATTGTGCAATATCAGTATATTCATATAAAATTTGGTAATTAATATCGTTTTCATTTCTTATCGATAATTATTATTAATTGGTATTGGTATTAAAGCATATCGTAATTATGATCGCATTCTTTGGATTCATATTTCTCAACGCGATAAGTCGGTCAATGTACTTAAATATGTTAATACAGTTATCCAAAGCATTATTAGTTCAATGGGCAATCCATTATGATATACTTTAAACTTGTGCGATAAGTATTATATAGTTTTATACTACATCTCCCTGCGAAAGAAAAAGGAAAGCGAGAAAAAAAAAATTTACTTATCATAATAATTTTATTTTGTTTATACATAACCACTTGTGTGGTTTTTTTTTTCGCTTTTCTTTTCATTCAATTGTTTTTGTTTTTGAAATATTATACTTTATTACTTTGAGGGTACCAAAAAAAAATATTATATATGAACATACTGTAAACATTGTTAATATTGTTTTTATATGAAAAAAAATAATTGATATTATTCAACGTAAAAAAAATTTTTATTCTAATTAAATCTTATAAACTTATTTTTATTATTTTGCTGAGCTGGCCAACTCATTTAAATTTACTAACCTAGGTCAGTTAAATTATTTTATGTTAAAGCAAAATTAAAAATATTTTTAGTTATTAATCTTATACTAGGATATCCAATATATAGTAAGTTAACTTAATATAGTTTTATTATAGAGATTATTTTTTATATTTTACTAATCTATTTTTATGTACAATTTCTTCTCTATTATTTGAAATTATAATTTTTACATTAGAACCTTCTATACTTTTTATTACATAGAGCTTCCAATTTATGAGCATCTTCCTTTCTTAGTTAAACTTCGTCATTTACTTTAAAATCATACCCTTTCACATTTTGGTCGTGTAGTCTTTTGTTGTTTAATTTGGCTTTTTGTAGTAAGTATTGTGCGTTTTTGTTCATGACTTGTAAGTTGTATTTAAGTTCTTTACTGTAATCGTCAAAGTTGTAAATTGGTTCAATTTTGCTGTTAAGAATAAATTCTGGTATTAATGGTGTTTTACCAAAAACCAATTCAAGTGGAGCATATTTTTCTTGAAAGCTCACATTTGGTGTTGAATTATGACAATAAGTAAAGTATGGTAAGTAACTGTCCCAATTGTCTTTATTTTCGTTTATATATGAACGTAAGTATTCATTAAGAACTCTGTGATTTCTTTCTACAGTTCCTAAAGTTTCATGATCTGTAGATCACTTATTTTCAATATTTAACAACGAAAGAACTTCTCTAATTACTTGATTTTTATATTCGGTTCCTCTATCTGTTAAAATATTTTTCATAGGTCCGAATATCAAAACACAGTTCTCAACTATGGCTTTTGCAACTGTTTTAGCCTCTTTGTTGGGAATTGGTACTGTTATTAAAAATTTAGTCAAGTCACAAATAATTGTTACCGCATATTGATTGTTGTTTATAGTTCTTGGCAACGGGCTAATTGTATCAATTACTACTACGTCAAACGCTTTTTGTGGGGTCCCTGTTAATTGTAATGGTTCTTTGTGCTTCATTTTTGTCTTATTTAATTGACATTTTGTACAATTTCTTATAAATTTAGCTATGTCTTTTGCCATATTTTTCCAATAATATTTTGTTCTTAACTTGGCATATAGTCTTTTCTGTCCAACGTGTCCTCCAAATATGGGATCATTATGATATCGATTTAATATTTCGTTTTTATCTAATGTTTTTTTAACTGTTTTTGGTGTATTTATTATCGCGATTTTTAATTTGTTTAACACCCTATTACCTATTTCTTTGAATTCTTTTATGGTATATTGAGTAAATATGATATCATTATTATCTATTTCTAATTCGTTTATATTTAAGTTGTTAGTTTTTTCTTCTAGTCCGCGGAAAAATAACTCTAATGTTATTTTCTTTTTAACTATAAATTTACTCATATCAAAACTAATTGCGCATTTTCGTTTTTTAAATATTTTACCTAGGATTTCATTTTTATATTTCATTAATTTTATTTTTGGAATTTTCCAATTTTGGAGTGCTTCATATATTTTAATGTCTTTATTTTTATTACAGTCTTCCTTAGAAGATTGTATTCTATCTTTAACGTAATTATTATCATTTTTATTTTCATTTCTACTATTATTATTATTGTTGGACGATCTTGTTTGTACTTTCATTATTTGAGCAGTTTCATTATTTTCATGGGTAAATTGTAAATCTTTTATATTTATGCGTGATAACGCGTCAGCTACTACATTTAGTTTTCCTTTAATATACTCTACTGTAAAGTTATATTCTTCTAAGTCTAATCTCATACGTGTTAATTTGGATGATGGATTTTTTAATGGAAACAGATAAGTTAATGGTTTATGATCACTTTTTACTGTGAAATGTGTACCGTAAATGTATGGTCTATAATGTGTAATTGCAAAATGGATTGCTGCTAACTCTTTTTCAATTGTGGACTTATTTGATTCACCTTTTGTAAAAGATCTTGAGGCGAATGAAATTGGTAAATCCGTACCATTATAGTTTTGAGTTAACGCAGCTCCTATCTATCTTCTGATGCATCTTTTGATGCATCTACTACTAAGGTAAATTCTTTTGAAAAATCTGGATAATGTAAAATAGGTGGTTTTAATAATGAATTTTTTAGTTTTTGAAAAGCCTTTTGACAATATTATAGATTTTAAAAGTACTTTCAAAGGTGCTATTGTAGCTAATTCTTCTGTCAATTTTACAGAATCTATAAATGATTGTAAACTAAGCGGGTCACCATTATAATTTTTACTTATGGTGCACGACGCTAGTTGTAGAAACTCAACTGTCGAAAGAGCCATTGTTTCTTTTGTCGACTTTACACTGTCAGAATCGGTATTGGTATCAGTGTCAGATTTTTCTAATTTCACTAAATGAAATACAATATTTGGTATTGTGTATTCAAAATCAATATTTTGTACACCTTTCTTAGTCTATCTCTTGCAAAATGAAAATGTTCTATTAAGTTTCTTTTATTGTCAGTTTTAATCCAAACTATTTGTAATGTTTTAATCAAATTATTGTAACTTTTCGTGATTCTGATTTTGTTTTTATTTAATATTTATGGGTTCTTTGACCTGTTCTGTTTTAGTATTGTCTGTGTGGCCTTCAAAAAGTCCTTCTTAGCTCTTATAAGTTCTTTACACATAGATTTTGATAGAAAGTGGGGCAAGGATATTTTTAGATAGCCAAATGCTCATAGAGAAGAAAAAAAAATTTTTGTTCCTTTCAAACCATTAAAAAAAATTTTGTTTTAATTTAAAATTATTTTAATTTGTTCATCGTAATAAAAATTTATAATTTTTCAATATACTGTTTGTATATTTTTTTTTTTACATAATATTTATAATTAATTTAATGATTGATTGTAATTACAATTTTAATTTTAATGATGTGCTTTTAGTAAAAAAAAAAAAACAAATTTTCTTTAAAAATACAAATCAACATATTTCCAAAATTTTACATGTATACATACTATTTTTAACATTCAATTAAAGAGAGCACAAAAGAAAAAGAAATTTATTATTCAGGACTTAAATTTTAGTAAATGTTTAATTATTTAATTATATCCATTAGTTTTTCAATGCTTAACCTATATTTTTATTCAATTTTTATTGTCTAATTTTTAAATTTATATCAATAATAAAACATATAATAAAACATTTTGTTTTACATTTAAAAAAAAAAAAAAAATACAAAAAGAAATTTATAATTTGTAATAGTAAAAATGTTACATATATATAATAAAAAATATTTTCACTTATCTTGTTGGTTTTATTCAATCTGTGGTGCTCGTGTCTGGTATTTCCGTTTTATGTTCTTTCTTATGTTGTTATATATCACCATTATGATTTCCAGTGTTTTGATAACTGCAATTATCAGGATTAGTATCTTGATGTCCTCATGATTTCCTTGCAATGTTTCCACAATAACGGTGTTTGTAATTTCACCTGTATTTTCAATGGATGATGTTTTACCACCCATTTTAGCACTGTTTCTTTCTTATTATATTTTTTTTTGAAAGAGGAATATAATTTTTATTGTTTTTGTTTTTTTTTTTTCTCTTTTTTTTTTTATATATATATTTTTATATTTTTTTTTTATAATTTTATAATTTGGAGTATGGTTTAACTATTGTTTTTTTTTTTTCAGTTATCATAATTAGTTTGTATTTAGTTTATTTTTGATTATTTTAATTTTTATTATTTCTTAAGTTTTTATTTTTAGTTAGTTTTTTTTTTTTTTTTTAATTTTTTATTTTCAGAATTGTATTTTTATTAAATGTGACTTTTAATTTATGTCCTGCTTTATTGGATAATAACACAAATTCCTCTTTTGGAATTTCCACCCACACATAACATAATACGTCACATTGCGTTTCCAATACGTACTGCACTGTATCTCTTTTTTCCCCTAATTTAAAAAAACCTTCATCCGTGATTACGGGGAGTTTTTTTATAGTATTGTAAACTTTTTGTTTTAGTCATTTTTTTTTATGTCTTTTATTTAAGTATGTCTTTTATTTAGCTTAAATTATAAAAATTTTTTTTTTTATATGTATATACTTTTTATTTTTAATTATAAGTATTTTAAACCATTCTATACATAATTTTTTTAGTTTTAGAAAATTTTTGGTTTTTTTTTTTATTATTTTTTCAAAATCATTCTAATTCACATTTACAGTCACTTATAGTTTTTATAATTTTTAATCACGTATATATATTTTATTCAATTTTCAAAATAATTTTAATTCACCTTTAAAGTCACTTATAGTTTTTATAGTTTTTAATCATATATATATTTTATATATTCTTTTTATTTGATTTAAGATTAAATTTTTTTTTTTTTTTATCTATATATATAAAAGGGAATGTTTGTGGGTTTGTTTGTTTGTTTGTTTGTTTGTTTGTTTGTTTGTTTGTTTGTATGTAGCGAATAGACTCCTAAACTGCCCAGCCGATTTTCATGAAAATTTGTATATAGGGGTTTTTGGGTACGGAAAGAAATCGTGGCCCAAAAATTTTGCTCTAACGGACCGCCAAGTTGGGGCTGTGGTGCAAGTATTTAAACTTCTTTGTTCTAAAATGAAAACGGTTTGACCGATTGACTTCAAATTTTGTATACGTGATGCTCTTTGAGAATTGAGTAGACACTATTAACAGTTTTGGAATTTGTTAACCCATGTCGGGCCGACGGGTGGTCAAAAAAAATTTTGGGTCCAAACTTTGTCCGATTTTACGAAATTCTGCTTTGGTTTAAAAGAAAGCCCCAAAAAAATTTTTGTTGAGTTCCATTAACCCTTTGCGGCCCAACAGCTTTTTATAGGTTTTTATTTTTATTTTATTTTATTCCGAGCTTAATTCAAGCAAGTTACAAAATTTACATTAAATTAATAAACTAAAATTATACATTAAAAAAACAAAAAAGAAAGTAAAGATTATAGAAATTAACAATTTAATAATTAATTTTACATAAAAAAAAATTTTTAAGAAAAAAAAAAGTGTGTAAAAAAGTTAAAAATTATACTAATTATATTTAAAAAAAAAACAAAAAAGCTTCAATTAAGAAGACAAAGGTCAAAGAATGTAAGTCCAAAAATTTCAAGAACACAAATACAAGTTATTTTTTAATGATTGTTTAGTTTGGGAAAAGTTAATATGGGATTTATATATATTACAGAGAGACATCATTCTATTAATTGGTTCATATTTACCATAGTTAGTTCGGTGAAACTGTAAATTAAACAAATTAGCAGATCTTAATCTAGAATGCGAAGAAAAATTGAGTTTAGCGAGTAGTTGAGAAGAAGAAATGTTGCCTTTAATTAATTCAATTAGAAATACAATATCTGCAACTTTACGGCGCATTTCAAGTGTATTGAGATGTATTAAATTTATTCTATGTTCGTAAGGAGGTAATCTAAAAGGGTCCTCCCAAGGAAGAAGGCGTAAAGCATACCTGAGAAATTTTTTCTGAACCGATTCAATTCTATTTATATGGACACCATAAAATGGACACCAAACTTGACTGGCATATTCTAAATTAGGTCTAACCAGGCAGGTATAAAGAGATTTCAATACATAAGGGTCTTCAAATTCTCTTGCCCAACGTTTAATAAAACCGAGCATAGAATTGGCTTTATTTAATATATCAGAATAATGAAGTTGAAATGAAAGTTTACTATCAAAGAGTACCCCTAAATCTTTAATTGAAGTGACTTTTGAAATGATTTGATTATTAAAAGAATATACATAAGAAATTGGACTTAAGCGGCGTGTAAAACTGATTGAAGCACATTTGGTAACATTGAGTTGGAGATTATTGTTGGAACACCAATTGTAAAAACGATTAAGATCAGCTTGTAGGGCTAATGCATCCTCCAAATTTACAATTTTTTTGAAAAGTTTCATATCATCGGCATAAATTTTAATATGACTATTAATTATTAAAGAAGAAACATCATTAATAGAAATAATGAAAAGTAAAGGTCCAAGATGGCTACCTTGAGGCACCCCTGTGGGAGCTGCAAACTCAGAAGATATCGAGGATCTAAAAGAAACACTATATCTACGATCAGAGAGGTAGGAATTAATCCAATCTATAAAATAAGTCGGAAATCCTAATTTATTTAGCTTAAAAATAATAACATTATGTGGAAGAAGATCAAAGGCTTTGCTAAAATCTGTATATATTACATCTGTTTGGAAGCCATCTTCCATATTATTAATAAATGTAGATGTAGATTCAACAAGATTAGTAACGGTTGATTTAAGCTTTACAAAGCCATGTTGGAAAGGCGATAAAAAACAAGTACAATGATCATAAATGGAATCAAATACAATTAGTTCAAAAAGCTTAGGTATAGAAGAAAGTTTAGCAATTGGACGATAGTTAGTAACATCGTTTTTAAGATTTTTTTTATGAACTGGCTTAATTATGGCAGTTTTCCAAATAGAAGGGAAGATACCAGAAGCTAAAGAAGAATTGAATAAAGAAGAAAGAGGACCAGATAATGAAGATGAGCATTTATTTAAAAATATGTTAGGGATGCCGTCAAACCCAGGACTAGTGTTAAAATCAAGTTTTGTCAAATAGCTAAATACCAAATTAGAGTCAATATGAATATTACCCAAAGTAGTATTAGGAAAGTTTGATAAATGCAAAAAATTATCTTCATTTAACGAGAAAGCGGGCAAAGAATAACTAATTGAGAAGAAATCACGGAAAAATTCTGAAATAACATTAGAATCTATACTACTAGAGTTTTTATAATTCATACACATTGGATATTGATCACTTTTTCTTTTGGAATTAACAAATTTCCAAAAGAGTTTTGGATTATTTTTAATATTTATAGACATGTTTTGCACATAATTGGAATATAAATTATCAGACATTGTTTTAAATTCATTAAATAAATTTAAGAAAACATTAAAGTCATAATTATTATTGCTTTTAATAAATTTACGCCAGGCTTTATTTTTTCTATTTTTTAATTTTTTTAGACTTTTAGTAAACCATGGCGGACTGGATTTATAACTATTGTCAACAATTAACGGAACATATTGTGAAATAATAGAATGAACAATTTTATAAAAATGATTAACTGCTTCATTTAAATTAAAAGAGGTTAAAAATGAGAAATCATAACAACTTAAATAGTTATTAATAGCATCAAAATTGGCTTTATGAAAGTTAAAACGATAAGAAAGTTCAGAATCAATAATTGGAGGTATGATAAAACAGAGAGACGAACAAATTGGAGGATGATGCTCATCAATTTCAACTAGTTCAAATGGACAGTTAATAATAGCAAAATTTATCCAATTTGTCGTAAATAAAAGATCTAACTGTCTACCACGATTATTACAGATTGAAGATACTTGTTGAAAATTAAAAGAATTAAAAGAGTCAATTACAAAACACTCCGTATTACTAACTAATTCGTATGGAATGAAGTAGGAATCCTCATCGTGCGGAACCCATTTAATGTTAGGAAGATTAAAATCACCACAGAGAATTACATCATCATTAACATTAAGTTTACTGACTAGTGAATCAATTTCTAAAATATATTTAGTATACACTTCGATATTAGATCCTGGAGGAATATAACAATTTATAATAATAACATTTTTTAGTTGTAGTTCAATTTTAACAGCAATTACTTCGATAATATCGGTAGGATCACATTGAGAAAGTAACAATTGCGATGAACAAAAAGTATTTTTAACAGCTATCAATACACCACCACCTTTAGGAACATTATAAGATAAAAGACAATCATATCTATCTTTCCTATAAACAGTGTAAGAAGAAGAGAAAATTTCAAGATTATTTATTGAAGAAGTTAGCCAGGTTTCTGTTAAAACGAATAGATCAAAATCTAAAGCAGTGGAATTTAAGAAAACTTTTTTAGTTTTTGTGCGTAGACCTCTTACATTTTGATAATAAATAGTTAATTTAAAAGATTTATTATTAAGATGAGTGGGTTCCGCAAGACTAATATTAACTAGACTTTTTCTCGCTTGGAAGGGGACGAAAGTACTTATCATGATTTTCTCTCACACGTTGAAGATAGTTAATTCTATTAGATGAGATATGTGAGGCAAAAGATTTCAAGTCAGTTAGAGCATTTTCAGCTGAAATATTATATGTTTCATGATATTTTACAAAAATATTACGTAAGTCCTTAATATCAGTAGGAAGTCCTTCCTGTTGAATAGCTATCTTAAGCGATGTGTTTGTTTTACCACCAATACAAACATCATTTGATTTATCGTGAAGATATGCAAGGTAAAGTCTAACATTATCATAAATTTTACTGTCCCTTAGTCTAGCTAAAACGTACCTACTGTTATTTTTACTTTCATGAAGAGCTTTTTGAGTAAGTTTTACAACAGGCGGTAAAAGAGGATCTAAAATTGGTGGAGTTGTATTTGAGTTAGATAATAAAATATCCTCAGAATTAGCTAATAAGGGATTAGCTTGTGATTCAGGATGTAAAGATAAAGAAGTAGATCTATTAATTTTATTAGAAGAAGATTTTGCTACAGTTAAGCTAGAAGGTTTACTTTGGGGCATGATAGTTTCACCTTGAACAAAATTTTGGTATTTATTAAATTTATTTGATACAGACTTTTTGAATTTTGTAAATTTATTTTTTAGATAAGAATCGCTAATTTGTTTGTTATTACCTGATTTGGTAAGATCATTTGAATTACTAGAAATGATGTTTTTAGAATTATTTTTTATATTAATATTCGAAATAGGAATAGTATTAGTATCAGTTTGTGCAATAATATCAGATTTGTTAGGATTAATTAGTGTTTTAGTATTTGAAATATCAATTGATTTAGAAAAATTAGTAGGAGGTATAGGAAAAGATAAATCAAGTAAATTTGTTAAATTAGATTTAGTGTTTAAAGAGGATTTGTAATTTAAATTAGAATTTCTTATTGTATAACCTGTATTAGTGTCTTGTAAAACTGTTTCAATATTTTTGTTTAGATTACCTTTGACCTGAGGCTTACTTAATTCAATAGCTGCACCAATTTTATTCCATATATTGACGTTGCTTGGATGTTGTAAAATTCTCATAGAATAAACAGAACCAGTGATAAGAAAGCATAAATATTTCTTTTTGTTCTTCTTAATACGATTAGGTGTTAAATTAGTACACACTACCGAACCAATGTTAAATTCATCTTTTATAAATTGAGTTAACTTATTTTCATCAAACGAGCAAGGAACGCCCTTTACAAAAGTAGACGAATAGTTACTATCTTTGACGATTGATGATTTATTACAGTCCATTAGCTTGGTGATTCTTCCACTCCATTCATCATTAGTCCATTGGGTCCCAAATTTATGTAAAATTGCAAAATCTGTTTGCACGCTTTTAACGCAATTTGTAGGAGAATCAAGTAGTGTATCAACTTGAATTGCCTTATCAAAAGTTTGTATTTTACTGCTATATTCGGAATTTTGAGCTTGTGATCTAGAATTATGCAGTTCAGTACAAAAATTATTTAACATTTCAACATTGGTACTGGCATAGTCCTTGTGAACCGTATTAATATGCTTAATAACAGCTGCTTCCATACGTTCAAAGTTTTTAGGAACTGCAAAAATTGATGAAGCACTGCTGGAACCAGCTTCTAACGACTTGGAAATATTTTCAAAATTTTTAGTAAATTGAGCAGAAATTTCAGTTAATAGCTCAGTTTTTAAGTCGTTAAACTCATTATTTGATTTATGATTAGAACCGGAAGATTTCTCCGCCATTGTGTTACATAATAAGTCAAATGATTTAGCCATATCGTTGAATGAATTTCGATTCGAATCAATTATTAAAATAGCTTTATTTAATAAGCCGGTATTCCTATCGTTCATATCAGCTATGGACTTACTAAGGTTGTCGAACATATGTCTTAAAACCGATTCATGATGCTGACAGTCATCACATATAAACCAATTTTGTAAAGAAGGGTGGTACCAATCCCTACTGGCTCCAATACAAACACCATGTAACTTACGTTTGCAGAACGCTTTACAAACCACAAAATTGGATTTGTTATCAGAAATTGTACAATTAGCAAGATTACATTTGAATTCCATAATAAAGTTTATTTTAAATTTACTTTAACACAAAACCAAAAATTTATGAATTAAGCAGAAATAAACGAAAAAAATGTTCAAAAAAGTTTTTAAAATGTTTAAAAATTAAATTAAATGCCTTTAAAATTAAGTATCACTTAATAAAAAAAATAATTTCAATAATGTAATATGATACAGTTGGCACAAAAAAAGTTTGGAAATATTATCAATATAAAAAAAAAAATTACAAGGCAAATTAAATTAAATGCTTTTAAAATTTAAGTATCACTTTTAATAAAAAAATTCAATAATGTAATGACACAGTTTAAAAGAAAGAATTAGTTAACTTAATTTTTATTTATATTTTTTTTTTTTTTTTTTGTGATTTTATTTATTATATTAACGAAAATATAATTGCACTGCGGAAATTAATAATTAATAAGTAATAAACTATTAAAATAAAATTAATTAAAGCGCGTGCAGTGTATAGGTCAACAAATAAGTTAAGACTGTTGGTTTTTTCAATACTTTACTCTAAATTCGAAACGGTTTGACCGATTGACTTCAAATTTTGTATACGTGATGCTCTTTGAGAATTGAGTAGATACTATTGACAGTTTTGGAATTTGTTAACCCATGTCGGGCCGACGGGTGGTCAAAAAAAATTTTGGGTCCAAATTTTGTCCGATTTTACGAAATTCTGCTTTGGCTTTAAAGAAAGCCCAAAAAAAATTTTGTTGAGTTCCATTAACCCATTGCGGCCCAACAGCTTTTTATAGCTTTTTTCAATACTTTACTCTAAATTCGAAACGGTTTGACCGATTGACTTCAAATTTTGTATACGTGATTCTCCTTGAGAATTGAGTTGACACTATTAACAGTTTTGGAATTTGTTAACTCATGTCGGGCCGACGGGTGGTCAAAAAAAATTTTGGGTCCAAATTTTGTCCGATTTTACGAAATTCTGCTTTACCTTTAAAGAAATCCCCAAAAAAAATTTTGTTGAGTTCCATTAACCCATTGCGGCCCAAAAGCTTTTTATAGGTTTTTTCTATACTTTACTCTAAATTAGAAACGGTTCGACCAATTGACTTCAAAATTTGGATACGTGATGCTCCTTGAGAATTGAGTTGACACTATTAACAGTTTTGGAATTTATTAACCTATGTCGGCCCGACGGTTGGTCAAAATAATTTTGGAAGCAAATATTGTCAAAATTTGCGAAGTACTGCTTTGGCTAAAAAGAATTAAGCCTCAAAAAAATTTTGTTGAGTGATTTGGAAGCAAATTACGTCCAATTTTTCGCAATACTGCTTTGCCCAAAGGGAAAGTGTAGTTCCGTTAAACCAGTGGGCCAAAAAGGCTTTTAATAGATTTTTGCGTTACTTAACTCTAAATTAGAAACGATTTGACCGGTTTACCTCAAATTTTATATGTGTGAAGCAACTTAAAAATGGAGTTGAGTCTGTTAACAGTCGGTCCTGCGATTTTTCAAAAAAACTTTTTGGAAGTAAATTACGTCAAAATTTGGAAAATACTGCTTTTAATTACAGAAAGTTTCAAAAATTACTAGAATAATCCTAGAAAAATCGTTTTAAAAAGATTGCTTTCACACATTTTAAAATTTACATGTGTAAACCGTGTGTAAGTTTTGTGTTAACTTTTTGCAGTAACATCAAATTCAATTAGACCTCCATTGAGAGGCGCAGCAACGCGCACCGGGTATTAGCTAGTATATATATATATTCTTTTTATTTTTATATATTTTTTCACTCGGAACTAGAGTTATACTTTCGAAAACGATTTAAAATCACGCACCACGAACGAATAATAACTGTCACGGTCGCCATATAATAAAATGCTTTCCGATATTAATTCAATAAGGTTCAATAAAAATACTTTCATGTTTAATTTGTAACTTAGAACTATATTTTATTCAACTTAATTTGGCTATTTATAAACTTAAAACTAACGCTACTAATACTAATTAACATTTAATTATTCTTATTATTAAATTGTGCAATATCAGTATATTCATATAAAATTTGGTAATTAATATCGTTTCATTTCTTATCGATAATTATTATTAATTGGTATTGGTATTAAAGCATATCGTAATTATGATCGCATTCTTTGAATTCTTACAGTGGAAAATTTGAATTATTACAGTGGAAACGATACAAGAACAGGCATGTATGGCACTGGTTTTATAGTTAGTAAAAATATAGAAGAAAAAGTATTAGGATTTACACCAGTTAATGATAGAATAAGTTACATAAGATTAAAAGGTAAATTTAACAATATTACAATTATAAACGCATATGGACCAACTGAAAATGCAGATGACAATGAAAAGGATGCTTTCTATGAAAATCTTGGAGATGTATGTGAAAGAATAAATAATTATGACACGATAGTCCTCATGGGAGACTTTAACGCAAATATTGGAAGAGAAGCACATATACATAAAATCGCAGGAAAATTCTCATTACACGATATTACAAACAATAATGGCGCAAGATTGTGTCAATTAGCGTGCGAACAAAATATGCGGGTCAGAAGTACGGCCTTTGAACGAAAAAATATTTACAAAGGCACATGGAAAATACCGGGAACAAACGAAGTAAATCAAATTGACCATGTACTAGTGTCAAAAAGATGGGCAACATCAATAATAAACATCACAACATGCCGCGGAGCCAATTGCGACAGCGATCATTTCCTTGTTGTTGCAAAAGTAAGGCAAAGAATATCAAATATTGCAAAAAAGGGTGGAGTTAAAAGAGTGAAATGGGATAATGAAAAGTTTAAGGAAACTGATTTAAAAGAACAATACCAAAGTGCAATAAGAACAAAAATAGAGTCCCTAGAAGGTACAAATGAAACTATAGATGGAAAATGGTCGCAAATAGAAGAAAGTTTAATTACCGCAGCGAGAGAAGTTATAGGAAGAAAGCGACCTGAAAGAAATTCTGAATGGTTTGATGAAGAATGTGTACTAGCAATAGAAGAGAAGAATAAAGCTAGAGAAAAGACATTACAGAATAACACAAGAGCAAATAGAATGCAATACATCGAAAAAAGAAGAATATCTACAAAAATCTGTCGTAGGAAAAAGAAATTAATGATGAGAAACAAAATAATTGAAATCCAGAATGAGCAAGATCAAAACAATGTAAAACGGTTTTACGAAAAAATAAAGAAAGAAACCAGAGGCTATCAACTAAGGTTAATAGCCTGCATAGACAAAGACAATAAAATATTGTCAGAAGAAAACGAGGTTTTAAATAGATGCTCCGAATATTTCAAAGATCTGTTAAATATAAACCATATAAGTGCAGAAATTAACAATGACATAATGTACAACGTGGAACCTAAAGACATACCACCATCAGCAGAAGAAATTAGTGAAGCAATAAAAAAACTCAAGCGTAATAAAGCCCCGGGTGATGACCAAATAACAGCGGAATTATTACAAAATGGCGGGGAATTTTTACATGATAGAATTCACAGATTAATAATTGAAATATGGAGCAATAAAGTTATGCCTAAAAAATGGAGTGTAGGATTAATATGCCCCATACACAAGAAGGGGAACAAGTTAAACTGTGAAAATTACAGGGGAATAACGCTGCTAAATTGTGCATATAAGGTTATGTCAAATGTTTTATATGAGAGAGTAAAACCAATATATGAAGAGCAAGTCGGAGAGTACCAGTGTGGTTTTAGAAATGGCAGATCGACAATAGATCAAGCATTTCTGGTTAAACAAATCATGGAGAAATGCTACGAGTATAATGTAGATTTGCATATGATATTTATAGACTTCAAGCAAGCATTCGATAGCATTAACAGAAAAGAAATTCCGAAGACCTTACTGAAACTGGGCGTGTCCACGAAGTTGACTGGTCTTATAATGATGACAATGCAAAATTCCACGAATAAGATATTAATACAGAACTCTACATCAGAAGAATTTATTAGTACAAGCGGTGTACGACAAGGGGACGCTCTTTCAGCAATAATTTTTAATATGCTTCTGGAATATGCAATAGGTAACATGGATTTGGGAGGTAATATATTCATGAGAGAGTATCAGATTATAGTGTACGCAGATGATATTTTGATTATTGCCAAAGCTTATAATAAAATGGCAGATATATTTAAATTAATCACAGAAAAATCGCGTAAAATAGGCTTAAATATAAATATGGCAAAAACTAAATACCTAAAAATGTCAAGAAATGAAGAAAGAAGACTTCCACAAAATATAAAAATAGAACAAGATGAAATTGAAGGTGTTAATAGCTACAAATATCTTGGCATAATATTAACAAACAATAACAGTAGCCAAGCCTGCGTACAAGACCGAATACAGGCAGCAAACAAATGTTACTACTCTCATAAGAAGCTGATGACATCCAAGCTAATAACAAGAAGAGCAAAGTTGCAAATATACAAAACCATCATACGCCCAGTAGCAACTTATGGAAGTGAAACATGGACCATGAATAGAAATGAAGAAGAAATGTTAAGAATATTTGAAAGAAAGATATTTAGAACTATTTATGGTCCAATACGAAATGAAAACGGCGAATACCGTAGAAGGCACAATTCAGAGTTATATGCGCTAGCAGAGAACGAAGACATTGTAAAACATATAAAGTCCAGTAGATTAAGTTGGGCGGGGCATGTCATCAGAATGGCGGAAAATAGAGCACAGTACAAAATTTACAATGCTAGACCATTGCTTAACAGAGCAAGAGGTAGGCCTAGAAGCAGATGGGAAAATAACATTGAAGACGATACCAGAAAACTAGGGGAAATAAACTGGAAAACCACCGCGAGAAACAGAGATGAATGGAGGAAGATAGTGAAGAAGGCTAAAACTCACCAGGAGTTGTAACGCTAAAAGATGATGATGATTCTTTGAATTCATATTTCTCAACGCGATAAGTCGGTCAATGTACTTAAATATGTTAATACAGTTATCCAAAGCATTATTAGTTCAATGGGCAATCCATTATGATATACTTTAAACTTGTGCGATAAGTATTATATAGTTTTATACTACAGACTGACTGTTTCTTTACTTGTTTTAATTTTTGTTATATCACTAGCAGATTTACCCGGCGTTGCACGGAAGCGTGCAAATTGTAAGAAAGCAAGTTTCGGCCATTTTTTCGAAGTACTGCTTTGGTTAAAAAGAAAGCCTGAAAAAATTATTGTTGAGGCCCAACAGCTTTTTATAGGTTTTTTCGTTACTTTGCTATAAATTAGAAATTGTTTAACCGATTGACTTCAAATTTTGTACATGTGTTCCTCTTTGACAATGGAGTTCACTCTATTAATAATCTTCGAAATTTTTACCCCTGGCCTCCGACAATTTCTTCAAAACAAAATTTGGAAAGGATATTACGTCCAATTTTGCGAAATATTGCTTGGTCAAAGTTTCTAAAACAGGTTTGTTGAGTTCCGTTAGCCCATTGTGGCACAGCAGTTTTTTACAGATATTTTCTTTACTTTACTCTTAAGCAGAAGCGGTTTGACCACTTGAATGTAAATTTTGTATGCGTACATGTATATACTTATCATTCCTACGATCATTCAAAAAAAAACTTTTTGTAAGTAAATTAAGTCCAATTTTTTAAAGTAGATAAAACTTCTTTGAATTAGGTGAATGTTTAAAAAAATGTTTTGTAGAGTTCTTTTAACCGATTGCGAAACAAAAACTTTAAAAAAACAGTTTGCAAAACAATTTTAACGATTATCTCTAATTTTTCTATACGTTTTTCTTCTGCTTCTTGACAATTTGGTGCTGCTTGAATTTTTATTATTAATTTTTAATAATTATGAAAAGTTTCAAGTGAAATTTGATACATTTGTTGAAAAATGCCTAAAAAACTCGTTTAAAAAAAATTGCTTTATTACATTTTAAAATTAGCATGTACACCATTCTTGTGTTAACTTTTTTGAATAACATCAACTTAAATTAAAACTCCATTGAGACGTCAAAAGGGTATACTAAATTTGCCATTATGTCATTATACTATATCAATAGTAAATTTTTTGAATTGCCAACGTCTGAATAAAATATAGTCGATGGTTTAGAAAAGGTTTAAAAATCTGCTTTTCAACTTATATTTTGTTTTGTACTTACCTACAAGTTCTACTACGCTCTTCCTCGTTTGTTTATGATTTTATGAGAGAAATGTGGGCTTCTTTCTTGGAAAAACTATTTTCAAATACTCTGTATTTCAGCATAATATATACGAAATTGAACTTTTTGATTTTTAGATTTTACTTGAAGAAAACTGTAATTTTACACCGAAATCTTTTTTTAAAAAACAACAACTGCAAAGTAGATAAAAAACAAAGACTAACGAAAAAATGTAGAGAAGGAATATGTTACGTTATTTAAATTTAAAGATATTATTATTCGGATTCTTTATTAGCTTTATTTTTATTATTATTAATATTATCTCATTTAGCTTTTGCACAATTTGAGACTATTTAAGGAGAGCAATAAAATTACTCTTATTAATTAAGTGAGCTTTGGAATAAAGGTTAACTTGCGTTAATACCAAAAATTTGAAAATTTAATTGAATCATTGTACAAAACGCGTAAGCAGGTCAAAACCAAATTAACCCTGTGGGTTTTTATAATTAAAATGCTGATACAAAATTTTCAATAAAATTCTTTTAATCGTTCAAGCAAATAAAATTTATAAAAACCTTCAAGGCGTCGTCATGGAAAACGGGTTAATCGAATTTAATCCTAAAAGTTTTTACAGCCTCTCTTTTGGGCTGCAAAATCAACCTGTATTGGATTATTACCAAAGGTGGTAATAATATTAACACATTGTGTACAATATTTAAGCTATAGTCAAAGGTACTTGCTGCATTTGTATAAAATTTATTTTTATATTTAAATGAATTATATGAAAAGTTCTAAATTTGTAATTGTATTTTAGAAATACATTTGTTGCATATTTTGCGTTTATAAGCTTTTCTAATAGGTACATAACAATTTAAAATAATTGCAATTTTGAATAATTTGAATTGTTTATTATTTGATGCTTTGATAATTTTTTTGTCAGAAAATTTAATAATTCAAATTTTTTCACTTTTGTAATTGAATTGAAATAAATATATTTTCATTTGTTTCAAGTTTTCTTGATTTTTAATATTAATATTTTTAAATAAATAAATTAATAAGAATTTCTAATATTTTTGAATAGATAATGCACTTAGAAAATGGTTTTAGTATTCTAAAGTTAAATTGGTTAGCTATGTCTTACGATCAAACTAATTTTATGCTTTCAACAGCTTTTATGGTTTAAAAATGACTTATGGATATCTCATAAAATTTGAACCAAATAGGTGTGGGGTATTTCTATGTCGGTTGCACAAACTGACTGTTTCTTTACTTGTTAAATAGATAAATTATTAGGCATTTTTAATATTTTTGAATTGATAAAATAATTAGAAAATGTTTCGAGTATTATAAAGTTAACTTTGTTAGCTATATCTTACTATCAACTAATAAAAGCTTTTATGACTACTTTACTAATATTATTGAAATTAATATTAAGAATATTATAAAGTAATATTTTATATTGAATGATTATTATACCCTACACCTATAGAATAGGCAAAGGGGTATATTAACTTTTGTATGGTGTTTGTCGTGATCGGATTATTGCCCACACGAAAATTGCCCACAGATAGTATTGCGCACACGATTAATGCCCACACAGAATAATGCCCACACAGAATAATGCCGTCACAGAATAATGCCCACAAGGAATAATGCCCACATAGACAAATGCCCACATAGAAAAATGCCCACACGAAAAATTATTTTAAATATAAGAATTGCCGCTTTTTCCAGAATATTTAATATTTTATTTTAAATCACTAATAGATTATCTCCTAGATAGTATATTATTTTTGATTTTTTCTCTATTTATTTTAATTTAATTTTTATATTTAAAATAATTTTTCGTGTGGGCGTTTTTCTATGTGGGCATTTGTTTATGTGGGCATTATTCCTTGTGGGCATTATTCTGTTTGGGCATTATTCTGTGTGTGCATTAATCGTGTGCGCAATACTATCTGTGGGCAATTTTCTGTGGGCAATTTTCGTGTGGGCAATAATCATCGAATCGGTGTTTGTAAACACCTAAAGGAAGCGAGCTAGATATAGAAAAGTATATGTATTTGTGATCAGCGTGATCTCCTTAGTCGATATAGCCATGTTCCGTCCGTCCGTCCGTCCGTCCGTAGACACGTTGACTCAAAAATTAATGGAGCCATCTTGATGAAATTTTAACTGTAGGTTACCAGGATTGAAAGTACGGCGGGGATTGCAAATGGGCGAAATCGGCCTATGGGTTCGGGTTTCTTTTAATTGTTCTAAGCGCTGACGAACATATATAAAAAATCACGATAACTCAACAACTAATAACGCTATCTTCATAAAATATGTGTTGTAGGGTACTGATAATGAAACTACAGCGATGATTGCGTACGGTGGGTAATGTACAAGGGTTCGGAACTTAGAACTTTTTGATCGAATTTACGCCAAACAAGCGTTATTTCGAAACCAATGAAGATAGAACCTACGAATTTGGTATCAGGGTGTCTTTTTCGTTTTCCTTAGTGTCCTTGAAATTTGGGCACCATTGGAGTAGTGGGTCGGGGACCAGCCACACATTTCTGAAGACCTTGAAGAATATCTTTAAAATTAATCTGCTATCTTTATTAATTTTAAAGATATTCTTCAAGGTCTTCAGAAATGTGTGGCTGGTCCCCGACCCATCTTAATTTTCAATCGTTCTATCTTAATTTTAAGTTACTATTTTTATTATTTTGATGATCATGATGATGATTATGTAGATGGTGATGATGATGATGATGATGGAAAGTCTAAGAGGGGTACTGAACCACCACTGCAATAGATCCCAAATTAGGGGGACACACAAGAAATAGTAAAGAACAACCTTGTGCCAAATGTGAAGCTTCTGCATGTTTTCAAGTTTCTATCTTTATTTATTTTAAAGATATGCTTTAAGGTCTTCAGAAATGTGTGGCTGGTCCCCGACCCACTAGGAGGACACTATGGAAATAGGAAGGGACACCCTGATACCAAATTTGGAGGTTCTATCTTCATTGGTTTGGAATTATGAGATTTGATCTAAATTCGATCAAAAAGTTCTAGGTTCCGAACCCATGGTCCAATCTCGATCGTACGCAAACCCCGCCTTAGTCTCATTACTAGTAACCTACAGCACAAATTTTATGAAGATAGCCCGATTTTGCCCATTGGCAATCCCCGCCGTACTATTAGTCCTAGTAACCTACAGTTAAAATTTCATCAAGATATCTCCATTATTTTTTGAGTTATCGTGCCTACGGACGGACGGACATGCCTACATCGACTTAGGAGGTCACGCTGATCACAAATATATATACTTTTCCATATCTAGCTCGCTTCCTTTAGGTGGTTACAAACACCATACCAAAGTTAATATACCCCTTTACCTATTCTATAGGTGTAGGGTATAAAAATAATGTCGTTATTTTGATGAAATTTAAACTCTAGGTTAATAGTAATGAAAGTACCATGGGAATTGGTCTGATCGAGTACGCATTCTATAAGCCTTTGATCGATCTGAGGTCCAAGTCTAATTTCGAAGCCAAAGAATATATTTCCTATTTCCTATGTGTCCCTGAAATTTATACTTAATTGTAGTGGTGGTTCAGGTGGCTCCTAAGAAATCATAAAATTAAAAAGCTTATCTTCGAAATTCATGAAAATAGAAACTTTAAATTTGATACAATAGGGTTCTTTCCTATTTCCGTTTTTATTTAACACTTATATATTTTTGAAAGGCTATGAACTTTACCATAAAATATATTTTGTATAATATTTTATAAATTAAAAACAAAATATTTTTTTAATAAACGGTTAAAGTCCTTTTTTAATGTTAATCATATCATATATTTTATAGAATTATTACCAAAGGTGATATATAATTAAGACATTGTGTACATTACTTAAGCTATATTCAAAGGTACTTGCTGCATTTATGTAAAATTTATTTTTATATTTAAAGGAATTGTATTAAAAATTCTAAAATTGTAATTGTACTTTAGAAATATATTTATAGCATATTTTGCGTTTATAAGCTTTTCTAATAGGTACATAAACTGTCAATTTAAAATAATTGCAATTTTGAAAAATTTTAATTATTAAATATATTATGCTTGGATTAGCTTTTTATCACAAAATTTAATAATTCAAATTTTTTAACTTTTGTAATTGAATCGAAATAAATATATTTTTATTTATTTCAAGTTTTTTGTTTGTTTAATATTTTTTACTAGATAAATTAGTAAGAATTTGTAAGTTTTTTGAATAGATAAAGTAAATAGAAAATGTTTTTTAGTACTATAAAGTTAATTTGGTTAGCCATGTCTTAAGATCAAACTAATAAAATCTTTTATGGTTTTAAAATGACTTATTAACTTCCCATTTAATTTGAACCAAATAGGTGTAGGGTATTTCTAAGTCTGTTGCACCGACTGACTGTTTCTTTACTTGTTTTTATTTTATTTAGTTTTTTTCAATCAGGAAATTTTTTTTTGGGAAAATTCTAATTGGAATTTTCTCACCAAAAAATTTGCTAAAATTGACTTTTTCAATGGTAGAATTGAGTTCAAAATTAAACTTATTAAGTTTAATTACGCCTATCGCATTACTACAAAAAACCAATTAAAATCGTTGCAACTATATAACCATGACTTATTTGAAAAACTAAACAAGTGATGAAAAAAAACCAAGGGTTTTTAAAAAAGCACATTTTCAAATTTATATTGTATTAAATACTGAGTTTAACTTTGGAAATATTTACTTGTAAATAGTTACTGCTTACTTATAAAATTTACTGCTAACAGTAAAGTTTTTAATTTAAAGTTGTTATAGCCCTTCAATGGGGAAGGTTGCCAAGTTTCTCAAGGATCTAACTTCATCTAACTCCCCCCTCCTCCCTCCGTCCCCCTCCATTTTGTTAGGTTCAAGGAATTAAATTTTGAATTCCACAAAAATTTTGAATTTTACTTAGAATTATACAATCCAAGAAAAAATGGGTAAAACTGAGAGACACTTTCTTCAATTTAAGGAACCCCTTTTAAATTTTAGGAAAACCTTTAACATATGTTAAAATATAATGTTGGCCCTTTCAATTTTGTATATTATAAAAAAAAAATTGGACAGGTATTCAAGTTACAGGTGCTTAAAAATAGCAAAATTTAAATTTTCGAGCCCTTATAGCTCCTAAACAGGGGGCTTAACAAAAAAATTTTGTTAACCGACTCCTACTAGTTTCTGAGTATCTAACTTCCTCCAAAATTTCAAGACCCTAGCTTGAACCGTTCAGAAGATATGTGTGGCTTAAAATTTTGCAAAAATTGAGTTTTGTGTAATGTTAAATTTTAGTACCGTATGGCAACCCTAAATATTTGCCTTTTAAATATTTATAAAGTTTATGAAACCAGCTATCGTTTGCCGTTTTCAGATTGAAAATATATCTAACAGAACTCTTGTTATAACAATTTAAATATAGGGCTTTTTCCAACTTTGGGGGGCTATAGCCCCGTAACAGGTGGGGCTACAGAAAAAAATTCTTCTACGAAATTATTTTTTTTGCGAAAACTACCCATGGTTAAAATTTCTTTACTCTATTTCAAACGATGTAAAAGATTTTGTAAACATACGGACAGACAGACAGACGGACGGACGGACGGACAGAGTGAAACTATATAGGCACATTTTTAAAAAATTTTTTGAAAATGTGCTAAAAACAATCTTCTAAACAAGGAAGAGCAAAGTTTTCTAAGGAAAATTCTACAAAAAAATCAAGATTTCTTTTTTAAGGAAGGTGATAATTTAACTTGTGTTCGCGGTGTAAAATATTAAATAATAACAACTAATTCCCGACCAATATATAAAAAAACAAGTAAAGAAACAGTCAGTCGGTGCAACTGACTTAGAAATACCCTACACCTATTTGGTTCAAATTTAAGGACATATCCATAAGTCATTTTAACACCATTTAACAGCTGTTATTAATTTGATCGTAAGACATAGCTAACCAAATTAACTTTATAATACTAAAAACATTTTCTAATTACACTATCTATTAAAAAATATTACAAATTCTTACTAATTTATCTATTTAAAAATATTAAAAAACAAACAAACTTGAAATAAATGAAAATATATTTATTCCAATTCAATTACAAAATGAAAAAATTCTAATTATTAAATTTTGTGATAAAAAAAAAATCAAAGCATAATATATTTACTAATCCAAATTTTTTAAAATTGCAATTATTTTAAATGGTTAGTTTATATACCTAATAGAAAAGCTTATAAACGCAAAATAAACAATAAATGTATTTCTAAAATACAATTACAAATTTAGACCTTTTCATATAATTCATTTAAATATAAAAATAAATTTTACATAAATGCAGCAAGTTCCTTTGAACATAGCTGAACCATTACAATTAAGTCTAGATTTCGGAGACACATAGGACATAGGAAATATATTCTTTGGCTTTGAAATTAAACTCGACCAGAACCAATTCCCATGGTACTTTCATTACTAGTAACCTAGAGTTTAAATTTCATCAAAATACCGGCATTATTTTTTGAGTTATGGTGTTTTTAAGATATATGTTTTTTAGTCCTTGAACTTGTCAAGGGTTCCATAACCCGAAACCATGGTACGATTTCGCCCATATGCAGTCCCGTCATACTTTCAATAGTAGTTAACCCTTGTATACAATTGGAACGTTCTATCTTAATTTTAAGTTACTAGTTTTATTAATTTCGATGATAAGCTTTTACACATTTGGGAGGTCTAAGATAGGTCCTGAACCACCAGTCCAAATGATCCCAAATTAGGGGGCACGGAAGAAATAGTAAAGAACACCCTGAGCCAAATTTGAAGCTTCTACATTTATTTCAAGTTACTAATTTTATTAATTTCGAAAATATGCTTTAAGGTCCTCGGAACTGAGTGGCTGATCCCCGACCCACTAGTCCAATGGGGCCCAAATTTCAAAGACACTTACGCAATAAGAAGGGACAACTTGATACCAAATTTGAAGGTTATATCTTCATTGGTTTCGGAATTACGCTAGTTTGGCCTAAATTCGATCAAAAAGTTCTCAGTTCCGAACCCATTGTCCAATCCTCACCGTACGTAATCACCGCCGTAGTTTCATTACTAATAACCTACAGCACAAATTTCATAAAGATAGCCTCATTAGTTGTTGAGTTATCGTGATTTTTAATATATGTTCGTTATCCCTGACACCGACTAAAAGGTCCAGAATCCGAACCCATGGGCTGATTTTGCCCTTATACAGCCCGCGCTTTACTTATAGTACTAGTTAACCCTTGTACACAATTTGAACGGTCTATCTTAATTTTAAGTAACTATTTTTAGTAATTTCAATTATAAGCTTTTAAAACTTGGGAGGTCTGAGAGGGGTACTGAACCACCTCTCCAATTGATTCCAAATTAAGGGAACCCGCAAGAGATAGTAAAGAACACCCTTGTGGCAAATTGGAAGCTTCTACATTTTTTCAAGTTGTTATCTTTATTAATTTTAAAGATATGCTTTAAGGTCTTCGGAAATGTGGGGCTGGTACCCGACCCAGTACTCCAATGGGACCCAAATTCCCAAGACACTTAGGAAATAGGAAAGGACACCCTGATACCAAATTTGAAGGTTCTATCTTTATTGGTTTCGGAATTATGCTCGTTTGGCCTAAATTCGATCAAAAAGTTCTAGGTTCCGAACCCATGGTCCAATCCCGACCTTACGCAATCCCCGAAGTAGTTTCATTACTAGTAACCTACAGCACAAATTTGATGAAGATAGCTTCATTAGTTGTTGAGTTATCGTGATTTTTTATATATGTTCGTTAGCCCTTCGATCGATTAAAAGGTCCAGAATCCAAACCCATGGGCCGATTTCGCCCATATGCAATCCCCGCCGTACTTTCAGTCCTAGTAATCTACAGTTAAAATTTCATCAAGATAGCTCCATTATTTTTTGAGTTATCGTGCCTACGGACGGACGGACGGACAGACGGACGGACGGACATGGCTATATCGACTCAGGCGGTCACGCTGATCACAAATATATATACTTTTCCATATCTAGCTCGCTTCCTTTAGGTGGTTACAAACACCATACCAAAGTTAATATACCCCTTTACCTATTCTATAGGTGTAGGGCATAAAAATACACAGATTTCCTAAGGTTCATAAAGAGGGAGTCAACAAACAAATCGAAGAAATGTTAAACCAGGACATTATAACAACCTATAATAGTCCATAAAACAGTCCTATATGGGTTATCCCCAAAAAAATCGATAATGCAGGGAAACAAAAATGGTGGATAGTAATAAACTACCGCCAAAAATAAATTCCCTTTTCCCAACATTGAATCTTTGTTCGACAAACTCGGACGAGCGCTTTCAATCTTCTTAACGGCTTCCATCAAATATCAGTGGAATAAAGGGATAGGGCAAAGGCCGCGTTTTCTACAATACATTCGTAGGGTATAAAAAATTAAGGGAATACAACTTAAAAATTCAGATCGACAATTGTAATTTTTTTGCAAAATCAACGGCATACTGAGGACATATTTTAACACCAGAAGGTATTAAACCGAACAACAAAAAAATTTAAGTTATTAAAAACTTAGAACTCCGCAAAACATGCAAGCAAATTAAAAATTTCCTCGGTATAACAGGCTACTACCGTGGGTTCATAAAGGACTACGCTAAAGTAGCATAACCTCTTACAAAATGCCTAAAGAAAAATAACAAAATCGATTTAAAGGTACGATATGTTCTAAAGATTCATTCAAAAAACTTAAAGACCTAATTACCAGTCCTCCCATATTACGCTATCCTGACTTTAGAAACAAATTTACACTCATTACAGACGCATCATATTTCGCTATTGGTGCCATACTGCAACGAGTTGAACGACCAATATATTCCGCAAGTAAAACTCTAAACGAACTCGAGATAAAATATTCGACTATAGAAAAATAACTGAATACTTTAGATCCTACTTGTATGTTGTAAAATTCTTAATTAAAAATTATCATCGACCATTTGTTTGACTCAATTCTCTCAAAGAACTTAACGAAAAATCACAACGGTGGAAAATCAAACTTAACGAATAAGACTTCGATATGGAATACGTGAAAGGGACGGAAAATAAGGTTGAAGACTTTCTAAGTCGCATTAACTTGGAAAAATTTGAGATAAACACTCTCGAATACAAAATATTTGAAAATATTTGCTCATATAAAACCACGGAAACACGACATAAATATCGTAGAAAAAAATATTTCTCTTAATGGCAAGAATTCATAGTGGTGTCGAAAATTTGGACGACCACTATCCATTTCAGAAAACATAGTTAATAAATACTTCAATCAAATTCATTTAGTAAAAGAAAAAAAAGCAAGAAATAATAACAAAGCATAATTCTTTTAAACAAATTTACATATCAGACAACTCACTAAATAATGAAGTGTACTTAAATAATATTTTAACAAGTAAAGAAACAGTCAGTCGGTGCAACTGACTTAGAAATACCCTACACCTATTTGGTTCAAATTTAAGGACATATCCATAAGTCATTTTAACACCATTTAACAGCTGTTATTAATTTGATCGTAAGACATAGCTAACCAAATTAACTTTATAATACTAAAAACATTTTCTAATTACACTATCTATTAAAAAATATTACAAATTCTTACTAATTTATCTATTTAAAAATATTAAAAAACAAACAAACTTGAAATAAATGAAAATATATTTATTCCAATTCAATTACAAAATGAAAAAATTCTAATTATTAAATTTTGTGATAAAAAAAAAATCAAAGCATAATATATTTACTAACCCAAATTTTTCAAAATTGCAATTATTTTAAATGGTTAGTTTATATACCTAATAGAAAAGCTTATAAACGCAAAATAAACAATAAATGTATTTCTAAAATACAATTACAAATTTAGACCTTTTCATATAATTCATTTAAATATAAAAATAAATTTTACATAAATGCAGCAAGTTCCTTTGAACATAGCTGAACCATTACAATTAAGTCTAGATTTCGGAGACACATAGGACATAGGAAATATATTCTTTGGCTTTGAAATTAAACTCGATCAGAACCAATTCCCATGGTACTTTCATTACTAGTAACCTAGAGTTTAAATTTCATCAAAATAGCGGCATTATTTTTTGAGTTATGGTGTTTTTAAGATATATGTTTTTTAGTCCTTGAACTTGTCAAGGGTTCCATAACCCAAAACCATGGTACGATTTCGCCCATATGCAGTCCCGTCATACTTTCAATAGTAGTTAACCCTTGTATACAATTGGAACGTTCTATCTTAATTTTAAGTTACTAGTTTTATTAATTTCGATGATAAGCTTTTACACATTTGGGGGGTCTAAGATAGGTCCTGAACCACCAGTCCAAATGATCCCAAATTAGGGGGGCACGGAAGAAATAGTAAAGAACACCCTGGGCCAAATTTGAAGCTTCTACATTTATTTCAAGTTACTATTTTTATTAATTTCGAAAATATGCTTTAAGGTCCTCGGAACTGAGTGGCTGGTCCCCGACCCACTAGTCCAATGGGGCCCAAATTTCAAAGACACTTACGCAATAAGAAGGGACAACTTGATACCAAATTTGAAGGTTATATCTTCATTGGTTTCGGAATTACGCTAGTTTGGCCTAAATTCGATCAAAAAGTTCTCAGTTCCGAACCCATTGTCCAATCCTCACCGTACGTAATCACCGCCGTAGTTTCATTACCAATAACCTACAGCACAAATTTCATAAAGATAGCCTCATTAGTTGTTGAGTTATCGTGATTTTTGATATATGTTCTTTATCCCTGACACCGACTAAAAGGTCCAGAATCCGAACCCATGGGCTGATTTTGCCCTTATACAGCCCGCGCTTCACTTATAGTACTAGTTAACCCTTGTACACAATTTGAACGGTCTATCTTAATTTTAAGTAACTATTTTTAGTAATTTCGATTATAAGCTTTTAAAACTTGGGAGGTCTGAGAGGGGTACTGAACCACCTCTCCAATTGATTCCAAATTAAGGGAACCCGCAAGAGATAGTAAAGAACACCCTTGTGGCAAATTGGAAGCTTCTACATTTTTTCAAGTTGTTATCTTTATTAATTTTAAAGATATGCTTTAAGGTCTTCGGAAATGTGGGGCTGGTACCCGACCCAGTACTCCAATGGGACCCAAATTCCCAAGACACTTAGGAAATAGGAAAGGACACCCTGATACCAAATTTGGAGGTTCTATCTTCATTGGTTTCGGAATTATGCTCGTTTGGCCTAAATTCGATCAAAAAGTTCTAGGTTCCGAACCCATGGTCCAATCCCGACCTTACGCAATCCCCGAAGTAGTTTCATTACTAGTAACCTACAGCACAAATTTGATGAAGATAGCTTCATTAGTTGTTGAGTTATCGTGATTTTTTATATATGTTCGTCAGCGCTTAGACCGATTAAAAGAAACCCGAACCCATAGGCCGATTTCGCCCATATGCAATCCCCGACGTACTTTCAGTCCTAGTAATCTACAGTTAAAATTTCATCAAGATAGCTCCATTATTTTTTGAGTTATCGTGCCTACGGACGGACGGACGGACGGACATGGCTATATCGATTCAGGCGGTCACGCTGATCACAAATATATATACTTTTTCATATCTAGCTCGCTTCCTTTAGGTGGCTACAAACACCATACCAAAGTTAATATACCCCTTTACCTATTCTATAGGTGTAGGGCATAAAAAGATATATAAAAAGCAACGGGAATCTTTTTGGAACTAAAAAACTAATAAAACTGTTTCCGAATGACAGAAAAGTTAAATTTATAAAATGTTCTAATAAGGCAATTGACTTAATACTGAAGAAGTAGCAATAAAAATAATTGAAGATACCCAAAAACAAACAAATCATAGAGGTATCTTTGAAAATTATAATGAACTGAAATCCACCTACTTCTTCCCAAATTTAAGGAATCAGTTCAATTACAGAAACACCCTCTGTTTCCAACGAAACTAATCACATCCCGAATTTAACTTACGGAAAAAAACACGGAGGAACACGGAGATTTATTCTTCTGTTATAAAGGTTTTATCTCACCCTCATCGATAAGTTTACAAAACATATAATTATTCAAAGGCTGAATGACAGAAACGCTATCACTATCATTCATTCTTTAAAAAATAGATTTTCTATTTTTAGGGAAACCTTAAAAAATTGTGTTTGATAACGAATTCAATAGCATCAATCTAAAAGATTGTTTGAGACAAGAAGGTATTGAAGTACATTTCACTTCACCTCGTTCTCACACGGGTAATTCGCCCATTGAAAGAGTTCACGGTACGCTGAACGAACACCTTCGAATTCTAGAATCTCAAAAATATAAACTTTACCCTCTAACCGCTTACTTTCAATTGACGCTGACCAATTGACTTTCTAAGAAACAAAGTTCCAAGTTTATCTGTTATCAAGAAAAGATTAGAAATGTAAAAAACAAAACAATAGAAAAACGAATTATAATAGAAAACCTTTATACCCAATGAAAACTCAGAAATCCTTAATAAAAAAAATCCTTAATATAATATATTAAAATAAAACCTAAACTTCTAGATAATAAACTAAAAGATATTAGAAATAAAAATATCCATCCATCTCGGAATAAAAGAAGTTTTTAATAATTTTCAGATAAAAAAAAACAATGAAATTTATAATAAAATCACTTCAAAACAAAATATTACTAACAAGCCTTACCAATTAATTTTACAAACGCAGACATTATAATGGCAAAACCAAAAGGACAAAGTGGATTCCAAATTATCAAACAAGACGAAATACTTTTAATTCAAAATTTTTCAAAAATTTTACATATTATCGATCCTTATGAACTAGAGACAGCATTAGCTAAAATTAACGAAACAATAACCATCATTTTCTCATTAGACGAAGATAATTTAATAAAAAATCAATTGGTAACTCAAGTGACTCAAACTAGACATAGAATTAAAACTATAATTTCTCCCTATCATAAACGAGGACTTTTGAACATAGGCGGGAAAGTTGCAAACTGGCTTTTCAGACTTGTAGATAACGAAGACAAAATGGAAATTTAAGAACATTTAAAAACTTAGACTTGAACAACCAACAACTATAGCAAATTCGAAAAGACAAATTCAAATTAACTCGAATTTTCAAAACAATATCGAAACTTTGAACCAACATATTACAGAAAGCAAGTAAAGAAACAGTCAGTCGGTGCAACCGACTTAGAAATACCCTACACCTATTTGGTTCAAATTTAAGGACATATCCATAAGTCATTTTAACACCATAAAAGCTGTTATTAATTTGATCGATAGCTAACCAAATTAACTTTATAATACTAAAAACATTTTCTAATTACACTATCTATTAAAAAATATTACAAATTCTTACTAATTTATGTATTTAAAAATATTAAAAAACAAACAAACTTGAAATAAATGAAAATATATTTATTCCAATTCAATTACAAAATGAAAAAATTCTAATTATTAAATTTTGTGATAAGAAGATAATCAAAGCATAATGTATTTAATAATCCAAATTTTTCAAAATTGCAATTATTTTAAATGGTTAGTTTATATACCTAATAGAAAAGCTTATAAACGCAAAATATGCAATAAATGTATTTCTAAAATACAATTACAAATTTAGACCTTTTCATATAATTCATTTAAATATTCAAATAAATTTTACATAAATGCAGCAAGTACCTTTGAACATAGCTGAACCACTACAATTAAGTCTAGATTTCGGAGACACATAGGACATAGGAAATATATTCTTTGGCTTTGAAATTAAACTCGACCAGAACCAATTCCCATGGTACTTTCATTACTAGTAGAGTTTAAATTTCATCAAAATACCGGCATTATTTTTTGAGTTATGGTGTTTTTAAGATATATGTTTTTTAGTCCTTGAACTTGTCAAGGGTTCCAGAACCCGAAACCATGGTACGATTTCGCTCATATGCAGTCCCGTCATACTTTCAATAGTAGTTAACCCTTGTATACAATTGGAACGTTCTATCTTAATTTTAAGTTACTAGTTTTATTAATTTCCATGATAAGCTTTTACACATTTGGGGGGTCTAAGAGAGGTCCTGAACCACCAGTCCAAATGATCCCAAATTAGGGGGCACGGAAGAAAAAGTAAAGAACACCCTGGGCCAAATTTGAAGCTTCTACATTTGTTTCAAGTTACTTATTTTATTAATTTCGAAAATATGCTTTAAGGTCCTCGGAACTGATTGGCTGGTCCCCGACCCACTAGTCCAATGGGGCCCAAATTTCAAAGACACTTACGCAATAGGAAGGGACACCCTGATACCAAATTTGGAGGTTATATCTTCATTGGTTTCGGAATTACGCTAGTTTGGCCTAAATTCGATCAAAAAGTTCTCAGTTCCGAACCCATTGTCCAATCCTCACCGTACGTAATCACCGCCGTAGTTTCATTACCAATAACCTACAGCACAAATTTCATGAAGATAGCCTCATTAGTTGTTGAGTTATCGTGATTTTTAATATATGTTCGTTATCCCTGACACCGACTAAAAGGTCCAGAATCCGAACCCATGGGCTGAATTCGCCCTTATGCAGCCCGCGCTTCACTTATAGTACTAGTTAACCCTTGTACACAATTTGAACGGTCTATCTTAATTTTAAGTAACTATTTTTAGTAATTTCGATTATAAGCTTTTAAAACTTGGGAGGTCTGAGAGGGGTACTGAACCACCTCTCCAATTGATCCCAAATTAAGGGAACACGCAAGAGATAGTAAAGAACACCCTTGTGGCAAATTGGAAGTTTCTACATTTTTTCAAGTTGCTATCTTCATTAATTTTAAAGATATGCTTTAAGGTCTTCGGAAATGTGTGGCTGGTCTCCGACCCAGTACTCCAATGGGACCCAAATTCCCAAGAAACTTAGGAAATAGGAAGGGACACCATGATACCAAATTTGGAGGTTCTATCTTCATTGGTTTCGGAATTATGCTCGTTTAGCCTAAATTCGATCAAAAAGTTCTAGGTTCCGAACCCATGGTCCAATCCCGACCTTACGCAATCCCCGAAGTAGTTTCATTACTAGTAACCTACAGCACAAATTTGATGAAGATAGCGTCATTAGTTGTTGAGTTATCGTGATTTTTTATATATGTTCGTTAGCCCTTCGATCGATTAAAAGGTCCAGAATCCGAACCCATGGGCCGATTTCGCCCATATGCAATCCCCGCCGTACTTTCAGTCCTAGTAATCTACAGCTAAAATTTCATAAAGATAGCTCCATTATTTTTTGAGTTAACGTGCCTACGGACGGACGGACAGACGGACGGACGGACATGGCTATATCGACTCAGGCGGTCACGCTGATCACAAATATATATACGTTTCCATATCTAGCTCGCTTGCTTTAGGTGGTTATAAACACCATACCAAAGTTAATATACCCCTTTACCAATTCTATAGGTGTAGGGTATAATAAAAACTTTACTTTAAAAGCATTAAATCAAAAAACTGATATAACGAGAAAAAGTATTAAAAATTAACACTACCTTTCTGTTCTATCTAATATTAATCTTCTAAATTCAGAAAGAGTCGAAATCCAACAAAACATCGCTTTTGCAAAACCTATATATATAAAAGCGAAAGTTTGTTTGTTTGTATGTAGCGAATAGACTGCCCAGCCGATTTTTATGAAAATTTGTATACAGAGGTTTTTGGGTACGGAAAGAAAAAATTTAGCTGTAACGGACCGCCAAGTTGGGGCTGTGGTGCAAGTATTTAAATTTCTTTGTTCTAAAATGAAAACGGTTTGACCGATTGACTTCAAATTTTGTATACGTGATGCTCTTTGAGAATTGAGTTGACACGTTTTTTTTTTTTTCTTCTCAACTCAAAGAGATCAGAAGTGTTTTGAATAGCTTAGTTATAAAAAAAATAATAAAAAATTGAATAATATATAAATTGAATTCTACCTTTTAATTTATTTTATGAACTTTAATGAACTCTAATTAGTAATATGCATGAACTGCAAAAGTGAATTTGATCACTAATTCAAAGAATTTGATTATTAAAATAAATAATTTTTACATTATTGAACAGCGTTTTTTTTTTTTTATACCCTACACCTATAGAATAGGTAAAAAGGTATATTAACTTTGGTATGGTGTTTGTAACCACCTAAAGGAAGCGAGCTAGATATGGAAAAGTATATATATTTGTGATCAGCGTGACCTCCAGAGTCGATATAGCCATGTCCGTCCGTCCGTAGGCACGATAACTCAAAAAATAATGGAGCTATCTTGATGAAATTTTAACTGTAGGTTACTAGGACTGAGAGTACGGCGAGGATTGCATATGGGCGAAATCGGCCCATTCGTTCGGATTCTGGATCTTTCAATCGATCGAAGGGCTAACGATCATATATAAAAAATCCACAATAACTCAACAACTAATGACGCTTTCTTCATCAAATTTGTGCTGTAAGTTACTAGTAATGAAACTACGGCGGCGATTGCGTAAGTTCGGGATTGGAACATGGGTTCGGAACGCAGAACTTTTTGATCGAATTTAGGCCAAAAGAGCATAATTCCGAAACCAAAGAAGATAGAACCTCCAAATTTGGTATTAGGATGTCCCTTCCTATTTCCTTAATGTCTTTGAATGCCCCAATGGAGTAGTGGGTCGGGGACCAGCCATACATTTCCGAAGACGTTAAAGCATATCTTTAAAAATAATAAAGATAACAACTTAAAAGAATGTAGAAGCTTCAAATTTGGCACAAGGGTGTTCTTTACTATCCCTTGCGTGTCCCCCTAATTTGGGATCAATTGGAATGGTGATTCAGTATCCCTCTTAGACCTCTTAAGTTTTAAAAGCTTATAATCGAAATTATTAAAAATAGTAACTTAAAATTAAGATAGAACGTTCAAATTGTGTACAAGGGTTAATTAGTGCTTAAAGTTAAACGTGGACCGCATAAGGGCGAAATCAGCCGAAGGGTTCGGATTCTGGACCTTTTAATCAGTTTCAGGGCTAACGAACATATATAAATAATCATGATAACTCAACAACTAATGACGCTATCTTCATGAAATTTGTGCTGTAGGTTATTGGTAATGAAACTACGGCGGCGATTGCGTACGGAGAGAATTGGACAATGGGTTCGGAACTGAGAACTTTTTGATCGAATTAAGGCCAAACTAGCATAATTCCGAAACCAATGAAGATAGATCCAAATTTGGTTTCAGGGTGTCGCTTTCGATTTCCTTAGTGTCCTTGAAATTTGAGCCCAATTGGAGTAGTGGGTGTGGACCAACCACTCAGTTACAAGGACCTTAAAGCATATTTTCGAAATTAATAAGGATAGTAACTTGAAACAAATGTATGTAGAAGCTTCAAATTTGGCACATGGGTGTTCTTTACTATTTCCTGCGTGTCCCTCTAATTTTGTACCTTTCTTAGACCCCCCAATGTCTAAAAGTTTATCATCGAAATTAATAAAACTAGTAACTTAAAATTAAGATTGAACGTTCCAATCGTGTACAAGGGTTAACTAGTATTGAAAGTATGACGGGGACTGCATATGGGCGAAATCGTATTATAATTTCGGGTTCTGGAACCCTTGAAAAGTTCAAGAGCTAACAAACATATATCTTAAAAACACCATAACTCAAAAAATAATGCTAGCAGCATTGATGAAATTTAAACTCTAGGTTACTAGTAATGAAAGTACCATTGGAATTGGTTCTGGTCGAGTTTGGTCAATGAGTTCGGATTCTAGAAGCTTTTGATCGATTTGAGGCCGAACTAGTATAATATCGAAGCCAAAGAATATATTTCCTATGTGTCCCCGAAATTTAGACTTAATTGCAGTGGTTCAGCTATGTTCAAAGGTACTTACTGCATTTATGTAAAATTTATTTTTATATTTAAATGAATTATATGAAAAGGTGTAAATTTGTAATTGTATTTTAGAAATACATTTATTGCATATTTTGCGTATAAGCTTTTCTATAAGGTATATTAACTAGCCATTGAAAATAATTGCAATTTTGAAAAATTTGGATTATTAAATATATTATGCTTTGATTAGCTTTTTATCAAAAAATTTAATAACTAGAATTTTTTCATTTTGTAATTGAATTGGAATAAACATATTTTCATTTATAACAAGTTTTTTTGTTTTTTAATATTTTTAAATACATAAATTAGTAAGAATTTGTAATATTTTTTAAGAGATAGTGTAATTAGAAAATGTTTTTAGTATTATAAAGTTAATTTGGTTAGCTATGTCTTACGATCAAATTAATAACAGCTTTTATGGTGTTAAAATGACTTATGGATATGTCCTTAAATTTGAACCAAATAGGTGTAGGGTATTTCTAAGTCGGTTGCACAGACTAACTGTTTCTTTACTTGTTTTATAATCATAATTGTTTTTAATGTGAGAAAAATGAGAGATAACTGTTTAATTTGCGATTCTAATTAATCTCGTGGTAAAAATGATACGATAATATGTATTTGATGTGGTTTATCTTTACATATTAAATGTGCTGGTATATCTGCACATGAAGTAAATATTATCAACTCAAACAAGTACATCATGCTAGTGTGTAACGCTTGTAGTGAGAGAAATAACAATATTAGTAAAATTGAAATGCATGTGTCTGCTGTAAGGGAAGATATTGTCAAAATTAAAAATTGTCTTACGGAACAAAATAACAATGCGTGGGATTTGAAGCGAAGTATTGAATCAAAAACAAATGAATATACAAACAATAACATGAAATTTAACAATTTAGTTGGTGAAAGTAATTCAAAGGTTTTGTTCTCAGAAATTGTCAAGAAAGGGCCAAATATTATTATTAAACCTAAAATTAGACAAGATGCTAGGAAAACTAAAAATGATATTAAAAGTATTGTTGATCCAATTAAAGAAGACATAACAATTGCGAGCGTAAGTAATTCAAGAAATGGAGTGGTGGTAGTGTCTTGTGATGATGATGAGTCGGAAAACAAATTGAAAAACATTGCTGAATATAAACTGAATGAAAATTATGATGTAAGTTTAATTATGGGTAGAAATCCAAGAATTAAGGTAATGGGGTTGTCAGAAAAATATGAGAATGAGATATTAATAAACAAAATAAAATTACAAAATGATGTTCTTAAACAAATTATAACTCAATATGAAAGGAAACTTAAATATAATTCATTTTTAGCTATTATTGAAATTGATATTGATACTTATAACAAAATTATAAAACTTGGGAAATTAAAAGTAGGATGGGATATATGTGCAGTTTATGATGGAATTTATGTTAAAAGATGTTACAAATGTCTAGGATTTGGACACATAAGTAAGGATTGTTCAAAAGCGTTGCAAAATGATACAAATAAAATATGCTATAAATGTGCTGAGGAACATGATAATAAATTTATATGTGAGGTAAATATGTTCAAATGTATAAATTGTATAAATATTAATGAGGAGTTCAAACTAAATCTTGAAATTGACCATAATGCTTTCGATACGGTGAAATGTGAGGTTTAAAAAAGAAAATTAAGGATTGAGAAAGGGAAGATATTTTAGCAATCAACTTCGGATAAGTATAAATTAAAATGTTTCTATGTTAATATTAATGGATTATTAAATAATCTACATCATTTAGAAACCCTAAGTGCTAATAATTTTGATATTATTTTAGTAAGTGAAACCCATATGACGGATGATATTGAAGAAAAATAATTTCAGCTGAAAAATTACACTGTTGTATCATGTCTCTCACATTCCAGACACACGGGAGGAGCTGCAATTTACATAAAAAAGAATCTGCAATTTAATGTGGCTAGCTCCTTAAAAATGAAGTTTATATGGATATTATCTGTTAAGGTGATAATTTCTTAAGTATTCTACAGGAACTATTTTTACAAAATAGTATTTTTGGTTTAGATATTCACGAGAAGGCGTTGCAGTTTGAGATGAACATTCAAGAATGTATTAGTTTGCTTTCAAAAAACATTAAAGTAAAAATTTGTAATAATTTTCCTGGTTGGTTCACTAATGAATTAAGTAGCTTAAAACAATTGAAAACTCAAAGTTATATAAACGCTATTTATATGAGAGAAAACCAGGAGTGTTGGAACCAATATTTAAACTTTAGAAATAATTATAAAAATAAAATTATACAAGCAAAACTAAATTTTATTAAAAACGAAATTAAAACTTGTGGAAGTGACCAGCGTGCATTATGGAAAAATATTAAAAACCTAGTACTTAATGAAAATAATCATGATGTTATTAATGAAATTAATTTCAATGTTGTAACAATAAAAAATGTAAAGCAAATTACAGAGGAGTTTAACAAATATTTTATTGAAAGTATAAAAGAAATACATGCTCCTATACAAAATGTCCAATGTAATGATAACATTAATGTATTTTATAATAGATTGAATTTCCATTTAGTAACGGATGTTGAATTTGAAATAACGCTTAAAAGTATGAAAAATAAAAAGGACTTTTTTGGATTAAATATTCAAATGTTTTTAATAAATTGTCTGGCAATAATAGGACCTTACTTATTGAATATAATAAATTGTTCAATAGCGAATGGTGTATTTCCGGAAAGTTGGAAACAATCAATTATAGTTCCGATAGCAAAAATAAAAAATTCAAATAAATGCGAGGATTATAGGCCTTTTAACATGTTGTCCTTATTTGAGAAAATTTTTGGAAAAATTAGTTTGTAAACAACCTTGAAAGATCACCTTGAAAAAAACAACATTTTGATACCTGAATAATCAGATTTCAGAAAGGGTCATTCGTGTGGAACTGCTTTTAATTGGACAACATTTGAATGGAAGAAGAGATGGACGCAGGTAACATAGTTCTGACAATATTTCTGGACTTTAAACTCGCGTTCGAAACTTTTGATCGAGAAATTCAATTAAAAAAGCTGGCAAAATATGGTGTATTAGGGAAAGAACATGATTGGTTTAAAAGTTTCATTTCTCAGGCGAAACAAAGTGTTCGGATAAATGATGTTACGTCATCTTCCATGTTTGTTGAATTTGGTGTTCCCCAGGGATCCATGCTAGGTATTGTACTTTTTTTAATATATATAAATAATATAAAGAAAGCTTTAAAACTTAGTAAAGTGTCACTATTTGCCGATGATTGTCTTATATACATAGCTGGGAAAAATTTTAAAGAAATCGAAAGTAAGCTTAATGAGGATCTAAAAGACGTGTATAATTGGATAAATATGAATTAATTAAAATTAAATATTAATAAAACTAAATGTATGATTTTTAACTCCAAACATAACCCAATTATAAAAATAGGCAATGAACAAATTGAGGTGGTAAATAGCTTTAAATATTTAGGATTTATTATTGATAATAAATTAAGTTATGATGAACATATCAATGGAATATGTAAAAAAATATCCAAGAACATTGGTTTTTTAGGAAGACTTCGTAATACTATTGATCAAAAAACAGCAATTTTATTATATAATTCACTAATACTTCCTCATTTTAATTACTCAGCATCAATTATCTTCTGTGCTAAATTGGAATTTATCTCAAGATTACAAGTCCTCCAAAACAAAGCTATGAGAGTTATATTAAAATGTGGCCGATACACTTCGTTATGGCAGATGAATGCAAGACTGAATTGGATGAGTGTCATCCAGAGAGCCATTTTCAAGGTGCTAGTTTTTGTATTTAAAATTAAAAACAATATTTTACCTCATTATTTAGCAAAAAATTTAACATATGTCAGTGAAGTTGCTAACTATAATCTTAGGAATTCCAACAACTTTAGGCTTCACAGATTCAATAAGGTAGCAACACAAAATTCAATTATGTACAAGGGAGTTCAAATTTTTAATGAAATGCCGAGTAGAATTAAAGTAGAAAGAAATATTAACAAATTTATTAAATTGGTAAAGCAAGAAGTTAGAAATAAATTTTAATTTTTTTTAATTTTTTTTAAATTTTTAAATTTTAAATTTTTTTTAATAGTATAATTTGTCTGAGAATCTTTTCATTTAATGATTGATAAATTTAATGATTTTTTTTTTGTTTATAATATAAATATAACTAATATTCTAAACACTGGATTATAATTTGACGTAAATATTAATGTTATATTATTTGCAAAAGTTTATATTAAACTAATAAAATTAATAATAATAATTATAATAAAAACTATTAACAGTTTTGGAATTTGTTAATCCATGTCGGGCCGATGGGTGGTCAAGAAAAATTTTGGGTCCAAATTTTGCCCGATCTTACGAAATTCTGCCTTGGCTTAAAAGAAAGACCCAAAAAATATTTTGTTTCGTTCCTTTAACCCATTGTGGCCCAACAGCTTTTTATAGGTTTTTTCAATACTTAATCAAAATTCGAAACGATTTGACCAATTGACTTTAAATTTTGTATACGTGATGCTCCTTGAGAATTGAGTTGACACTATTAACAGTTTTGGAATTTGTTAACCCATGTCGGGCCGATAGTTGATCAAAAAAAAATTTTGGGTCCAAATTTTGTCCGATTTTATAAAATTCTGCTTTGGCTAAAAAAAAAGACCTAAAAAAATTTTTATTGAGTTGCATTAACCCATTGCGGCCCAACAGCTTTTTATAGGTTTTTTCAACACTTAACTCCAAATTAGAAACAGTTTGACCGATTTTCTTCAAATTTTGTATACGTGCTCCCCTGTGAGAATTAATTTGACACTATTAACAGATTTTGAATTTGTTAACCCGTGTCGGGCCGACGGGTGGTCAAAAAAAATTTTGGTTCGAAATTTTGTCCGATTTTACGAAGTACTGCTTTGGCTAAAAAGAAAGCCCCAAAAAAAATTTTGTTGAGTTCCATTAAGTCATTTCAGCCCAACAGATTTTTAAAGGTTTTTTCAATACTTTACTCTAAATTCGAAACGGTTTGACCAATTGACTTCAAATTTTGTATACGTGCTCCCCTGTGAGAATTAATTTGACACTATTAACAAATTTTGAATTTGTTAACCCGTGTCGGGCCGACGGGTGGTCAAAAAAATATTTGGTTCGAAATTTTGTCCGATTCTACGAAGTACTGCTTTGGCTAAAAAGAAAGCCCCAAAAAAAATTTTGTTGAGTTCCATTAAGCCATTTCAGCCCAACAGATTTTTAAAGGTTTTTTCAATACTTTACTCTAAATTCGAAACGGTTTGACCAATTGACTTCAAATTTTGTATAGGAGCATCACCTTGATAATTGAGTTGACACTATTAACAGTTTTGGAATTTGTCAACCTATGTCGGGCCGATAGTTGATCAAAAAAAAAATTTGGGTCAAAATTTTGTCCGATTTTATAAAATTCTGCTTTGGCTAAAAAGAAAGACCCTAAAAAAATTTTATTGAGTTGCATTACCTCATTCCGGCCCCAAAGGTTTTTATAAATTTTTTGGTTACATTACTCTAAATTTGAAACATTTTAACCGATTTTCTTCAAATTTTATATATGTGTTCCGTTTTGAGAATGAAGTTAACTTTTTTAACAGACTTGCAATTGGTTAACCCATGCCGGCCCGACGATTGGCAAAAAAAGATTTGGAAGCAAATTACGTCCAATTTTGCGCAATACTGCTTGGCCCAAAGAGAAAGTTTAAGAAAATTGGGGCACAGTGGCTTTTTATAGATTTTTGCGTTACTTAACTCTAAATTAGAAACGATTTGGCCGGTTGACCTCAAATTTTATATGTGTGAAGCAACTTGAAAATGGAGTTGAATCTATTAACTGAAAAATTTTTTGGTAACTAAATTACGTCAAATTTTGGAAAGTAGTTTGTACTGCTTTGAATTACAGAAAGTTTCAAAAATTACTAGAATAATCCTAGAAAAATCGTTTTAAAAATATTGCTTACATACATTTTAAAATTTACATGTGTAAACCGTGTGTAATTTTTTGTGTTAACTTTTTGCAGTACCAGCAACTTCAATTAAACCTCAATTGAGAGGCGCAGCTACGCGCACCGGGTATTAGCTAGTATAATATAATGATTAACTCTATTCTAACAAATAAAGAAACTAACGAATATAATATAGACACTTTAAAATACAAGAATATAAAATTTTTTTTTACTAAAATTTAATAGTAAACTAATTTTTGTAATATTAATTCCAAATTTTACGAAAGATCTTGCCAAAAAATTCATATAGAAAATAATAATATTTTATAACTTAAAAACAATATCTTTATTGATAATCAAGAAACTAATATTAAATTATTAAAAAAAGGAGTAATTGTACTAATAGCCTAATAAATGGAAATTATAATAATTGTAAAAACATGATAAATAAAAATTAACAATTAGTGGAAATTCTACAAAATAGATATTGGTTAAAAATGCAAAGAATTTTCACTACCAATCCCCACCATAGTTTCATTACATGTAACTTGCATCACAAATTTCATGAAGAGAGCCTCATTAGTTGTTGAGCTATCGTGATTTTTAATTTATGTTCGTTAGCCCTAGACCGATTAAAGGGTCCAGAATCCAAACCCATGGGCCGAATTCACTCATAGGAAATCCTCGCTGTATTTTCAGTACTATTAACCTACAGCTAAAATTTTATCAAGGTGCCATTAGTTTTTGAGTTATCGTATTTTCTGGATAGATCGTCAGCTATGATGACATCTTCCGCATAGAAATGCTGGACGACACCTTTCTAGTGTGGTTTTATAGACGATGTTATTTTTATTATTATTATCATTACCCCTTGCATTTTCAAATGCTTATTGTAAAGTGGTGGTTAATCTCGCTGATGATGCAGATAATCTTTTCACTAACACAACTCATCATAATGCAATCATTTTTGAGTTTTCCACTTCTATCCCACTCTTCGATAAATCTTACAATAATGAAATTGTATAAGATTTTTTTAATGCTGACTGTTAAAGTATCAATAATGCTTTGTCACTTGTTAACTGGGACGAAGTGTTACTTCAACAGGATATCAATTCGCTTATCTCTATCTTTTATTCTAGGATGTTTGCAATTATTGACATTTTTTATCCTAAAATTCGTAAAAAAACTAAAACAACAGAACTTTGATAAGATAGAGATCTTAGGAATCTGAGAAATCGACGCAATAAAATATTTAAACAAGTAAAAAAACAGTCTGTCAGTGCAACCGACTTAGAAATACCCTACACCTATTTGGTTTAAATTTAATGGAATATCCATAAGTCATTTTAAAACCATAAAAGCTGTTATTAGTTTGATCGTAAGACATAGCTAACCAAATTAACTTTATAATACTAAAAACATTTTCTAAGTACATTATCTATTCAAAAATTTTACAAATTCTGACAAATTTATCTATTTAAAAATATTAAATATCAAGAAAACTTGCATTAAATGAAAATATATATAATTTAATACAATTACAAAATTGAAAAATTTCATTTATTAAATTTTGTGATAAAAAGCTAGTATATTTAATAATTAAAATTTTTCAAAATTGCAATTATTTTAAATTGGTAGTTTATGTACATAATAGAAAAGCTTATAGACGCAAAATATGCAATAAATGTATTTCTAAAATATAATTACAAATTTAGAACTTTTCATATAATTCATTTAATTATAACAATAAATTTTACATAAGTGCAGCAAGTACCTTTGCATATAAATTAAGTATTGTACACAATGTCTTAATTGTATATCACCTATGGTAATAATTCAAAAAAATATTTGATATAACAAAAATTAAAAAAAAAGGAATTTAATGGTTTATTAAAAAAATATTTTTTTTTAATAATTTATTTTATTTATTTAAAATATTTATAAAATATTATACAAAATATGTTTTATAGTAAAATTCTTAGCCTTTTAAGAATATAAAAGTGTTAAATAAAAACAGTAATAGAAAAGAACCCTCGTGTATCAAATTTAAAGTTTCTATCTTCTTGAATTTCGAAGATAAGCTAATTTTGGTATTTCTTAGGAGGCATCTGAACCAATACTACAATTAAGTCTACATTTCGGGGACATATAAGAAATAGGAAATGTATTTTTTGGCTTCGAAATTATACTCGTTTGAACTCAATTCGATCAAAAGCTTCTAGAATCCGAACTCGATCAGAACCAATTCCCATGTTACTTTCATTACTAGTAACCTAGAGTTTAAATTTATATTAATACTATAAATGCGGAAAAAACAAAGTTTATAGTATATAAAATAAGGAATAAAATTGATATAAATCCCAATCTATTGGTAAATAAAACTTAAATTGAAAGAGTTCCTGCATATAAATACCTTGGAGTTGTAATTGATGAAAAACTGAAGTGGAAGGAGCAAATTAATAAATTAGTAAAAAAAATTGTGAATTATAATGAATAAAAAAAACTGCAGATAAGTTTTATTATTCTCATATTATTTCGCACATCAGATACAATATATGTAACTGGTCCAGCTGTTCATTATGGTTGAAAGATTAAATTAGTGTTCTAATAAACAAAGCCATTAAATGCTTACATAAGTACTACTGGCTTACACAAACAAATGAAATTTTTAAACGCACGGGATATCTAAAGTTACCCGAAATCATTTTTTTGGAAAAATCTAAGCTAATTTTTAAAATAGAAAAAGGGGTGTACAAAAAAAACATCATAATTACCAGAAGAAACAATATTCATAATTACAATATAAGAAGTTGAAACAATTTAAATGATGCAAAATCTAGAATAGAGTTATCACGAAATAGTTATCTCTCGTCATCAATAAGGATCTACAATAAACTGCCTTTAAAAAGAAGTTAAAATTTGGATATATTTATCAAAAAACTGAAGCATTCATTAAAGAATAACCCTTCATTTGTGGATAGTATAACGCAGGAGTGAAATTTTTCAACGCTCTTAGCACATATCTGTACGAGCTGTTATATTTGTATTTATATAATTATGTATGTATATATATATATGTAAATATATTTAATTTTAAATAATTTACTTTGTTGAATAGTATTAGGAAGTAACTGCGATGTGTTATACCAAAACTATAAAACTTCTATTTTAATTTTAAGTTACTATTTTTATTAATTTGATGATCATGATGATTATGATGATGGAAGGTCTAAGAGGGGTACTGAACCACCACTCCAATCGATCCCAAATTAGGGGGACACACAAGAAATAGTAAAGAACAACCTTGTGCCAAATTTAAAGCTTCTACATTTTTTCAAGCTGCTATCTTTATTCATTTTAAAGTTATTCTTCAAGGTCTTCAGAAATGTGTGACTGGTCCCCGACCGACTACTCCAATGGGGCCCACATTTCAAGGATACCAAATTTGGAGGTTCTATCTTCATTGGTTTCGAAATTATGCTCATTTGGCCTAAATTCGATCAAAAAGTTCTAAGTTCCGATCTAATTATTGTCAATTACCCACCGTACGCAATCACCGCCGTAGTTTCATTCATTTTATAAATTAAAAACAAAATATTTTTTTAATAAACGATTACATTCCTTTTTTTAATTTTTATTATATCATATATTTTATTGAATTATTACCATAGGTGATATATAATTAAAACATTGTGTACAATACTTAAGCTATATTCAAAGGTACTTGCTGCATTTATGTAAAATTTATTATTATATTTAAATGAATTATATGAAACGTTCTAAATTTGTAATTATATTGTAGAAATACATTTATTGAATATTTTGCGTCTATAAGCTTTTCTATTATGTACATAAACTAGCAATTTAAAATAATTGCAATTTTGAAAAATTTTAATTATTAAATAAACTAGCTTTTTATCACAAAATTTAATAATTCAAATTTTTTCACTTTTGTAATTGACTTGAAATAAATATATTTTCATTTAATTCAAGTTTTTTTGTTTTTTAATATTTTTAAATCGATAAATTAGTAAGAATTTATAATAATTTTCTATAGATAGTCTAATTCGAAAATGTTTTTAGTATTATAAAGTTAATTTGGTTAGCTATGTTTTACGACCAAACTAATAACATCTTTTATTGTTTTAAAATGACTTATGGATATCTCATAAAAATTGAACCAAGTAGGTGTAGGGTATTTCTATGTCGGTTGCACCAACTGACTGTTTCTTTACTTGTTAAATAGATAAATTAGTAGTAAATTAGAATTTTTAATATTTTTGAATTGATAAAATAATTAGAAAATGTTTTGAGTATTATAAAGTTAACTTTGTTAGCTATATCTTACTATCAAACTAATAAAAGCTTTAATGACTACTTTACTAATATGATTGAAATTAATATTAAGAATATTATAAAGTTATATATTATATTGAATGATGATGATGATGATGAAACTGTTGTATGTTGTTTTAGTATCGTATAGTGACCAGTCAGAGCTATCACATTCATTTGACTCTATTTTTATACCTAATATTTTTTGTTGTTTTTTATGTGTGTTAATTTATTTTAGTAAATATTATCATATTATCATTATCATCATAAGGTTGGTTAACATCGTTATATTATTTAAAAATTACAATTTTTGTTTAGTAAGTAATAGCACGTTATATTCAGATCAATGTTAATTTAAAATATTTTAGTACAAGCAGTTTGTTATAATTATTTTTAAAGTCACGTTTACTACACTTAAATTTATATAAGACTTATTTTATATAAATTTTGTACAAAAAAAATTTAAGAGAGAATTGAAACTCGTCTACTTGATTAAGCTTCATAATTTTAACACAGGATTATAGCCTTTGCTCCTATATATTTAAAAATAAACAAAATTTTTTTGGAAAAATCAACAATATGTCATCTAAAAGTACATTGACGATGCAAAAAAATTAGTTTTAGAAGCAGAAATAGACAATATGGAGCAACTAATAACCATAAATCAAACTGCTATTAAGGATAAAACAAAAGCTAAGTTAAGTTAAACAAGGAACAACAAAAGGTTAACACACAAAATTCCAGATAAAATGAAACAAAGAGATAGGATATACAAAAAGGAAAGTTAAAAATGATCTTAATCGGGAAATTAGAATTGCTAAACAATCATTCTATAACAAGGATATGCAGAAGGCCAACAACGACACAAAAAAATCAACAAATTAATAAATAACAATACAAACAAAATTGTGACGAACTAGAAATCGAGAACTAATGATAAATGAAACAAGAATAGAAAACGACATAGGAATACTAAATAGTATAAATCAACAAATCAAAAACCTAATAAGAATAAAAAATTTTAAATTTATAATCGCACCGACACTTGTGAGACTGATCAACGATGTAAACAGGCAACAACTATTCCATTATATAAGGGAGGAAGCGGAAACGTAAACAATAAATAATTGATAAAAAAACTAAGAAAAAGATGCGAAAAAATAATCAACACCAGAATTAAGAGAATTTATAACAAATACAGGAGGTTTCATTGTAACCAATTCAAGTTCCACAAAAATTGTAACACAGAAATGGCCACTACAGATGTCTTAAGATTTATCACAGAACAAAGGGAGGAAGGGACACAGCAACAATTTTCATAGATTTACAGAAAGTACATCATTGGTTCGACATGGTACATCATTGCATTTTATTAAAAAGAGGGAGGAATTAGGTATAGCTAACGCAGTAATAAAAAATTATCTGTCAAACACATGGTTCAGAACCAAGATGGGTAACAAATTGAGTACTCCACATATAACCAGTGTAGGGGTACCACAAGGATCAGTTTTTGGGCTTATTTGTACCTAATATATATTCAGAACATGAAAAAAGCTTGGTTGGTTGGCCAATATGTCATCTTTGCTGAGGATACCTGTCCTTTTTTATAGTGCTTAAAACAAACAAGAACTGGAAGAAATAATTAACAGAGATTTAAAATATATGACAAATGGAGACTGGGCAATTAACTTACACTAAATAGCTCTAAAACTAAGGAGCAAATAAAAAAAACTAGAATCAAACTTAATTTAAAAACAACAAGTCATATATTCAACCCCCATATTGTGTCACACATCTAATATAAAATTGTCTGTTGGTCTAACTGTCCAACCTATATAATAAACAGGGTTCACATTCTTTTAAACTGATCACTGAGAGACTATTGAATTACGCTTGGGATTGTAATACGGCAATGTTACAAAAAGAAACATCACAATTAATAATCTTCAATATAATAAAATTAGAACAAGTAAAGAAACAGTCTGTCAGAGCAACCGACTTAGAAATACCCTACATTTATTTGTTTCAAATTTAATGGAATATCCATAAGTCATTTTAAAACCATAAAAGCTGTTATTAGTTTGATCGTAAGACATAGTTAACCAAATTAACTTTAAAATACTAAAAACATTGTAAGTAAATTATGTATTCAGAAATATTAAAAATTCTTACTAATTTATCTATTCAAAAATATTAAAAATCAAAAAAACTTGAAATAAATGAAAATATAATTATTTCAATCCAATTACAAAAGTGAAAATATTTGTATTATTAAATTTTGTGATAAAAAGCTAATCAAAGCATATTATATTTAATAATTTAAATGTGTCAAAATTGCAATTATTTTAAATTGTTAGTTTATGTACTTATTAAAGCTTATAAACGCAAAATATGAAATAAATGTATTTCTAAAATATAATTACAAATTTAGAACTTTTTATATAATTCATTTAAATATAACAATTAATTTTACATAAATGCATTAAGTACCCTATAATATAGCTTAAGTATTGCACAAAATGCCTTGATTATATATCACCTATGGTAATAAATAAATAAAATATATGATATAATAAAAATTAAAAAAAAAGGAATTTAATCGTTTATTAAAAAAATATTTGTTTTTAATTTATATAATATTATACAAAATATGTTTTATGGTAAAATTCTTAGCCTTTTAAAAATATGTTAAAAGAAAACGGAAATAGGAAAGAACCCTCGTGTATCAAATTTAAAGTTTCTATCTTCATGAATTACGAAGATAAGCTTTTTAATTTTGGGATTTCTTAGGAGCCACCAGAACCACCACTACAATTGAATCTAAATTTCGGGGACACACAAAAAATAGGAAATATATTCTTTGACTTCGAAATTATACTCGTTTGGCCTCGATCGATCAAAATCTTCTAGAATTCGAACTCATTGTCCGAACTCGACCAGAACCAATTCCCATGGTACTTTCATTATTAGTAACCTAGAGTTTAAATTTCATCAAAATAGCGGCATTATTTTTTGGGTGATACTGCTTTTAAGATATATATGTTCGTTAGTTCGTTATTCGAAAAAATCACAATAACTCAACAACTAATGACGCTTTCTTCATCAAATTTGTGCTGCAGGTTACTAGTAATGAAACTACTTCGTGGATTGCGTAAGTTCGGGATTTGACCATGGGTTCGGAACCTAGAACTTTTTGATCGAATTTAGGCCAAACGAGCATAATTCCGAAACCAAAGAAGATAGAACCTCCAAATTTTGTATCAGGGTGTCCCTTTTTATTTCCATAATGTCTTTGAAATTTGGACCCCGTTGGAGTAGTGGGTCGGGGACCAGCCATATATTTCCGAAGACCTTAAAGCATATCTTTAATATTAAAAAAGATAACAACTTAAAAAAATGTAGAAGCTTCAAGTTTGGCACAAGGGTGTTCTTTACTATCCCTTGCGTGTCCCCCTAATTTGGGATCAATTGGAGTGGTGGTTTAGTATCCCTCTTAGACCTCTTAAGTTTTAAAAGCTTATAATCGAAATTATTAAAAATACTAACTTAAAATTAAGATAGAACGTTCAAATTGTGTACAAGGTTAACTAGTGCTTAAAGTTAAGCGTGGATTGCATAAGGGCGAAATCAGCCCAAGGGTTCGGATTCTGGACCTTTTAATCGGTTTCAGGGCTAACGAACATATATAAATAATCACGATAACTCAACAACTAATGACGCTATCTTCATGAAATTGGTTCTGTAGGTTATTGGTAATTAAACTACAGCGGCGATTGTGTACGGTGAGGATTGGACAATGGGTTCGGAACTTAGAAATTTTTGATCGAATTAAGGCCAAACTAGCATAATTCCGAAACCAATGAAGATAGAACCTCCAAATTTGGTATCAGAAGCTTCAAATTTGGCACATGGGTGTTCTTTACTATTTCCTGCGTGTTTCTCTAGTTTTGGATCAATTGGAGAGGTAGTTCAGTACCTCTCTTAGACCCCCCCAATGTGTGAAAGCTTATCATCGAAATTAATAAAACTAGTAGCTTAAAATTAAGATAGAACGTTCCAATTGTGTACAAGGGTTAACTAGTATTGAAAGTATGACGTATGTAGTAAGTACCTCTCTTAGACCCCCCAATGTGTGAAAGCTTATCATCGAAATTAATAAAACTAGTAACTTAAAATTAAGATAGAACGTTCCAATTGTGTACAAGGGTTAACCAGTATTGAAAGTATGACGGGGACTGCATATGGGCGAAATCATACCATGGTTTCGGGTTCTGGAACCCTTGAAAAGGGCTAACAAACAAATATCTTAAAAACACCATAACTCAAAAAATAATGCCGCTATTACGAAGGCTCTTTGGCCAGACGGCCTTGATGTCATCACGTAATGTATGGCGCCAGTGTTATAGAAGGTCAACTAGATAATGTAGAACAAGTAGATAGTGCAATGACCTAAACAGGTGTGTGTATTTTTGCCGGTTGCATGATTAGTTTCCGGAAAAAGCTTTTGTAAATAAACTAGATAATGTAGAACAAGTAGATAGTGCAATGACCTAAACAGGTGTGTAGTATTTTTACCGGTTGCATGATTAGTTTCCGAAAAAAGCTTTTGGAAATAATGCAAGTAAGCGCAATGATCTTGTTGTGATAGGATATAGTAACGTAGATTATTGTAAATAATACGAATTTATTTTATTTTTTTTTAATAAAAAGCTTTCACGGTCAATCAGTTATTTTAACGTAATATTAACATAAGAATGTAATTGTTATTTATGAGATATTGACCTTGATATTGTATCTTAGTTTTAAAGTAATTAAAAAAATGTATTTATTGATTAATAGTCATGTTTATTGCAGAAAAAATTTTTAAAGAAAAAATCCAGGTGTTTGATATGAATTTATGTTAATGTAAATTGATTTATTATATTAACTACTTTGTATTTTGCAAATAAAAAATTAGCATTATGTAGCATAGTTATTGATAAATTTTCTGCTACTTTGTATAATGTAAATTAAATTTCCTGTTATTGTACATACAAATTAGAACATTATAAAATCAAATAAATTTATTGTGTTATGAATTATAATTTTCATATTTTAATTCCTTTTATATTACGCATATGGTAAATAAAAGAAGTAAATTAATTAATATAGAAATCGTGATTTTAAAAATATGTCATATAATATATAGAAATCGTGATTTTAAAAATATGTCAAATAAGATTTATGTAAAAGAAATTGGAATGCGGAATTATTTTTAATATATTATATAATTTCCTTTTTATATGCATACTATGCAGGTGTGCTAAAATTATGAAAAATTTATTAAATTTAATTCTTAACTAATGCAAATTAAAATAAGCTTATATTATTTTAAAATACATACTTTGTATAGTGTAAATGAAACAAGTTAAGTAAGTTTTATACAATGTCATTTTTATTAATCTATAAATTATAATTTTCAAATAATATATTTGCAGATGTATTTTAATACGTTTTGTTCTATTTGACGCCTTTTAAACCCATACGGTAATGAACTGTAGTCTTCAAGAAATTTTCTTTTTTCTGCCATTGGTCGATAAAGTTTTGTTTCAGGAACGCTAATTACTTCATGATTCTGAGTACGACGTATATTATGTGATAAAATATGTATAGGTATATGTATAGTATCCACTACATTATAATTCAACACAGCATTTTTGATCGTACTGAAATTGACCTTTTACGATGCTGAATAATTAAGTGATATTCCCTTTACCTTACATACAAATTTTTCTGTATTATCTCTAGTAGAATGTACTTTAAAATCATAATTTTTTGGGCCACCACTTACAAATTCTGATATGTAACTTTTAATTCCATAGCAGTCTAACTCATCGGTCATGTCTCCGATAAATTCTCCTGTCGGCGGGTCATATTCACCTTCTCTGGATACATATATAATCGAATCCGTGTCATTGTATAACACTCTGTTGCTTAAACCTTCTAGATAATTATATAATTTAAAGTGAGCCTGAGTTGTTGTATATGCCGCGATACAAACGTTTGCAGTAGAAAGGCTAACTGTCGCTTCTTCCTTATATTGCCAGCGCAAAATGAGATTTTCTTCGTTAACAGGCAATATATGACATATTTCTAGAGCTGGATTCGTAAGCATAGTATATAACTCTGAGGGCTCATTTATAATTTTGGTTTTTTGTTGATTTTCTCTCTGACCAAATTTACCCCAAAATGAATTCAACATCAATTTTTCGAAGGATCTTAAACCATCATTTTTAATAATTTTAGAAAATTCTAATTGAATGTTTTCATTTTGGTAGAAATCTTCTATATATTTATTTTTGTCTGCTTCTGTAATATATTTAGAAGGCCACCCTGATGCCTCCGTCTTCATTTTTAAAAATTTGTCCATCATCTTAGTGAATAAACCATCATAATTGGTTAGTTTGTCATATTGAACAAGATTGTATTCCCATATTTCATAAATTTCCAGTATAAAATAGTTTTTCTCCAGGGCTTTTAAAACTTCGTCTATAACCCATGTTCCGATTAAAGCTCGTTCATCATTAGAGTGTGTACAAAAATCATTTTGGCCTTTTTCTTCTCCGCATTTGTGACACAAAGAAAACATTAACTTGTTGTTTTGTTTAATTGGTAATACTGGATGTAATAGTTCTTCAGATGGAAGTATTTTTCATTTAATGAGACCGTTCATATTTTCTAAATTTTGTTTGATACATTTAGAATTACCCACGTAAATTTTTGGGTGGCCTATGGGAAATTTTCCATATTTACATACATATGGATACAACGAGCATACATCAATATATTTAATTTTTTCTGCTTCTTTGCATTTGTAATATTGACACACATTTCCGGTGCGACCTCCGTAAAAAGAATCTCTGGGATTTAGAGGAGCATTGTGTATTAACGGATGATTTTTTAAATGTGAAAGTTCTTCACCTAACAAGTGCTTTTTAAATTCACAACTCCACATTTCAATTACTTCATATCTATAGGATAAAAGAAAATTTATATTATATGAAAGCAGTTTTAATTTTTAAAAATATGAAATAAAATATTGTAATACATACCCTAATTTTCTTAATCTTTCAGATTTTTCTATTGTTCTTTCATATCGTCTGTTTAACGTATCATTCGGATCGTCATGCAATGGTCTGTCTCTTTCATGTTGTAAACATATAGGATGACCATGAAAATAGCACCCATGGAATTCAAAACTTTGACAGGTTTCAGGGCAATATCCATCAATTTTTGTTCCTGAAATAATAGCTTCCTTTTCTTTAGCTGCATGTATAATATTAATATTCCTTTTTTCTTCTTCATAAATCAACCATTGTATACCTATTTTTGACTGATTGTTTGTCAATCTATATCCATTTTTAGGTATAAGACTTATTGTATTTGGTTGTAGAAATTTTCTTCGATATACTAGATTGCATGCTGAAGCTATTGTGGTAGCCTCTAAAAATGGTTCCACGTCACATTCTTCGAGAAAGATTTTTCTAAATTTTAAGCATGCCTGTGTTAATATATTTACATCACTTAAACAGTACTCAACAATATCTCTCTGCATGTTAAATTCTTCATTTTTATATTCCTCATACCATTTAATAAATTGATTGCGTTCTTCTTCTTTCATTGTGTCAGGGCTATAAAATTTCTTTGGTAGCAGTATTCCAATGTATTGAAGTAATGTGGAAAATATCCTTTCTTGAATGCTTGCGGTAACCCAAAAGTCTTAGGTAATTTTCCTAATGATATAGGAAAATAATTCAATGAATCCAAAAATTTTATATTTCCTATTGTCATTAAAATTATCTTAGTACCTCGCATTATTAATTCAGGCTTTAGCTTAGTGTTTTTTATTATGTACTTTAGTATGAATTGATGGTCATATGCTTGCCCATTATGTGCTATTACAAAAACTTTTTTAAATATTTTACGCTGATTCAATATAAATTGTATGAAAATGTCAATAATATTTATTTTTAAAATGTGTTGCCTTTGTCCACATCTATCGCAAAATTCTTCTTTTTCATCTTTATTAAGCCATAAATTACAACGTTGTTGTAGTACACATAAATTAGGTTCATGTTCCTTTATTTGATAAACTTAATTATCAATACACTTTGTAATAAATTTATCCTATTATGGTAATAAATTTGGGTCCTTATTTGGTGATACTTAATTATGTCTTTATGCGGTCCTTGTCTTAACCAAAGTGCTGAGGGCCATAAGCCCTATGTCACACTGTGATGGTTATTTCTCTATGGGCGGAACCCAATTTACATAGGGTCTAAAATATGTTATTGCCCAATGTATGCCTAATAATTCTTTCTCGATTATTGGTTTGTTTAGTTCATGTTTGTTCAAAGATCTGCTAGCGTAAGCGATTGGCCGGTCGCTACCTATTTCTCCTTGTGACAAAACAGCGCCTAAAGCAAAGTTGGATGCGTCAGTTGTTATTATGAATTCTTCATCAAAGTTCGGGAATTTTAAGACTGGTGGTTTTATTAGCTTTTCTTTTAGTGTTTTAAATGCTTCTTCACATTCTGAAGTCCAAACAAAAGTTGTATTCTTTTTAGATAAGTTGTTAAGTGGTTTCGCTATTTCGGCAAAGTTCTTTATAAATCTGCGATAGTAGTTGCAGAATGCTACGAATCTTCTGGTGTCGTCAGCATTTGTAGGAGTTGGATAATTTTGTATTGTATTATATTTAGCAGGATCAGGTTTTATACCATTTTGTGTAATTAAATGTCCGAGATATGTTACTTCGGTTTGTAAAAATGTGCATTTAGCTGGATTTAATTTTAAATTAGATTTTCTAAGTCTTGTAAATACGTCAATTAAATTTTTATTATGGTGTTGTAAACTACATCCAAAAATTATTATGTCGTCAACATAGATAAATGCGCCTGCATTTAAGCCTGATAGTGCTATGGTTAACATCCTCTGAAAACTGTTTGAAGATATTTTTAAACCAAAAGGTAGTCTGGTAAATTGATAGTGACCTTTATTAGTTGAAAAAGCTGTTAATGGTTTTGACTCGTTGTCTAATTTGATTTGATGAAAAGAGTTACTAAGATCTAATGTTGAGAAATATTTTGCTCTTCCGATACTGTCTAGAATATCGTCTAAACGAGTGAGTGGAAACTTGTCATCTGTTATCTTCTTATTTAGTTGTCTATAATCCACGACTAATCTCCATTTTTTTGTGTCATCTGAAGATTTTTTTGGTACTATTAGTAATGGTGAATTATATGGACTGTTTGATGGTTCTATTAGTTTTTCTCTAATTAAATCATTGACTTTGTTATTAATTTCTTTTATCTGTGTTTGAGGGAGTCTGTAATTTTTAATGTAAACTGGAGTTTTATCTTGAAGGCTTATATGTTGTTGGTAAAAATTATTGTAAGAAAGTTTGTCATCCTGTAGATGGAAAATATCCGAAAAATTTTTGCATATATTTATTATTGAATCTGTAGCTTTTTCATCTAAATTTTTTATTTTAAGTTCTTGTAATAATTTTGTTTCTCTTTTTGTTTTATCTTGTTTTAGACTCATAATCATGTAATTTTTAAGTGGTTTAATTTCAGGTTTAAAGTTCGAAATGGTTATTTTTTGATCTGATGTATTGATGAATTTTACATGTGCTATACCTTTTGCTGGTATAATGGTGTTTGCGATGAATACGTGATTACCTATTTGTTTGTTTAGTACTATGCTGTCTTCTTTTACTTTAATATTGATTGGATGGATCATTTCTGTTCTAGGTGGTATTTCAATGTTATCATAATTTGGGATGTAGGTTTCAATTGGTAAGGTTATTTCTGTATTGTTTACTTTTAATGTTATTGTAAAGGTATCAAAATCAATTAAGCTGTAATATCTATGTATGAAGTCTGTACCTAATATACCATTAGCTGGTATTGGAAAATCTGAGTCTACTACTTGAAAATTTTGATTTGAGTTAAAATTTTCTATTTTTATTGTTGTTTGTATGTTACCTAATGATAATACGACATGTTCATTTACGACATGTTCATTTGTATGTTACCTAATGATTATACGACATGTTATTTTGCATTTGTTTTCTGAGTTAATTAATTCATGATTATCTATACAATTATTTTTTATTAGTGAAATTTCTGCTCCTGTATCCAGTAAAAAAGCTAAAGGTTTTTGAGTTAAGCTTGTTTTTAAGAATATGTAATTTATTTTTTTGTTGTTAATAAAGTATATTTTTAATTCATTTGTAAGTTGTTTAAATCCTCGGCAAGCTGTCGTACTTCGAGGTTGTTCTCGTTTCCCTGTTCTGTGCTCAGGTAATTTACGTTTCTATAGTTTCTATTTTGATTTTGATTGTAATTGTGGTTTTTATTGTTGAAATTGTTGCGACTTCTGTTTTGATTATTTTTGTTGTTGTAATTGTTGTAATTGTTGCCGTTATAATTGTTAAAATTTCTAGTATTGTTTTTGTTATTAAAATTTCTACTGAGATTTCTGTTGTTATTGGAATTGTTAAAATTTTTATTGAAATTGTTGTTGTTGAAATTTCTGTTGAAGTTTCTGTTATTGAAATTTTTATTATTATTGTTGTTGTTGTTTCTATAGTTAAAATTATTGTTCCTATTTTGCATAAATAAAATTTGTTTTGTTTTGTTATTACTAGCATCATATTCTGTAGCAATTTGAATTGCGGTGGCTAGAGATTCAGGTCTTGCTGCATGGATAGTTTGTGATATATTTTCATTGAGACCAGCTTTGAAGATTCCGATTGCATATTGGTCGTTAAGCGATGTTATAATCTGTCTATGTTCTTCTCCTTTTTGACTAATTTGTATTGCATTGATTTCTGCAATTAATTTTTCTATTCTTTCTACATATTTATGTAGAGGCCTTTGGGCCTGTACTGTGGAAACTAGTTCTGCTTGAACTATTTCCAATGGACGCGCTAATTGATATGCTTTTTGTAAAGCTGTGGTTATTTCATCCAAATTTTTTGGAGCGGGTATGTTTAATTTATTTTTTGGTTTTTCTGTCAACCTGGTGTTGTAGATAAATTGTATAAGTTTTTCCTGTTCGGTTGCCTTAGTGGCTTCATAAAGATATTTTGTTAAGTTTACAAAATTTGATAATTTATCTTTATCTCCTTCGAACAAGGGTATTATTTTTAAAGTTTTATCAATGTCAAAGTCCATTTTTGTAAGTTCTTGTCTTATATAGTATAGTTTCTCTTTAATTTGTTTATAGTAATCTAAGAATATTGATTTTGAATATTCTTTTTCTGTTTCAGTAAAGTCCGCGATTTCTAATCTTTCTAAAAATTTTATTTTAAATTGGTCGGCCTGACTGTTTTTTTCAATTATTAAATTTTCAGTCGGTTTCGTTTTCTCTATTAAGTCGTGTAATATTTTTATTTTGTCTATATATAATTTTATAGCAACTTTATCTTCGTATCTTAACATGAAAATTTAGTATATATTTTTGCAAAACAAAAAAATTTTAATTTATTATATATATATTTTTTTTTTTTTAAAAATTTGACATTATTTTATTTTTTTTTTGAAAAAATTCTAATTTTTAAGTTATTTTAGTTGATTTGGCTATAATATAATTAGATGTTTGAAATCTGTAGTTTTGAAGCCTTCTTCGACGCCTTACGGTTGATGAAGTATTTGATTGCTTCATACATGAAGAGCACGATTATAGATGTTGCTACTTCTTTCAGGATCTCATGCGTATGTAGGTTTGCGGCTTGGTTGACTACATTTGTTGTGGTGTCTGATGAAAACCAGCCCATGATTGTTGCTTCTACTTTTCTTTTTTTGATTACGGAGAGTCTTCCTTCTGATTCGTCTATTTAAGCAGGGTCGCCATGTAATAAATTTATCCTATTATGGTACTAAATTTGGGTCCTTATTTGGTGATACTTAATTATGTCTTTATGCGGTCCTTGTCTTAACCAAAGTGCTGAGGGCCATAAGCCCTATGTCACACTGTGATGGTTATTTCTCTATGGGCGGAACCCAATTTAGAGATTCTGTCTTGGTCAAATTAAAAGCCTTTTAGTTTTCTTTGTTAAGCTGTCTAAGAGCTTAAACTTTTAATTGTTATCTTTTTTAAATTTACAAAGCTATTTATACAATATTTAAAATTTAACCCCACTACTTTTTTTTTTTAGTAGAGGTGATTACATTAACATTATTAAATTTATTATTTCACAATAAAAAGTGCCATATGGGCTATTTTCTTAAAAATATAATTTAAATTGACAAATATTAAATTGTGTGTTAAACATATGTGCTACATTCAGTTCTTCAACCTTTTTAAGGAAATTCCCTGAATGTGCAATTTCTATTCATAATGACTTTTTTTTATAAATGTAAAAAACAGTAAAAATATATAATATTATATGGTACGGGTGTTAATTGTTGTTTTAAATTTAAATGTTTAGAATCAGCATTTTTGCTAAAGAATTAATGTGATTAATGTGTTCGTATATACTTAAGGTATATATGAAATTAGATATCTTTATTAAATTGTTATAAAAGTATATTAGCGTACTTTTTAATTAGGTATTGTGTTCGTGAGAAAGAATGTAAAAATACGTTGAAGTTTACTAGGTATTGTATTAGTATAAATTAAATGTATGTGTACGGTGAAGTTATATAGGTATTGTAATAATTGTAGTGTTAGAATTAGTGAATGCACTACAACTTTTCTCGGAAAAATTTTTCCTGCATGCACTCCAAATCGTAAGAAATATAGAGAACATCTTCAATATTCGGGTTTACTACATGAGGAACATGTTTACTACATGTTTTACAATAATATTCGCCGCAAGTATGTTCTCTATTTTTCTGGTATGTTCTTAGATATTTTGTGCATCGCTTTACTGTGCTGGAAATGGATGCTCCCTTCCGTGAATTAGAAGCTTTATCCTTTCTTCACCGCCATTTCCCTCAAATATAATATCTCTACCTTTGCTTCAATATTGATAAACGGTTATGGAGTATTTCTTTAAATATTGTTGGAACTGCTGAAGTTCTGGTATTCCACAACCTTCTTGAGGTATATTTATGTTGGCGTTGTTAATAAGTTCTGCTGTCTTTATTGTTTGTAATTTTTCAGTGTCTTTTCGAATTTTAATGTAATCAGAATGCTTATCAATGTAAGACATTGCCACTACTAACGCTCTTGGAAGGCATAAGTTATTGTTGTTGCTAATACTAACGATACCTTTTTTCTTAGCACATTCCTCATCGAAGGTATTATAATTTTTTCCCCTTCCTCTGCGCTGAGGAAGCTTAACAGAAGTAATACCTTTGCAAAATGTATCAGTGCTAAGTCCTTCAGAGTTGCTTTGAAAAATTTTTGATATCATTTCCCAGATATCTCGAAATTTAATTTCCGAAGCGTCTTTTAAATTACCCAGCCGGGACCTCGCTCTTCAAAACTTCTTCCACAAAATGTAATACCCACCTTATCCGTGGGGTTGATATTTTCGAGTATTAAAGTGTTACTTTATTTCTTGCATTTTTGATCCAATTGGTTGGTTCTTCATGATCCGGTACCGGTTTGATTTTAAATTCAATTTTACGTCCTTGTAAATTAAACCGTTTGACCATCGTACTAGCATCTTTTGTGATTGCAACATAATTTTCGTGATGCTGTTGTTCCTGCTCTTCTTGATATTTATTTAGTAAAATTTTTTTTGACATATTTATTATTTAATATTTTTAATTATTTAAGTTTTAATACGACTAGTTATTGAACTAATTTGCTGTATTTTTTAAAAAATTGCTTGTTAAATACCAAAAGAATTTGTATTCCTATGCCATAAAAATATAAATTTAATTTCGAGTCAATATAATATTAGGAAAAGTGAAAGAATAGATTCTTTTTACAAAAGTTTTGTAATATATAAGATTGTATTTTTTTTTTTTTGTTCTTTATTTATTTAATTCAGTAGTTTTTATTTTACAAAAATAATTTTATTGTGTATTATAATTTGTTTTCTAAAGACCCTAGCCTTAGCCTGTTGGTCACATTGTTTTCTTAGTATAATTATTACAATTCAACGTAATCATAAAAAAAAATAAAAAAAAAATTAAACCAAAATAGAATGAAATAAAAATTCAAAAAACAAAAAAACAATTTACTCTTTTTTTTTCAAAGTTCAATTTTACATATTTTAAAAATCAATACCAATTTTTTTTTATCTAAAATTCAATTCACTATTTTATATTTAATTTAGGTATTTCACATAATTAGACAAATTAAAATTTACGTAATTCATTTAATTACTTACGTGTCTTTCGATTATAAATTCTGTTATTTTTCTTTTAAATTCTAACATATTACTAATTAATTTATATTCATAGGCTATTTCATTGTATAATTTTAGGCAATTATAGAGGCAGTTTTTTTTTTTGCCTATCGGTTTTGAAAAGAGTGAGATAAAAATTTGACTTGTTTCGGGTGTTATGGTTATGTATATCAATCATTCTATTTAATAGAAAATTATGTTTAATGAAATTGTTAATAATTTTAAAAGCAATAATATATAACTCACGTGTCCAAATATTATCAAAATTTAAGAACCTATTGGTATACAACAATCTTGATGGAAAAAAAATAGAATGAAAGTGAATTACTCTAATAGCTTTCTTATGGAGAATGTTTATTTTATTTAATGCAATTTGTGGAGCTCCAGACCATATAGAATTGAGATAGGTAATATTTGACAAAACATATGAAGAAAAAATTATGTATAATACGTCTTTTGAAAAGAAATTTCTCAGACGTCGTAGAATAAAAATATATGGGCTTGTTTTTTTGACAATATGATCAATATGATCATACCATTTTAATTTGTTATCTAAAATTAGTCCAAGATAGTTATAGTTTTTTACTACTTCTAGAGCGGTGTTTCTATAAATCATATTAAAACTACTGTATAATTTATTTCCGAAAAGAATAATTTTTGTTTTTTTAATATTCAGTAAAAGTTTATGATTATTGAGCCATCTTTCTATTACACTGAGATTGTGACTAATGGAATTTTTTAAGTTAGCCTCACAGTTCTCAAAATATTTTAAAACTATATCATCTGCATACATTTGGATTGTTCCTTTTAATCTTAAATTCGCAAGGTCATTAATGTAGATCTTAAATTCGCAAGGTCATTAATGTAGATCTTAAATAAATCTGGCCGTAGAATTGACTCTTGCGGAACTCCCTTTCTAATGACACTAGAGGTACTAGTGGCACAATTATTTTTAACTTTTTGTTTCCGATTTAGCAGATATGTTTTGAAGAAATTAATTTGATTGTGATTGAAAATTAGTTTTTTAAGTTTATGAAGTATAATGTTATGGTCTACGCAGTCAAATGCTTTTTGCAAGTCTAGAAAAATGCATGCAACATATCTACCACTGTCTATGTTTTTAGTAACAAAATCTGTTAGATTAAGACAGGCCGCGGTTGTGTTGGAGTGTTTTTCAAACCCATATTGCTCGCAATGTAAAATATTATTACTTTTAAGAAAACTTTCAATTCTATTCTTAATAACTATTTCAAATATTTTAGAAAACGCACTTAAAATTGAAATGGGCCGGTAATTTGTTCTTTTAGTTACGCAACCGCTTTTGAATATGGGTGTTAGTCAATCGCAGTTTTTAAGCTTTCCGGAAAAGTTGAGTTTTGAAATGAAATATTAACAAATTTGACTAATAACGGAGCTAAAACATCTGAATATTTTTTAATAAATCTAGCCGAGATGTTGTCATAACCAGTTGCCGCATTTGTTTTTAACATATTAATCGTCTCGGAGATTTCTTCAATATTGGTTGGACTCAGATTAAAGCTTGAATAAATGTTAGGTGAAAATTGATTCAAAAAATCATAGTCTACACCGAGTGTAGAAATGTTAAGTTCGTCTGTAACATTTATGAAAAAATTATTCATTGATTCAGCTATGATTTGTTCATTAGAAATAATTTCATTGTTGTGTTCTAATAGTTTAATATAATTAGAAGAATTCAAAGAAGCTTTATTAAACATAACTTTTTTATATAAGTCCCACAGTTTTTTACTGTTTCCCGGATCCCTATTAAATTCATCAGAGTAAAATTTTTTTTTTGCTTCAGCAACAAGATTTTTTACTCCTCTTTAATATCTTTGTAAAGCTCTTTAATACGGATGTCATTTGGATATTTTTTGGTATATTTATAAAATGATTCTCGAACTTTAATTTTGTTTATTGTCTCATTTGTTATCCATTCTTTTTTTTTTCTTTTCAACAACATTTTAAACTTAACTTGTGTGTTATTTTCTATCACAGTGCTAAGATCAGATACAAATTTATTGAAATCATTATATAACCCCAAATTAGACCAAATTTTATCTTTTTCTAAGTTGGCATAATTTAGAACTTTTTTGACCTTGTTTTAATTTTCCTTGATAGGTTTTAGATCAGATAGTGAAGTATTTAGAATATAAAAAAAATATTTGAATTTAACCATATCAGTGATAAAATGGTCAATAATGGTTTTAGATGTTTTGCCAATTCTTGTTGCGTATTTATCAGTTTTATTATTATATATAACAAAACCATTACTAAATAATGTACTAGAATAGTTTTTGATTTCACTATTGTTTGAGTTTAATAAATTCATGTTCGTATCTCCTAAAATAATTGAATTTCTATATTTATTTGTTATTAAATCTAATTTTTCAAGAAAAACAGTAACGTGGGTATTGTTACACCTATATATACTGAATACATTAATTTTATGTTTTGTTATGTTAATACCTACTATATTAGATTCTTGGAATTCCTCTTCAAAAATTAATGTACTACATAGTTTTTCACTGACATAAATTGCAACACCTCCATAAGAATCTTTCCTATTGGAGAAATATACATTGTAAGATGGTAAGTTAAAAAACTTATTTTCTGATTGACTTAACCATATTTCTGAAAGGACTATAACATGGATATCATATTCATATGAATTTATCAGTAATTCCAAATCATTCAATTTATTGCGAAGACTTTGCATATTTAAGTACAATATCATTGTTTCGTTATTCATTATTATTTAAATGGTTGCCTACCTCTGCATAATAATTAACTAATAAATCTGTGTCTAGGTTTATTTCATCAGCTGTTTCCATTTTTACTTAAAATTTTTATATTTGGTAAATGATATAATATGTGAGTAATGAAAGTATGAAAGTATGTAAGATATTAAGATTTTTATATACATGCATTCGATAAGCAAAAATTTGAGTATGGACGTATGTAATGCATTATTTTTTACATGGAATAAAAAAATCAAAACAATATATGATAATATTATACACAAACATAATCGATTATTTTTTTTAAATAATAATGAAATCAAAACAATATAATAAAAAATTAAATGCGATTGGAGATTTATATAATCGAATGAGAATGATGTAGGAAAATTGTAGGAATTCTCAGTAAATTTACAAGTTTTAATTATTTTTATATATATGAATTCGGTAAGCAAACATTTGAGTATGGACGTATGTAATGCATTATTTTTTACATGGAATAAAAAAATCAAAACAATATATGATAATATTATATACAAACATAATCGATTATTTTTTTTAAATAATAATGAAATCAAAACAATATAATAAAAAATTAAATGCGATTGGAGATTTCTATAATCGAATGAAAATAATGTAGGGAAATTGTAGGAATTCTCAGTAAATTTAAAAGTTTTAATTAGTGTCATAATTACTGTCATAATTACTGGCAAAAAAAAAATTATGTCAATAATCAAAATAAAAAAAAAGATAACAAAAATAGATTAACAGAAAAAAAATTAGTAATATTAAAAATATTTTTATTAATATATTTGTCTAGAATGAGGTGTAACAAACGCATTCAATTAAATGTGTTTTGTTGGATGTGTTCAATTATTAAAAAATAAAATATTAATGTTTTGTTGAATGTTTTATTTTAGAAAATATCATAAATTATCATAAGCAGGCCAAAAAATATTTTATTAATTTTTAATAAAGAAAAATAAACAAAAAAAAAAATTTTTTTAGTTTATGAAAAAATTGATTTCAGTTTTAAAAATCACAGAAGATTTTCTGGCAATTTTAAATAAACAGTAAATCATTTTGGTATTAAAAACTAAGACTATGCTTCACATGAACAGTTTTGTAGTAAGTCTTTATTAGTTTCAGTTAAAAACTGAAATAATGGCGAAGACCAAATGTACGCTTTGTTGCGTTGCTTGCTTTTTGCTTTGGAAAGTAAATAAAGCAAGCAATGTTTCAAAGGCAATTTCAAAGCTTCCCTTATCTCATCCCTGAAATAAAGCCAAATGAACTGCACCTTAGTAATCAAAGCAAATATATTTTTTTTACTTAATTAGGTAGGTATAATAAAAAAAATCAAAAAATTAATTTGCATTTGATAATGCAACACCCAATTCATAATTCAATTTTATGTCCATAAAAATAGGTACATAATTAAGCATGTTGAGTAGGTACATTGTAGAATGTTGGCAACATACGAGTATTTCGATTTGAATCTAAACAAAGACTATGAAACAATATACAGAGCTTAGCAACATTTTAAAAATATGTCTACATAAAGTTAATAGATGGAGAAATAGATCATTATTGAAACAAAATAAACCTATAAAAAAATTTCAAATCTTTTAACAAACAATTTTATTGAATTTAAATTTAAAAATTTAATTTTGTCAAATTAAAAAAAAACAAAAGGTAGACATATTATTCATCTTCAAATTTTTAAGAAACAACAAGAAGTTATATAAGTCATTTTCTTTTGTGTATCAATTACTAGAATCGAAATATAATCTACGTATTGCAAAATGTAACAGTTTCGACTTTTAAGAAAATAATATTGATATACAGTATATGTACATGCATATAATGAAATTAAAAATAATTCTTATTAGAAAAAGTTTTCTTTCAATTGACATTCCGTCATTCTGTGAGGGGCCAACAGCTAGTTACAAATATTAGTGAAGTGTAATCGCAAATTTAGAAATTTGTAAAAATTATAAGTTAATAAATAAGAAATTTTTTTTCTTGTTTTTTTCTTTAAATCAAAATTAGTATTACTAAATATTTGTGTATTTGAATAGCAATGTAAATTATTTAAGGTTATGTAATAGAATAAAAATAAAAAATATTTGATAAATTTATCGTGGAAATATAACATTCTTTTTTTTAGTAAATTAAGATAATAATTTAAAGTGGAATTCTTATTAATCAAAAAAAAATTGAATATTCATTTTTAGCACATTTTCAAAAAATTTTGTAAAAATGTGCATATATAGCTTCACTCTGTCCGTCCGTCCGTCCGTCCCTTTTTACCTACGACTGACTAAAAAATATCAGAAATGGGTAGGTATTGCAATAAAAATAATTTAATGTTAAAACTTTTTTTTGTAGCCCCCCCCCCCCGTTACGGAGCTACAGCCCCACAAAGTCGAAAAAAGCCCTATATTTAAACAGTTATAATTAGAGTTCTATAAGGTATATTTCCAACCTGAAAACGGTAACAGACAGCTGTTCTTATAAGCTTTACAAATTTTTAAAAACCAATTGTATAGGGTTACCATACGGTACTAAAATTTACCGTTATTCAAAACTAAGTTTTACAAAATTTTTGGTCCCTCATAACTTCTGAACGGCTAAATCTAGAAACTTGAAATTTTGGGAGAAGTTAGATTTTTAGAAATAAGTAAGAGTCAGTTAACAAAATTTTTTTGTCACGCCCCCTCTTTAGGAGCTGTAAGGGGTCGAAAATTGAAATTTTGCTAAAAATTTAGCTTTTAAACACCTATAACTTGAACACCTGTCAAAATTTTTTTTTATTTGTATACAAAATTGAAAGCTCTGAAACGAAAGTTTCAATAAGTGCCAAAGGTTTTTCTTAATTTTGACTTTGTCCGTCTGTCCGTCCGTCCGTCCGTATGTTTACAAAAACTTTTACACCGTTTGAAATAGAGTAAAGAAATTTTAACCACGGGTAGATATTACAAAAAAATTAATTTCGTAGAAGAATTTTTTTCTGTAGTCCCACCCGTTACGGAGCTATAGCCCCCCAAAGTTTAAAAAAGCCCTATTTTTAAATTGTCATAACAAGAGTTTTGTTAAGTGTGTTTTCAATCTGAAAACGGAAAAAGATAGCTGATTTTATAGGCTTCACAAAAATATAAAACTAAAATGTATAGGGTAACCATACGGTACCAAAATTTACCATTAAGCTAAACTCAACTTTTGCAAAATTTTTGGCCCCATATATCTTCTAAACGGTTTAAACTAGGGTCTTGAAATTTTGGGAGAAGTTAGGTCTTCGAAAATTAGTAGGATTCGGTTAACAAAATTTTTTTGTCACGCCCCCTGTTTAGGAGCTATAAGGGCTCGAAAATTGAAATTTTGCTATTTTCAACCACCTGTAACTTTAACACCTGTTCAAATTTTTTTTACAAATATGCAAAATTTACAGCTGCAGCATTATATTTCAACATATGTTGAAGGTTTTTCTTAAATTTGAAAGGGTCTCTTTAAATTGAAGAAGTTGTTTCTTAGTCTTAACCATTTTTGGTTAGATAATAATATTCTAGATAAAATTCCAAATTTTGTTGGAGTTCAAAATTTATTTCCTAGAACCGAAAAAAAATGGAAGGGTGAAGACAGGAGGGGGCTGAGCAGATCCATCATAAGTTTGCTAAGCAAAAATTTGGGAACCTTCCCCATTGAAGGGCTACTAGGTCTTCAAAATTAAAACTTTTATGTTCTTATAAAACAGTAACTTATAGTAACTTATAGTAAGTTTTTCCAAAATTAAACGTTAACATTGAAGCTCCAACATTATATTTTGCACTTATTAACAGGTTTTCTTGAGTGCATTGGAGTTATATTCTAAGTATTTCACTATTAATCATATAATTAATTATTAATGAAATAACAAAATTATAATATTATCATAATATATATATATAAATAAATGATAAAATACTCAGTAAGAAACCGTATATAATTTTGAAAATGTGCTTTTTAAAAACCCTTGGTTTTTTTCCCTCACTTGTTTTTCTTTTCTTTTTTTGAGTTAAAATTAGTATTAAAAAATTTGATGTTTAAATAGTAATATAAAGTGCTTGTATTTGGAAAAATAACTAAGAATATATATATATAATAAATCTTAATGGGAGTGAAAAGCGATAAGAATTGAAATATTGAATGATATAAAATTAAATTGTAGTTTAATGTTATGTAATAAAGTGTAAATAAGAAGTAATTAATAAAATTAGTAATAAAATAATTAATTTGAATATATAATCGTTTTATTATTAATAAATTAAAGCAATTATGTAAAGAGAAATTCTTATTGATTAAATAAAGAAAAAGTATAAATTTTAAAAAAGTGTGTAATAATAATTTGTAATTAAACCAAGCTCTTAAATACCTTTTTGACAAATTGAATATCATTAAAAGAAGATATTTGATAAACCTTACTTGCAGCCGTTTGACGGAAGAAAATTTGATTGTTCTTAATCCAAAGAAATTGAAAATTGTGAGCTTCTTTGATCGTTTTGGCTTCATAATAGAGCTTCGATTGCATTGGAGTGAGGTGATTGCGAAGAAAAATTTCATTATTATTTTGACTTCCCACAAAAATTTCTGATGTGAATATATGTTTTTTCCATTTCTTCATCATTACCTCATTTTTCGCTTCTTCAAAGTTTAGTTCTACAAGATATAATGCATTATTTCCAGGCTGTCTTTTTTTTTTTATTTCGGTAACGTTCAGGATATTTTCCGACTTAATATTCGCATCAATTTTCCTGGCTATTTTAAGAACTATCTCTCTTGGATTTGATTCTTCTTGTGAAAGTTCAGCAATTATTATATTTTTATTTTTTTTTTGTTGTTGTGTCTCATCCAATTTTGCTTCAATTTTGTTTATTTTTTGTTTCAGATCAATATTTTCGTTTTCGGATTTTTTTAATTGTTCTTGTAAAGTTTGATTTTCTTTGACAATTTTGCTATTGTGTTTAATAATTTCATTTAATTGGGCGCTAAAGAAATATTGGGATTTTTGAATTTCCATCACTGATTCTTGTATTCGAATCACAACGGAGCATAAACCCTTTAAGTATTGTGCCATTTTATCCAGGGAACAATTTGTGAAATCAAAGTTAGATAATTGTTTAGCAGGATTTAAATCGTCATCATTGTCCTCAACAAGGTTGTATTTCGCATCATTATCATTATTTTCTTCAATGATTACCATAGATTCATTTCCATTTGAAGGACACTTTGGATATTTCCAGGTTGCAATACCTGATTTTATAGCTTCATAAAGTTCCCTTGTGACTGATGCGCACCGAACATGGAAAAAACTACGACACACTGCACTGCATTGTACTCCCTTTGAATTACCGGTAATGTGTCCACGGCAAGTTAATAATAAAACAAGGAAAAATTATAGTGCAATTTAATCTTGTTGGTTTTTTTGTTTTTTTTTTTTGATATTCGTTAATTTTTTAATATTTGTTATTTTTTCAATATTATATTATCATAAAAGTTTTAACTTAAAATAAAAAAAACAAAATAAATTATAAAATTTTAAATAAAAATTATGGAGCACAAAAAAAAGCGCGACTATGTACTTTGACAGTTGAATTGTATTTTATATTTGATCGAGAAATTAATTACCGTTAAGATTGCAACAATATTCAAATGAATTTATAAATTATTATCTAACAAAGGAAATTAGGAGTGTTTAAATTCCTTTTTTTTGTTTTAGTTTACTTCTTTGTTAAATAAAGATTAATTGTGCTTAATAAATTATATTATGTAAATGTAATTAAAAATTATGCATATATTTTAGTAAACCGCGCTTTAAGAATAGAACAATTTTAAAAAGAGATTTTGAGTTGTTAAAAATGATTTATTATTCAACAAAAAAATTTAGTGTTTAAATTTTCTCATATGTTCAGTTCCTGGTTAAATAATTTTTGGTATTTATTAAAGTAATTTAAACTATGGTAGAAAATACTTTTCTAAAAGTATAAAAGAAAACGCAAAACTTTTATTTTTATCAGTTGAGTTCTACACAAAACATAATACAAATATCCAGTTCCAGTACCAGTGCGGAAAGAAATAATGGTAATTAGATTTGAAATTTTTTAAAAAATTTTAATACTTTTTTCAAATTTTTCAATTATATTTTTAATTATTAATTTTATTTTCATTCAGCAATTCGTAGACAGCTTGATAGCAATTGGAAAAGGGCAGCAAGAGAGCTACAAAACCATAAATGCCCTGGTGCAGAATGTGATGTACGAGGTAAAAGAATGGAAATTCCTAAAGACAAACAGGGGTCAGAGAACGGTTCTCTGTAAAGTAACAAATTTTGGATGATTCTTCTAGCAGCATTACTTTTTTTATGCCGGAGCGGTTCTGCAAAAAAATTGTATCGGAAAAAGAATTAAAAGACCTAAATAACCAGGGATTTTATTTTAAGTTTATGGGACGGGACCCAAATAGGTGGAATATCGCTTTGTTCGAGTTAATTCCAAATACGAGTTTAGACTCGCAAGAAAAATTTTTAAAATAATATACAAATTATGAAAAATTTTACAGATTTTTACCTCCTTCTATTAAAAATTTCTTCTTAAAAGAAAATTTTAAGAAAAAGAAAAAGAATGTTAAAAATTTAAAAATAATAATAAAAAATAAAAGAAAATTTAAAGAATATTAAAAATTTAGTGTATTTAATTCTTCTTATTCAATTATATTTAATTTATTATGATTTTTTCCCCCTCTTTTTAAATCGTATTAGTTATAAATTAGAGGATTTCAAGGTATTTTAAAATAGTAAGGCATAAAATGAGCAGCAGGAAGGCAGTAGCAGATTTGCAATTTATTGTTGGAAATAATAAACAATATTTCTTGAAGGAATTTGCTTTGATAGCTGATGGGTCACTGATACCAATGCTGTTTATGTTTAAAGCACCTTATTCGTTCGAAGAGTTAAATAGTGGTATTAAACAGCAAAATGAATTCAATAAAACACAAGTAAATGGTCTTGACTGGGATGATGGCTTTATAGAATATTCAGCAATTAAAAATACCTTAAAGGAACATTTATATTCATTCGACGTCGTTTATGTAAAGGGGTACCAGAAAAAGGAATTTTTAGATAAATTTGTTTGAGTTCAGTAGAAGTTATCAACTTAGATAATGACATTCCATCTCTTCAGAAACTAATGAATTTCACAACCATTTGCCCTCACCATAACATTACTGAAAATTTAAAAAGATGTGCTGTAAAAAATTGTATGAATTTATATATGTATTTAGTAAAAGAAAATAATTGGCTTTAAAAAATATTTGTTTAATTAATTGTTGACCAAGATAATTTTTCTGACAAAAACATAGGTATTTCATAAAATAGTCTGGAATAATTACATTGAGCTATGTGTAAATTCATTGGAATGTAGAAATCTTCTTGTTCCAATCTTAGTTTATTCTTTTCAATACATCTCTCAAAATATTTGAATACATATTCTCGTATATTAAGTTCAGCTCCGTTGTTATATGACATCACTGCTTGTATAAAGTCTAGCATAAGACAAAAGCGAGTGTACTCATCTAACTGCAATGCAAGTTTTGTAGTGCGCTTATCATGATGATTAAATGTTATCGAAAATCCTTTTGCATTTAATTTTACTTGACTGTTTTTAAAGTCGTGATAAAATGTATACCACTCCAAATAATTCATTTCGCTTATGACTTTGTTTTGTCGTTGGAAAATTATTGATGCAGCAAAATTCTCAATATTAAATCCAATTTGAATTTTTATTGTTTATTTTTTATCCAAAAAATAAATATAGCTTAATAAAATATACTATAGAAATTTTATAATCTTATTGTGAAAGGGCGGATTTCCAAATGAATCTGAATATTCTGCACATCCTTGAACTGGTAAAAATATTGCTAACCAATGTATTCCCTTTTCATTAGAAGTATCAGTATTTACCACTAAAATACTAGGTTTTGAAACTTGTTTTGGCAATTGATCAAGAGCATAAACACCTCTAAATATTTTATGTGTTATTACATTGCAGCACCTTTCTGAATCTGAAGTGTATTCATTTTCTTGCAAACGTGAAATATCAATTAGTCGAGTATTTCCTCGTATATATGTTGTTAAAAATTCTGCTTTAAGTTTTCCATTTGTTAAGACTATATCGAATTTTTCAAGCAAATTTATTAGTTTTTAGTTATTTTTTCATTATCGATATGTCCAAAAGAGTAATTCTCAATGTCTGTTCTTTTTAAATCTCTGACAGGCAATTTATACTTTAATTCTTTTACAATAGTTTTACATTTTTCTTTTATTCCAGCTACGGCAATATTTTTTACAAATATTGTATTGTTGTCGTCCGTACAGAACGATAAATCTACTAGAGCACATGCCATTTTCAAATGAATAGAAATAGTCCATTAAACTTCCTTTTAAATGTTAACGTATACGTTATGATTTTTATCAATTTCGATATTGGCATCGAATTCTGCAAATACAATACAAGTTAATGTTGAAGTTAATGGAGAGCTCAGTCTTGCTTCAATCTTTACTACTCCCTGGTTTAATAAACTCTGACATGTATCAGTTCCCGAGCCGTCTGGTGATAAATCAAAAGCTAGTATTGTATAACCTTTTGAAAAAAGTTCTTTTGAAATTTGATGTCCTCTATCAGAATGATGTATACCTGTTCCGCTAAATAATGTTAAATATGCACGAGAATTACAAAGATTATTCGGTGTAAAACTTGTTTCAATTGCAGAGTTTGGTGTAGGCACTCCATTCACATATAATTGAAATTGCGTGAGATTTTGAGGATCGAAATGGTATGGATTTTTTGATTTTCATTATTAACCATACAAAATACAAGAGCTTTTGGTATTTGCCCTATAAATATATTATCCAATGATATGTTGGAAATGTTACCTGGAATTGTAAATGTTTTGATTTCACTTCTCGTATAAATTTATTTTGCGTTAGCTTTTTCCAGTACAGTATTATGTGCTATCAATTTGCTAGGATTAATTGTTAAATGTTTCATGTATAATGTAGCTTCGAGAATTTTTAAATAGCTTTCATCGGTATCGTTAAAGAAAATAAAAAAATCTTATTTCTCTAAGGCTAAAGCAATTCGAATGTCAACATTATTTAAAAGTAATTTGGGAGTATTGAAAAAATCTACATGTAATTTTCCCATTAATTCTACTATTGTAGAATTGTTGTATGATTTTTGTTTTGATTTAGAACCAGAATTGTTGAAATCATTTACATTTGGTTTATCCAATTCCCAACCAGATGCTTCCAGATGTGTTTGACTGGAATCTGTACCATAATTTAGTAATGTAGTTAAGTATGCTTTATAATGGTATAAGGAATGTGAGGGAGTGATGTTTTTTCCGTTTAAAGTTACATTACATTGTTTAATTAAAGAGTGCAATAAATTGTTTACAACACTGGGCTGGGCAGCTGCTTTTGCTTCAGTTCCAGTTCCTACTTTATCGCTGGCACTTCAAACTACTCCATCTTTTTTTAATATTTGAACTTTAAATTTTATGTATGTTGAGGATAAATCTCGATATGGTATGGAATGAATCTCGTCCACTATACATCGAATGCAGTTGGTTAATTACTGATTTTCGTAAATTTTTTACACCACCTTTGCTTTGATCAATTACAGCTTCTTTTATGTTTGCACCAGATGCTAGATCATTAAAAATATTTTTAAGTGTGTTTACAGCCTCTTTTTAATTAAATCCGAACCTGATGTAAAAACTGGCTTTAAGTAACGAATTAAACTTCCGAATATATTTCCAAAACCACGACCTCTTTGTATAGCTGGATAAAATTGTAATAAAGGTCCAGTATCGTTTATCCCTCCACCTACTTGAGAGGAATAATATCTCACGTAAGCTCTTTCCATGTTTGATATGATATCATGTTTGAGTAGTAGTATTTATATTGTTTTTATGGCAATCAATGCTTTTTAAAGTGTAATACAATTTTCGTTGGATAGTAACTGGAAACAAAATTTATTCCATCGCCGTATTGGTTGCAAATTTTAATCGCTATCATTTCAAAACAAGTTTTTTCTATAGATAAGTAATAGATGTTTTCAAATTCAATATTTGTAGATATTCTACAATTTTCTATGTTGATAGCTCTCAATGCACGGAATTAGCTACTTCCAAAAACAGATGATTGAACTGTATCTGAATAAATCATTACCATTCCACTCAATTCATCTTTATTATTAGCAACAGCTAATTTGAATAGTTCGGGTAATTTTGTGTTAAAACCTTTTATATTTTTTTTGTGTTGAAATAATTCAGTTAATAATGTTTTTACATTATAACTCTGATTAACTTTTATATAGAAACTATCTTCATCAAAAGTCTGCGATATTCGAATTAAATCACTTCGGTTAGATTTTGACACTTTTTTATATGTTACATCATCATAATTTTTAGGATTAGAGATAAATGCCAAACGTCATTAAAAAATTCTGTAAAAACCTGGTTTCGAGTAAATCCTGGATTAGGAGTTATATTTTTAATAAGTGTTGGCAAAAAATTAAACTTGCAATCATTCAAATGTAATTCCGAATCGTCATATGAATAATATGTGTAACCTATAGATTTGGTTACTTTGATTTTTTCAAGAGGTTTTTCAATGTTTGTTACATAAACATTATACTCCCCAATATTAATAAGAGCACAATTCTCTTTGTTAAATTTTTCCGTTTGTAGGAAATCGTTCAGATAAATTTCTGAAAAACCTACTTTCCAGTTTGCATTTCTTAAGTCAAAGTGAATAGGCAATTTATTTTCGAATGAAGCTAAAGTGTTGTCTGGAAACAGTTTTAAATTAGCATTACTAAACAATGTTAGATCGAAATCATCTTGACTATCCATTTTTGTTAACTTCTTCTAAAACATAAAATGTTGTACTATTTATATGTTGTCCATTCCGGTGTTGATGAAGTTCTTAATTTTGGACTTCTTAGTAAAGGTTTTAGTTTTCGTTTTTTTGTTTCAGGAAACTGTGAAAATATACTTGAGGATATTGAATTACCGACCGATCTTAATGTCTTCTTTTTTTCAGGAGGTGGTACAGCAACAGTAATTACATCACCACTTGGTGTTTCAAATATTCGATAATCCGAGCTTAGAGATGGTCTTTGTATTAGTTTTTCGCCTTTCAACATTTTTTTTTGAGCTAATTGTTTAAATGAATTTTCATCATCTAAATAGTAATGTGTTAAATCGATATCCATATCTGAATGCTCTTTTTTAGGATCATATTCAAACACTTCATCAGTAACTAATGGTATAAAATTAGTCTGTGCTGATGTTGATTTATATTCAGGTAATTCAGTTTCTGTATACGTATTTCGTTTGGAAAAGCATTTTGTTTGAATGCCTGTATCAAATGTAAGATTATTAGCCTTTTCTTCTAATTTTTTCGCGTACCTTTTGTTAATTCCATATTTTAGGAGATTTTGACGATATAATTACCATTTTTGCAATGGTTTTAATTTCCTATCATACAAAACATCTTTTCATTTTTTGATCTAATAAATCCAAGTTTTTACCATCTTGAAATAATTTACTAAATTTTTAAAATATTTCTGGTGACATTACAATCATTCGCTGCATTATGTCTTACTGAGCAATTTTCCTATTACACCAGATAATATAGTTCCGATTAAAGTTGGTAAAAACCCACCATGTTGAAGTAATATTTTTCGTTTGGCTTTTATACTTTTCTTCGCACAGGCTAGAAATCTTAATTCCTTTTTATGTTTTTTTAATTTTGCTTTTTCTGCTGGTGATATTTTATTATTGCCATTTAATATATTGATTGCAATTTCAGCAATAGTTTTTATAATATCATCATCACAATATTTAAGAATATTTTCACGAAATTTCTTCTTGTTGCACTTTCCTAGTACATGTAATATATGTTGGTTTTTCTTCAATCGTTTCATACTTTTGACAGCTATTATTCAAATCACCCGTATCACAGAAGCATATACAATATGCTTTTGAAAAAATATTAGTTATAATACGAAATAAATCGTTAATGTCTTGTGTTAAATCCAACACCATATAATCATGCGGTTTTGATGTTGACTCATTATATACTTTCAAAAACCCTTTATATTTTCCGGATATAGTTGCCTAGCACAAGCAAAAATCTGTGATTTGTCTCGAGGGTTTTGCGTTAACAATACAATAGATAAATTACGATGGTGTGAACCTTTAGTAAAAAGTACGCATACCTGTTTATTTGCAGAATCTAACATTAAATCATCTAAAACAATTAATGTAGGTTTATTTTCATTATCACTAAACTTTTCCGGAATACCGATAAAAAATTTTATTTCAGGAAAATCTATATTTTTCGGAATAGCTGAAATTTCTGGGTTACACCATTTTATTGTTTCAATTTTTGGATGTATCAATCTGTTAATATTTTTAATTAAGTTGCACACAAATGTTGTTTTTCCACTTCCAGATGGTCCCGCCACCATCATTGTAAATGGATGATTAAAATATATCATTGTTGGTTCGCGTTTTAAAAGTCAATGAAAGATAATTGGATTTGTTTTTCAAATATATAAAAACAAAAACGTATATAACTTATTCTAATTTTGAAAGATGGAGATGAAGGAAGTGGAAGAGTTTTTAAAATTATATTCCTCTGTCTTATTAAATAAGCATAAGCAACGCATTTTTCACATGTATAAATACATTCAAGAATTGTCAACAACAGAAAAATTTACGTCAATATACGGAACTCATTTTGCTCTTTGTCCTTGGGCTTACGATAACTCGTCATCTGGATCGGATACATGTAACTATTGCTCTATAGAAAATTATAAAATAGAATTGAAAAATCTGATTAAATGGTACAAACATAATGTCAAGAGCACAAATAATATCGGAAATACATAGACCAGCCAGACGAAACTTCCGTCGAAGAAAATTTATTCAAAAAGGTTTAAGCGATACATGGCAAATCGATTTAGTAGAAATGATTCCATATGCAAAGTATAACAAAGGAAATAAATACTTATTAACTGTAATAGATATCTTTTCGAAATATGCTTATGCTGAGCCAATTAAAACTAAAAATGCTAATAACGTTTTACTGGGCATGCAAAACATTTTTAAACGTGCTGGAACACTCCCAAAAAATATTCAATCTGATCAAGGTAAAGAGTTTTTTAACAAAGAATTTAGAAAACTTATGGAAATAAAAAAAATTAATCATTATCATACATATTCTGAAATGAAAGCATCCATAGTAGAACGTTTCAACCGTCCTTTAAAAAATGCAATGTGGAAGCAGTTTAGTTTTCAGGGTAATTATAAATGGATATCTATTTTGCCCTTACTTATTGAGAAATACAACTCAACATATCATCGTACAATTAAGCTTCAACCTAAAAAAGTTACAAAAGCAAACGAGAAATATATTTTGAAGAATATTTACATGCAGCCGAAATTTTATCAGAAAGCAAAATACAAAGTTGGCGATTATGTACGTATAAGTAAATACAAAGGAAACTTTGCAAAAGGTTAGCAACCAAATTGGTCAACAGAAATATTTACAATTAAGAAGTAAAACGCACAGACCCAATTACTTATTGTATTTACTTGATTATATAAAAACACCAATTTCAGGTTCTTTTTACGAGCCTGAACTTACTCGAGTCAAAAATCCTGTCACTTTTCTTGTTGAAAAAATATTGAAAAGAAAATGAAATCAGATTTTTGTTAAATGGTTAGGTTTTGATAAAAATCACAATTCTTGGGTAAATAAAAACGATAATATATGAAATTAATTTGCTTTTTTATTTTTAATTTTTTATTATTTTTTTTTTTTTTTGCACATTTATAGTTAGCCATAACTTACCTCAAAATTTGCAATGTAAAAATACCAGTGGTTGACGTTTATTTATTCACAAAATCGTTAATATAATAAATCAATTTACATTAACATAAATTCATATCAAACACCTGGATTTTTTCTTTAAAAATTTTTTCTGCAATAAACATAACTAATAATCAATAAAACTTTAAAACTAAGATACAATATCAAAGTCAATATCTGCATTTTACTTATCTCATAAATAACAACTGCATTCTTGTGTTAATATTACGTTATAATAACTGATTGACCGTGAAAGCTTTTTATTAAAAAAAAAATAAAATAAATTCTTATTATTTACAATAATCTATGTTACTATATACTATCACAACAAGATCATTGCACTTACTTGTATTATTTACAAAAGCTTTTTCCGGAAACTAATCATGCAACCGCTAAAAATACTACACACCTGTTTAGGTCATTGCACTATCTACTTGTTCTACATTATCTAGTTTATTTACAAAAGCTTTTTCCGGAAACTGATCATGCAACCGCCAAAAATACTACACACCTGTTTAGGTCACACCTGTTTGGGCACTATCTACTTGTTCTACATTATCTAGTTGACCTTCTATAACACTGGCGCCATACATTACGTGATGACGTCAAGGCCGTCTGGCCAAAGTGCCTTCATACCTACTCTCTAGGTTACTAGTAATGAAAGTACCATGGGAATTGGTTCTGGTCGAGTTTGGTCAATGAGTTCGGATTCTAGAAGCTTTCGATCGATTTGAAGCCGAGCGAGTATAATTTCGAAGCCAAAGAATATATTTCCTATTTCCTATGTGTCCCCGAAATTTAGACTTAATTGTAGTGGTACTATGCTGGTTCTAGCCCACTTTTTCCATACAAAATTGAAATTTTTTCCGCCATCTTGGATTTTGTTAATTTGGCTAAAGTGATGACGTCACTCGTCCGACTCAAGTGATTTTTTAATGTTAGTATAAATGATGTCACAACTTAATATGATGATAATTAACTGAGAATATTTTTTTGTAAATAAAAAATGAAAAATGAATGAAGGGGATTCGAACCTGAGATTTTGATTGAATGAATTTTGTGGGTGACGATTCTAACCGCTAGGCTATCGAGGCAATCAAATTTATTGTGTTAAGTTGATTATATAAAGTTAGTGAAAACATGCCGACTTATATCCTATGAGTACCTATGAGAGAGCTGGCTCATTACGGGGTATTATGGAATTGAATTTTGGTTTGTAAGGGTGTTATGAAATAAAATTAAGATATATATGAAAAACATAAAAACAAAAGAAAACATAACAAAAACAAAAGAAAACATGACCAAAAAAAACAATAACAAAACAAAAACTGATTATTGAATTTTTATAAAAAATGATTTTATGAAAATTTCTTTGACATTATATGATTATCCTATAGTTGAAGGGGGAGGTTTAAACGTTTTGCGATAAAAAATTAATTTGAAAAAAGAAATATACTGATAAGAATAATTTAAAAACGCGAATTAAAATGAAATATTTAATACTAAATTTATGAATTTTGAAATTATGATGGTAAGAAAAAATATGAGCAATTAGGTTGTGAAGTAATAAAAAGTTCTTATTTGTATAGTACATAATAATGTACAATATTTAAAAATTGTCAAGAAAATTTTGAAAGTTGCAAAATAAAAATCTGAAATGACGTCAGGGGATTCCTATTGTTAATTTAAAAAAGAAAACAACAAAAAATACATTAGTATTGCAGTGTGGTATTATGAAATTGAAATCGGGTTGGGGCGGTATAATGAAGTTGATGTTAGCATTAATTGAGTTGGGAATGAGGGTGTGGGGTGGAAGTTATGGATGTTGTAATTAACATTAATTGAGTCTGTGTGTGTGTGTATGTATCTGTTTATATGAAATTCTAAAAATAGCTAAAAAAGATAACACCAGTAGAATTTCATATAAAATGATGGAATTATATTTTCAAATAACTATTTTAACATATAATTTTAATTTACATTAACAATCAGCTATTCCGCATAATATATATATATATATAAACGGACGCATATAAATATTAATTAATTAAACTTTTAAACTTAATTTATCTTAATTTATTTATTTTTTAAACTTAATTTAACTTAATTTATTTATATTTGTTTAACTTATAATTTTAATAACAAATTTACATTTTTAACTATATATCCATTTTAACTATATTTCCATTTTTAACATATAATTTTAATTTACATTAACAATCAACTATTCCACATAATATATATATATATATAAACGGACGCATATAAATATTAATTAATTAAACTTTTAAACTTAATTTATCCTAATTTATTTATTTTTTTAAACTTATAATTTTAATTTTCATTAACAATTAGCTAATCCATTTCCATACTACTATAATGACCTCACGGCAAAGTTTTATAACTATCCTTTATTAATTTCCTTTTATCATCGAAAGGACTAAGGGCGGTTTTCGATTGATTAATGGAACATACGTTATGTTTTCGCGAGGTGATTAGATTCTGAGTTACCATTTTTTCAACTCCCATATTTAAACAATGTGTATACTCATCACCTTTCGATTTTTTTGTTTCATGTTGACCATCAACACGAATCGCATACATTTTAGATCTTAAACCGACAAACTCATCCATAATACATCCATTATTCTCATCCTTCATTAAACCTAAAACCTTTTTATTTACTTGAGGTATACCCCATTGATTGTTAATTGGATAATCGCTAGTATCAAATCGTGATTCACAATCATTTTTTATAGTTTTATATGTATCAATATTGGAAATTTCATATATTAAGCTATCAGTATCAGTATAACACACAGCACAATTATCGCCAAATTTGTTAATCATATAATAGTAATGAAAATCATAAATTGTAGTCTTAGCTAGTTCTAGAATACACATACCAACATAAATTGGTTTGTTGAAATATATCTCAGTTTTATTAATTCAATAGCAACTAGATTCTCATTAAATATTGTTGAGGATTTAAACTCAGGTTTTGATATTAGAGCTTTAGCACCATATCTACCTAACCACCTCGTTACTAATTTAACCTTTTCGTGGGCCTATACGTTCCTATAAAAAATTTAATATTTTTTTCTTATTTTCGCAGCTCTTAAGTTATTCCAATTTGGTTTTTAACAATTTTTGGTTTATGTTGTGTTTTGGGCAAAAGTTGCACTTGGTGGGAATTATACTTCCCGTGGCCCAATTCAAATAACAAAAAAAAATATTAGGATAATTAGTTCAGTGATTTTATTAAGAAGTAACAGAAAAACACAATTCATATAAAACATAAAACTTAACAAAAATAACAAAAAACAATTCATATAAAACAAAAAAATTCCTCCACAAATTAAAATAAAAAAAATTAAATGATATTTATTTACTATGGAATTTCGAAAAGCATTTGTCAATGCATAACGGCACCATGCATGTTGAGCAAATGAATTTTGTACGTTTTTCTTTTATTTTAGTACTACAAAGCCTGCATCTTCTGTACGTTTTTGACTTTTCAGGAAAATGTGAACCCACTTGTTTGAGTCTCACATCATCTGGTACACAACGTTTATTTGATAGAAAATTGACAGCAGTTTTGTAGCGTTTTTTAGATGTGAAGTTGTTAATTAGTTGGTTGGCCAAACGTAGTCTAAATGCCAGTTGATCTCCAGCATTTCTTTTTGAAATTTTCCATAAAAGAAACGAATTTACTATACATAAGTCAATCAAATGATACAAAATTCGATGCCACCACTTCACAGATCTTCGCCCTATAGCGTAACGCTCTTTATACTGATCGAATCGATCCACGCCACCCATTATTTTATTATACATGTATATTACCTGCAACAAAGTATTTTTTCAATCAGTAAGTTATTTATTATTTATTTCAAAAAATATTTATTAACCTTTGGACAAGGAATATCCTCTTTTTTGCCATTTTTATTTTTACGTTGCACGATGGAAATATCTTTTGGACTATACAAGCTGGATAATACAGATACTTCTCTACTATCCATCCATTTAACAGCTGCTACTACATTTCTTGTAGCAAATTTGTGTTCTCCCTTTTTCATATGTAACTTGCTCTTTGGTTTCAGTATTTCTGGGAGTCCTTTGCGATTTCCGCGCACTGTACCACAAGAATAGATATTTTTACGCTTCAAGAGCTTAACTATTTTGAAAGTAGTGAAGAAATTATCAAACGCTACTAAAACCGGTTTTCGTTGCAAATTTTTAGTTAAGTTTAAAATTACACTTTCTCCTAAACCAAACTGTTTAGATTCTGAACCTTCTTTTTTCTTGCCAGTGTAAACATCAAACTTTATAACGTATCCAGTTTCGGAATCTGAAAGGCACCAAACCTTGTAACCTCGTTTTACAGGTTTTTGAGGCATATATTGTTTAAGGCTGGATCGACCTTTAAAAGGAATCATTGATTCATCAATCGATAAATAATTCGAATGATTATAAGATTCCTGACAATTATTGTTGATTTTAATAAGTAACGGTCTTATTTTAAATAGTTTGTCGTGGTTTACATCGGATTTATTAGTATTCATTGAATTGTCATTGCAATGTAACATTTCTGTTATTTTTTTGAAACGTTTGGCCGTCATAACTTTATTTATATTAGGAACACTTAGTGAAGGATCAGAGGACCAATAACAATGTAACCGTGGTAAAATATGAATCCCCATTAAAATATGACATCCTATAAATGCTTTTAATTCTTCTAATGTTATGTTTATCCAATTGTTAGAAGAACTTCCCGGTTTTTCTTGGGCATATCTATTTGTTTCTACAACAATCAAATTTAACAAGTCGTTGTCCATCAAATTCAAAAAATAATCTAATTCTGATTTAGCGTTTTCAAAATTTTTCGATGTGGAAGCTTCAAAGTCGAAAATTGGATTTTCTTGTTCAAAATAAGATAAATCTTCAGTCCATTCCTCATCATCATCCTCTTCACTCTCTTCACTCTCATCATTATCAAAAATTAATTTATTATCAAATTCTTCTTCTAATACAAAATTTTGTATCAATTCATTGGGAGTCTGACTCTTTGATGTCTCCTCTAATGCTTGCAATTCTTCCCTAGCACCGAAATCAGCTTCTTCCTCAGAAACTTCATCATCAGATGGTAAGCCAAAGCACATATCCAAAATTCTCTCAACATGTTTTGGATTTTCCAAATCGAAATTTGAGATATTATCCATTTGAATCTGCAAAAAAAAAAAAATGTAGTGTTCGTTGGGAAGTATAATTCCCACCACAACTAATTGGTCGTGGGCCGTGGGAAGAATACTACCCACCTAATAAAATTCACTTTACATTCGATCCACACTAAATATTTTCTTTTTAATACGTTAAACGCATAATATAATAAACACTACTTACTTTTTTTATAAATTTTCAAAAATATATTCGCAAATATAAAAATAAACTATAAAAAATCACAAAATTGGCAAATTCAAAATTGCAAACTGTCACTTTTAATGCATCTTCACCAAAAAATATAAAAATAATCTTATCAGAGGTGCTGCCACCGCTGTTATTGTATTTTCACATTTAGATTATTGTCAACAGATGACTCTGAAATCAAAAAATAATTCGTACTGGTAAAATTATAGTTTTTAGAAGGTTTTTAGCTAAGTGGGAAGTATACTTTCCACAGCCCACGAAAGGGTTAACAATGCTATGCTTTCTAACATTCTCCATCGTTTTACCGAATACCGCATTATTCATCAATTTATATAGGTTTTTTTCAAACTCATTTTTCGCTTCAGCACGAACCTTTGTGTTCATGTCAATATATGATTTTAACCAGCATAATTGATTGAATTGAAGAATGTGATGAATTTTTATTATTTTCAACCCATATTTTAACGCTTTAATCAAATTCTGATAATGAATGACATACCTCTCTTTATTATATAAAGTCGCGAGCAATTTTTCTTGTTTAGAGCCTGGAGGTATCATTTTTTCAGGGCAAAATGGAATATATGAATGTATGTCATGTAATTCTTGAGGATATTCTAAATCCACCTCTAATATATAACCATAACCAATAGGGGTGGTTGAATCTTGAGATATTTCATCAATACTAAAATTTTGTGGATTTTTAACCCATTTTAAACCGCTATGCGGTAAGGGTTGCGACATTGCCCATCCATATTGATTATTTACATCAAAATATGTTAGATATTTTGATTGCTGGTCTGGTTTGAAATCTTTCATATATATGTTGTTCGCTTTAGAGTAGCGTTTCGAGCACTGGCTTAATCCCCCTCGAATCCCCCGCTCAATGAACATAAGCATATCTACATCAGTTAAAAGTTCTAATTTTATATTAGTAGATTTTTGCATAGCATCCCATGTATAACCAGGAAGTGTATAGTAATGGGCTGGATCTAACTTATGAGTACAGAGACAGCTTTTACGAAATTGTTCAAAAACATCTGCTAGAAGCAGAACATCTGTTTTCAAATATAAATCTGAATATTCTCCTAAATTATTTATATGAAATTCACCCCATATTTTTTGAGCATGTGTATAGTCCTCATCGGTAATTCCACAACCATTTAGTTTATTATAGAAACTTGCGATTTGTGGAAGTAAAGTTTCTTGAAATTTATTATGATTATCAAAATAATCATATGGGTATACACCTTTACGCGTTAATAATTTGAATTTATTTTCGGATATATTATTGAACTGTGATTTTAAAATCGGGTAAGAAGTTAAGTATGACGAAAGTTTATCTAAACTTCCTGCCATAAATCTAAATGAGTCAATAAACCTAAATTTAATTAAATAATCATCTAAATTTTTAGAAAATGATATATAATGTTCTTTATTAACAGGTAGCAGATATATTCTACCTTTTAAATCAGTAGCTAAATTTTCTATCATAAAATGCGAATCATAACCGCTTAAATTATGAAATATTATAGGTACCGTATGAGTATCCTTAAAATTCAAATTACAATTATTTAATTTTTTTTATTTAATTTATTTATTTATTATAAATTCATGATATTACAGTTATAACATTACAATATACTAGACTTAGACAATAACTTAAAATTGGTATAAGAGTCTTAGCAATTATAATATATATATATATACAGTTATGGAGTATAAATACAAAAATTAAATATATATATTTATTATAACCTAATGTATATTTAACAATAAAATATTAATTTAGTTATAATTCTAACAATTTTTTTAATAAAGCCTGATCTTTTTTTAATAATATTTTCAATTTAAATGTGAAGCGACTTATATTACTGCAATTCTTTAAATTCTCCGGAAGATAGTTGTAAATTCTTATTGATGAGCAAAAATTACTGTTTCTAGCCAATTCAGTTCGAGTTTTTTCATGACATAGCTTTCCAATATTCCTTCTTTTTGGTAATAAAGTTTTACTTTTAGTAACACCTTTTTCTATTTTATGTATAATTTGGCCTTTTCCAATATTATTAATTCGTCTAAGTTAAGGAATCCCGTATTTTTGTATAGATCATCAGTTGGAGTACGCCAATTTAGTTTGTATAGTATCTAGATTGCTTTGTTTATTAATATTTTCATTTTCATTTTTAATGTATTTGAACAACACGACCATGTCGCCACATTGTATCTTATATGAGACATGATGTGTGCATGAAATAATAGTTTAGCTGATTTGTCATCTAATATTATTCCACTTCTTCTAATAGAGCCTAGCAATGGCATAATCTTTTTTATAATGTAATTAACATGATAATTCCATGATAATTTGTCATCTATTATAATACCGAGATATTTATAAGTTTGTTCTCTTTTAATTTCTCTACTATCAATACAAATTTTTGGATTGATATCAGGCTTATTTAGACGTTTAAAAATCATGTACTTTGTTTTTTCAATATTCGTTGTTAATTTATTTCCATTTAACCATCTCATATATAATTTCAAATCATTATTGACCAATCTTTCTAATGTTTCCGCATTTTTTGCTGTATAGATAAGCAATGTATCATCAGCAAATATTTTATAATCAGCTTAATGTTAGAAAATTGCATATTATGCACATACAATAGATACAAGGTAGGTCCAAGAACTGACCCTTGTGGCACACCTATATTTATGGCACGTTCATTGCTACAAACACCATTAACTTTCGTTTTGATAAATCTGTTTGTCAAATACGTTCTTAGTAGTTCATGCGGTAGTCCTCTTATTCCAATTTCATATAATCTGTCCAAAAATATTTGATGGTCCACTGTGTCAAATGCCTTACTCAGATCTACAATAACAGAGCATACATAGTTTCCTTTATCAAGATGTCCAATAATAGATTTCACAGAATCATTGATTGCTACATCAGTTCCATGCGACTTTTGGAAGCCAAGCTGATTGATGTCAAATCCGCCTGCACATTTAATGAATTCACATATTCTTTTATTAATTATTTTTTCAAATATTTTACTCATGCAGCTAGTGAGTGTTATCGGCCGGTAATTAGATGTTTCCAAGGGAGAACCATTCTTGTATATTGGAATCACAGTACTGCATTTTAATAAACTAGGATAGTTTCCTTTCGCTGTCATTAATAAAATTACTAATTATCGGAGATATTATCTCAGCTACCGCTTTTAAGTTTTTTGCTGCTATATTATCTAAGCCAGGTGAATTATCTTTTAGATTCATAATAACATTAAGCACTTCTATTTCATTAGTAGGTACCAAGAACATGGAACTTTCATTTATTCTATTTTTTATTATATTTTCTTCTTTAGTTTGTATTTTATTAGCTAACTCTCTTCCAACATTACTAAAATGTTCATTAAAGCCGTTGGCTATGTCTTTGCTAATATTTAAAATTTTATCATTGTGTCTTATTTCCTTTATAATATTGTTACTATCTGCTTTTTGGTTTGCTATCTGAGAGTTCAGAACATTCCATATCTTTTTAGTATTTGAACCAGCTTCTTGTAATTTTCTATTAAAATAATTTTGCTTTGCTTTCTTTATCTCTACATTAACCTTGTTTTTTAATTCATTATATTTTATTTTATGCTCCGCAATATTAGGGTATTTTTTATGATACTTATACAATTTATTTCTGTGTTCAATTAGTTTTAAAATTTCTCTGGACATCCACGAATTATTTTTTCTAATTCTCATATATAATTCTCATATTGTACTAGTGTCCTTGAAATATTTTATAGCTTCAATCAATTTATCAATATTTTGACAAATATGTCTACGTAAGTGATATTCCAACAGATATGAGTATTTAGCATACTTAGTACCAGTTATTTGATTATACACCATCGTTTCAAGTTTTCTGAGAACTGATTTAATTTTAACACATACTGCTTTATGATCTAGGTTAGGAATATCATGCAAAGTGATATTAAAACCAAATCGATTCGTCTTAAGATCTGGAAGAACATGATCTAACAGAGTCGCTGAGTTTAATGTAATTCTAGTAGCTTTATTCATGTTATTTATGTTAACAGAGTTAACATCTAGCATATCCATATACATTCTGCTTGCGTCCGTTTCAGAGAGCAAATCGATGTTAGTATCACCAACAACAATTATATTTTTGTATTTATTGAACAGCTGATCTAGATGTTCTATAAATGCCTTATTCTTTTCAGACGGGCTTTTGTAACATACGGCAATATTAATGGTAGGTTTGGTATCTTCTAAAAAAATTACAATAGTATTGAACGTAATAGATGTTTCCAAAACTTTGTGACTAATACCTTGCTTTACATATATTGCTCATATATAATATTAAATTATTAGAGGTAAAGGATGCTGTATACCCAGGAATATTAAAGTATTTTTCTTCTTCTGAATAAAGCCAAGTTTCTCCAACCATGATAATATCAACATCATTTTTAATTTTTATAAATGTTAAAATTTCGATTAGATTTTTCCTTAAACTTCTAGCATTAAAATGCACCATTTTCTAATTCAATAGTTTGCCCATCATCATGGTCTTCCAATCAAATAATTTTGCCATGATTCTCTATATCTCTGTACATTCTCTCTGTATTTATTTTCTACATGTCTCCTAAAATGAGCTAGATCTTGTAGCACTTCCTTTCTTGATACTCCTGTAGTTTCATGATAATTAAAGTATAGGTTAGAGAGCTCTTGATGGTTATTTGGCAAACCTTCTTGGTGTATAAGTACTTTTAGACTAGTTTGCGTCATTCCCTCATAACAGATATCACCATGATCATGAAAATACGACAAAAATAATCTAACATTGTTGTATATTCTGTGTTCTCTAAGCCGAGAAATAGCATAAATATTGTCACCAGATATAATCGCATTTCTAGTTAATCTGACAATCGGTGGAGCTAGTGGATTAATAAAGCTTTTGTTATTTGACTTTGCAATCTCACTACTGCCTACGTTTATCGTTTCACCCTTTATCCAGTTAGCATATTTAGTTATTGGCACTATAAGTTGTCTTTCATCTTTAGGCATATCTTTATTCATAAGAGTAATATTATTATTAGCAATATTTTTATTTTTATTTTGACTATCATTAATATTTTCACTCTGATGAAGTTTATTGTTGGAATCTGTTGCCACGATGTCCTTGGGATCTTTGTCAGAGAAACATATATTATTATACTATTATATACTGTTCTTTTTAACTTGAATTGTGCAAGTTTTCTTGTTTGCATTAATTATCTTTTTGAAGGGTAATAGTTTAAGTAATACAGTGCTTTTTTGACTTTGACCAGATTTTTTATTGGATTTTTCCGTTTTTGTTATAATTTTTCTTACAATATCCAATTTATTTTCCATATTATTATTATTATTATTATTATTATTTTTATTATTATTATCATTATTATTATTATTATTATTGTTATTATTATTGTTATTATTATTATTAATATTATTATTATTATTAATGTTATTATTATTATTATTATTATTATTATTATAATTTTTATTTTTATTATTATTATTATTATTATTATTATTATTATTATTATTATTATTATTAGTATTATTATTATTATTATTATTATTATAATAATTATTATTATTATAGTATTGACATTAATATTATTATCATTAGTATTAGTATGTTCACTACTAATATCCAAAGCAATTGAGATTTTTTCTTTCTCAACTATCATTGATTTCTAATATCCAATTTTTTGTTTTAGATTGCTTAACTTTCTTTGGTAAACTGGACACGTTACACTGAAAGTCTTGTGATCAACGTTTAAGCCAAGCTTAAGTGTTTCATTAACTTTTAAACAATTAATACATTTGTTAACTTCTTCTTTATTACAATCTTTACTTTTGTGATTTTGATGGCATTTGCTACATGTTTCCTCTTTGGTACAATTTACAGCTTTGTGATTAAACCCCTTGCATTTGTAGCATCGTAGAACTCTCAAAGCATCGAAAACTTTACAACGCTCCCATCCTATTGATAACTTTTCATTTTCAATCGCTTTTCGGAAAGATTCTTTATCAATTTCTATTATAGCATTATATTTAGCATTTGTAAAATTTTTTGCTTGATATATTTTCACCACTTTCATAGAACTGTGCTCTAAATTAGCGTTCTGTGCCTTAAGTTTGTTAATTAAGTCTTCTTCAGTATATTTAACACCCATATGTACAACTTCAATTTTTGTTTTTATTTCAGCTAGCACCTTAATTTCATAATCTTCCATCTTATTTTCAAGTTTATTTATTATTTTATCCCGTTCTTCTTTTGTTTCAGTTTCAATAAGCACCATTCCATTTTTCCTAATTACCACATTTTTTATCTTAAGATTTATTGGATCCACTTGTTTACTTAAATCCATTTTAGTTAATTTTCATTTTTGTTTTTGTTTCGGTTTAATTACCAGTGGTATACCTGTTTTTATTGGTGACAAATTTTTTTTGCTTACACTAGCACTTTTTAAAACATCAGCAAATGAAATATTTTGACCTATATTTATATTTTTTTTGTATTTTCATTGTTTAAAATTTTTAATTCACTACACAGTTCATTGTTCTTAGATATAGTATTTTTAAGATTGGCATTCATATTTGCACTCTCCGATTTGAAAGTTTCCGTAAGTTGACACATTTTTTCAATATCGCTTTTTTGCCATTTTTTTATTTGTTCTAATCTGTCTAAGTATCTTCCTTCGATGGGTTTTAGTAATTGAATAACCTCTTGTTCATTTTTCTTCAAAGCACATTCAAATTCAGCCTTATATTCTATTAAATAATCACTATTTTTTTTTTTACTGAGCAATCTAAGTTTTGAACCACCATATCAACATTTTGGATGTATAAAACACATTCATCACATATAAATTTGATATTGGGATTCACATTTAGTACTCCAATTGAAGACTGATCTAGTCCCGAGCATTTAATTTGACTGTGGTATATCTTGTTACATACCCCAGCACACCTTACACCTGTTTCACCTCTAATTTTCAGCTTACATTTAGTACAATCCATTGCTATCACAAGCTTAGGGTTGTAAGAACAACTGCTCGATCACTTTAAATAATGAAGTGATCATATTTCAATTTCAAGCGGTAATAAAAAATTACGCAATTTAAGTTTAATAAAAAAATTAAAATTATTAATTTCAGTTTTTCCGTTAACTTTTAGCACGTCTACATTCGATAACGATTAATTAAAATTTTGTGCGCGGCACCACGATATCTCCCCGTAAGGTGACAATAATCGCTCACCTTTATCATATTTTCAGAAAAAGTTTCCTCACATATGTGGTATATATCACTATTATTAAAATCATGAATTTGATTATTCGTTAACTCATCCATCAGTATAGGGGATAGAAAAACGGTTTCTACATCCTCCGCAAATTACTCTAACTCGTAAGTAAACCATTTAATACAATCTAACCTGCGATATGATTTATAAAACGATAACGTGGGATCATATTCACATTTTACGTAATACCCCACACTATATGGCACATGCTTTTGATATATATTACTATTATAACAATTAATATAACTATTACTATTACTATTATCATCATAATCATTATTACGCACCGGTTCCAGCAAGCATTCTAAATCAGCATAAATGACGAATGGAGCTTTCTCCTTATTAGCAAAATTTTTGAATCTTAATTCCTTTTGTTCTTCACTCGGTAATCGTATTTTACAGAAATTTTGCGTCTCACAATCTTCTAAATGGTTTGCCAATTTTGACTCACTGTAAAAATAGTGTAAACATCGTTCACAAAAATATATCCTGTGTTCATGTTTTGATGTTTGTGATCCAAGCAGCCTTGTTAGATTTTTTATCCAAACATAGTAATATCTAATTTCCTCAACATCATTCATATCATTCATCATATCACCATCATCCTCATCATAATAAACATTTTGAATCATTAGAAGATTGATATGTTTCCCCTTTTTCTCTTTTGTTAAATATGTTGATTGAACATCAAATTTCCCGTAATATTTAACTAGTATATATATATTAACTGAAATCTCGTTTTGTCGTTCAAATCGTGAAATTTGACTAATTCTCATCGGGAATGATATATCTATAAATAAGATAATAAAAATTAAATTAATATAAAATTTAGTTTTACAGTAAGAATTATTATTTTATTTTAAATATAATAAAATATTAACTTACCATCAAGTTTTAAAACAGTTGAATAATGTGGATATTGTGTGACGCGTTGTTGGTGTCGATCCACCGGATAAAGGGCTGAAACTACTGCCCAGCCGAATCATGCATTATCGAAATTTTTAACATTAACACAAGCTTTTTTTCTTCTAATCCATTCAGGTAATTCAATATATGATGAGCCGACCATCGGTGTATATTTATTCACATTAATCACTAAATTGATTATGGATGAAAGAGCCCATCCGCTATCTTTCTCCTGGAACTCCTCAAGATCTTTTAATATTGACGATTTAATGTGATCCTCAAACCACACGAAAAGGTTGATATATTGCGTGATGATTGCATTTTTCGTATTCATATATTTGAAATCTGTAACATCTTCATCAAGACCACTTTTTTTAAATTCACCACAAAAAACTGCATTTACTTTTAAAAATTTGTTTATTTCAAATTCTTCGGCAATTTTGTACTCAAAAATTTTAAAACATGCATTTAAAAAGCTAGATGGATCTTTATGTGATATATTTATTATAACTCCTGCTTTAATACGATTAGTAAAAGCTGACTCTATATCCAGCCATTTTACATCATGATTTAGATGTTCCTCAATAATTTTATCTTTAAGTTTATCATTCATTACACCGCAACCAGTTTTCTTTAGCATAAGCTTTAGCTGGGTTCTGAACGATTGCATTAATATTATCCCATTTACTATTGATGCCTTTTTTGCTACAGATTTCTCCTCTTTCAATGCTTCATTTAAAATTTTCAAAACTTGAGAATATTTTTTAATCTCTTTTCCTGCAAACTCTACATTTTTTTGTGCTCTTTCCCAACCTGCTTTACCATTTCTGTTTATAGCACCCACATTTATATGTTTTTCCATATTAATCGATATCTAATGGGTTTATTAACAACACTTGTATGCACCGTTTGAGTTATTTTTTACAATTGGGTAAATTATTCCCATTCCAGTATATTTATACCTTCCGCTTATACATTTATCACATTAAACTTATTAAATTCTAGGAAATCATTATATTCTAATCTACTCTAGCTTAATTATGGGGTGAGAGAGATGAATATATCTAATCCACTCTAGACTAAAAAGCACATCATTTAACGTATTATAATTAAGGGTGTGAAAGAGATGGATATATCTAATCTACTCTAACCTGCGTTTGATTAGATGAAAATGATGAAAAAGACAGGCATATTATTTAAAACAGCCACACCCTGAGCAGTGATGATGTCATTTTTAAATCAAATTTTTTTTAATGATTGTGAAATTATGCATGAGGATTATGATGACATCATTCTTAATTATTTACTTTTGTCTATCCGTCCATCTATCCAGCTATTCCTCCGATAACTCGAAAACTAAAAGAGCTAGAGTTATGTGATATTAGTGGAGGAGGGTGGTGAAAGTGGCTGTAATTATGATAGCGGTGGAGGAAAGTGGAGGTGACGAAGAACCAGTCAATACTTAACTACACCTCCAGTTACTTCAGTTATTCAGTTGTTAGTAGTTACCTGTTAATTGTTAGCAGTTAAATTGTTAGCAGTTATTTGTTACTTGTTAGCTGTTAGCAGTTAACTGTTACCTGTTAACTGTTACCGATACTAGCATCAACAAGTATTTGTAACAAATAATTATACCTACAAATAATTTATCAATGAAACATAATTAAAATTCTATTATGTACCATATCTGTGACTTTCTATTACCGTATATGGTCAAAAAAATAATACAAAAGTAGTATGACGTAATCTAGTAAAATATATTCTAGGAAATATATTCATAATTTAATTAATACATATAGTATGACGTAATCTATCACCAACTTCTTCTTCTTTTGTTGCCTATCCATAATTGGATGTCAGCGGTCATATGATATTAGCAACGATGCCCTGAAAGATGTTTCGATCTGTTGCTGAATGCATTAAATCTCCAATGTTTCTGATGCCTGTCCAGTTTCTAATGTTACGCAACCATGATAATTGCTTCCTTCCTATACCTCTTTTTCCTTCAATTTTCCCTTGAACTATTAACTGAAGTAGCTCGTATTTGTTTCCACGCATAATATGCCCAAAGTAAGAGATTTTTTGTTTCTTCAACCTTATAAGTAGTTCTCTTTCCGCGTTTGCTCTACGTAGAACTTCTTCGTTTGTAATGTGATCCATCCACGATATTTTTAGCATTTGCGGATCCACATTTCGAACGCTTCAAGTTTGTTGATTTCTCTCACTTTCAAGGTCCACGTTTCTACACCGTATAGGAGTATAGACCAAACATAGCATTTAACGAATCGTAAGCGAAGGCCCAAGTTCATTTCGCGACAACATTTCGCGAAAATGCATTTCTTGCTATTTAGATTCGGCATATAATTTCTTTTACGCAGCTCCAATCCTCGTGTAACCAGCATCCGAGATATTTGTATGTGGAGACTTTTTCAATTGAGCGGTTATTTATTTTAATTATTGCTGCAGTGTAAGGTGTTCTTTTTCTGCTTACGATCATTAATTTAGTTTTTGATGTATTTATTTTTAAGTTGAACAATTCGCTATGCTGATTGACTTTATCGACTATATGTTGTAAATCCCTTAGATTGTCTGTTATGAGAACTGTATCATCTGCATATCTGATGTTATTTATATATGTGCCATTTACTTTTATACCAACATCTAAATCGTTCACAGCTTCCTGAAAAATGGCTTCAGCATAGATGTTAAACAGTAAAGGGGAGAGAATACAGCCTTGTCGAACTCCTTTTTGAATATCAATGCTTTGTGTCAGGACATTATTTATCTTTACACAGGCTGTTTGTTGCCAATATAAGCTATTTATATACATTATTATATTATTATCTATGCCAATTCTATTTAATACCTCCATAAGTTTTTAATGGTTGACCTTATCAAACGCCTTTTCATAATCCACAAAACATAAGAAAACATCTTTATGAACATCACGACGATTCTGTACAAGTACTTGAATATTAAAAAGTGCTTCTCTGGTTCCAGTTCCTTGTTTGAATCCAAATTGCGTTCTGCCCATGTGTAACTCACACTTTGTGTAAATACGATTATGCAGCACTCTCAAGAAGATTTTGAGTGCATGGCTCATTAAACTTATTAATCGGTGGTCGTCGCATTTTTTGGCATTAGCTTTTTTCGGAAGGGTGACAAATGTTGACTTTAGCCAGTCTTGTGGGAAATTTCCAGTGTTATAGATATGGTTGAAAATTTTTTCGAGCACAGTGAGGTTTTCGTCATTGATCAGTTTAAATATTTCTGACAGGGTTTCGTCTGGTCCTGCGGCTTTATTATTTTTGGCTGACATAACCGCTTTTTTGATTTCATCTTGGGTTATATGTGTTCCAGATGGTTCTATAGACGTTTCAATATTGTACTCGGGACGGGTAAAATCACAAAACAATTTTTTAATATATTCTTCCCAGGTCTTAATTTTTTCATTAATTTCAGAAATTATTTGTCCGTTTTCATTAAGAAGTGTGGAAGTATGGGATTTTTGTACACCCCTGCTGTTTCTTTGAGTTTTTTGTGTAAATTGAAGTCATCGTGCAGATATTGTAGTTTTTCAATTTCATAGCATTCCTGTTTTAACCAGTTTTCTTTTGCTATTCTTATTTTCGACCTTATTTCGCGATGAATACGTCTATATTCTGCAGGTTGTTTGTTTTTGGAATTGCGTCTTTCATCCATCAACTGTAGTATCTCTATTGTCATCCATTTTTTCTTTGCCTTATATATTTTTGTACCTAGAATATGTTTGGACGTTTCATTTAGTACAGTTTTTGTGCGCTCCCAGATGTTATCATTCTCTTCTAAGACGAGACTTAACTGATCATTGATTGCGTCTGTCAATTGATTTTTCACTTCATCGATTCTTAGTTTTTCGATATCCAATTTCGGTTGCTGGTTACTTCTTCTAGCTTTGGATTATTTTATGTTTACTTTTGCCAAAAGAAGATTGTGGTCAGACGGTACGTCAGCCTCTGGATATGTACAAACTTTTCTGATGGAAGAACTGAAGCGTTTGTTGACCAGAATATAATCAATTCGATCGCGCACAATGTTTGCACTGCTGTCCTGTGGTGATTTCCAGGTGTACAACCTTCGTGATGGTAAACAAAACCATGTATTAGTAATTTTAAAGCCTTCTTCTTGGGCGAATTCTATGAGACGTTCACCTCTCTCGTTTCTGGAACCTAGAGCAAATGGTCCAACAATTTCATCTACTTTTCCGGTGCCTACTTTAGCGTTAAAATCTCCCATTATTATGGTTAACTCATGTGGTTTTGTTTGTTTTTGAAGATATGATACTTGTTGATATAACTCTTCTATTTCATCATCGGGTTTGTCAGCAGTGGGCGCATATATTTGTATGATGTTAAGTGCTACTGGTTTTGTATTAATCTTTATCAACATAACTCTGTCAGAATGTGGTACAAATTCGGTTATGTGATGTTTTATGTGTTCAGCAACTATAATGCCTTCGCCATTTCGGTGGTTGGTGTATCGTTCCCTGAGTAATAAAATTTTGCACCATTTATATGGCACTCGCCACGATTCGGCCACCATGTTTCGCTTATTCCTAGAATATCGATGTTTAGGCGTTGCATTTCTTGGACTGCGTTAGCTAGTTTACCTGCTTCAAATAGGCTATTAACATTCCAGGTGCCTATATTTAGTGTGGTTTTTGTTTTACCTCCGGGGATTCTTAGCACCCTCTTTTTGCCGGAGACTGAGGGCCGTTTTTCTTTTTATCGTTTGAAATATCACCAACATCAACATATAATTGTAACAAATAATTATTTTGTCAAGTAATTTATCAATGAATCATAATTAATACTAACAACTGAATAACTGAAGTAACTGGAGATGTAGTTAAGTATTGACTGGTTCTTCGTCACCTCCACTTTCCTCCACCGCAATCATAATTACAGCCACTTTCACCACCCTCCTCCACTAATATCAGCCTCCTTAAATATTTGTATAAATACCACCTTCAAGTTATAAAAATGTTACAGTTTTAATTAATATGTTTCGGTGTACAGTATGTGGAAAATTCTTTAGTCGTAGAGATAGCTTAATAAGGCATATTAAGAACAAACATGGAGTGCTGAATCTAACAAATGGATCGAAGAGTGTTAATAAGGTTATAAAATTAAAAATACAGTGTACAGAGTGTGGAAAACTTTTTAGTCGTAAGGATAACCTATTAAGGCATAAAAAGTAAAACACATAAAACTATTGAGTAATATGGATATTTTAAAGAATGTAATTGAAGCTAGGAAAGTATTACGTCAAAAATATGCTGCAATCAAAGCTAAAAGCAATTTTGACCGAGAAGCTTTAGAGCAATAATTCAAGCCAATTTCAGGCGCTATTGAGGAATTAGCGGATGCTGTAATATCAATAAAAAATAAAAAATCCGAAGTTAAGGTTGAAAAAATCAAAGAAAATAAGGAGGAAGAAGAATATAACTCAGAAAAAGAACATTCAGATTATTTCAGAAGATATATTTCAAACACCAAAATCTCAAAAGTTCGAATTACCCAATACCTCAATACCCAATACCTTTTTGCTTAATAAAACATTTAATGGTTCTGATGCTAATAAAACGTTAAAGCGATTTTCATTAGATAAGTAGTACGGACCTTATACTGATTTTAATACCAAAACTAGCAAACTGGGCTCTTTATCATTTAGTATTGATAGAGATAGTAATGATATTATAATTGACAACGAAGTTTTTAAAGGAACAGAGGGATTACATAACCTTATATTTGAAAATATGCCTGAAAATTATACTAAAGAGGTTTTAACAGCGTATCAAAATATTTTGGAAAAAACTAGCGCTCATAAAATGCATCATAAACCATATGGGAATATAAAAGCTAATAGAGGATTTAAATATAAAAATATCATAAGGAAGCTTTATGGAAATGAAAACTATATAGGAAATATTAAAAACGAAGGAGCATATGAATTTAATCAGTATCAACCACCAGGAATGCCCTATTCTGAGAACTTCATACAGTATGTTTATTGGAATGATCCAAACCAATTAGTTCATCGTTTAAGGGAACTAAACAATTCTGAAATAGCTGGTGACAATCATCAAATTGAATTCGAATGTATAATCGATGCACTTCGCAAGGCTGATATAATTGTATAATATAAAAATATCATTATATTATGTAATATTTTATTATAGTTTGTAAAAGTTTTTGGTTAAATATAATTCATTTCACATATAATTTTTATATTTTATAATTGTTAACTATAAGTGCATATGGAAAAAAAATTTAACTAATGAAACTATTTGTGAACAAATTTTAAATAATACATACTTGTAAATAGAATAAAAAATTTTGTTTTTTTTGTTTTCTTTGTATTTCAGTCAAGGTTTTAAATTTTGAGAATCTCCTGCGTCATTTCAACTATTCCAATTGATTTTACTTACTTATAAAAACCATAATTTTTTCAATTTTTAAGTCCTAATAGCCTCTCTATGGGTGAGGTTGCTCAATTTCTCAAGGATCTAATCCTCACTACCCCCTTTCCCCAAAACTTTTTTAGGGTCAAGGAATTAAATTGTGATTTCTATTAAAATTTGTCTAAGAAAGACAAGACAAATTTTAATAGAAAGCTCTCGCTCCGCAACGGGTGAGGCTACTGTAATACTTACTCGCGGTTAAAATTTCTATTCCCTATTTCAAACGATGTAAAAGTTTTTGTAAATATATGGACAGATAGACGGACGGACGGACGAACGGACGAACATGGTGAAACTATATGGGTGCATTTTTATATAATTTTTGAAAATGTGTTAAAAATGATGTTATGTTTAACATAGAAAATTTCATTCCTACACAAAATTTTTTTGAGGTCTGCTGGGGGTTATCTTTTTCTTCCAAAATTTTACTGTTTTGAAAATGATATCCAAACAACCATATTTTCATATAAAATCTTAGAATTTTATTTCCGGTTATTAAAAGTGACATCTAATCAAACATGTGTTTCATTTATACTTTTTAAAGAGCTATTTGAAAATATAATTCTAGTATTTTATATGAAATTCTACTGGTATTATCTTTTTTTTTAGCTATTTTATTCCAAAAAATATTTTTATAGGTTTTTTAGAAAATGTTATGTTCAAAACACTACTATTTAAAAAATAATGTTATGTTTAACATGGAAAATTTCATTCCCACACAAAATTTTTTTTTGAGATCTGTTGGGGTTAACTTTTTCAATCAAAATTTTGCTGTTTTAAGAATGATATCTAAACAGCCATATTTTCATATAAAATCTTAGAATTATATTCCCGGTTATTAAAAGTACCATCTAATCAATTCATGTGCTTCATTCATACTTTTTTTTAAAGAGTTATTTGAAAATATAATTCCATCATTTTATATGAAATTCTACTGGTGTTATCTACTGGTTTTTAGCTATTTTTAGAATTTCATATAAACAGATACACACACACACACACACAGATTCAATTAATGTTAATTACAACATCCATAACTTCCACCCCACACCCTCATTCCTAACTCAATTAATGCTAACATCAACTTCATTATACCGCCCCCACCCTATTCCAATTTCATAATACCACACTGCAATACTAATATATTTTTTGTTGTTTTCTTTTTTAAATTAACAATAGGAATCCCCTGACGTCATTTCAGATTTTTATTTTGCAACTTTCAAAATTTTCTTGACCATTTTTAAATATTGTACATTATTATGTACTATACAAATAAGAACTTTTTATTATTTCACAACCTAATTGCTCATATTTTTTCTTACCATCATAATTTCAAAATTCATAAATTTAGTATTAAATATTTCATTTTAATTCGCGTTTTTAAATATTTCTTATCAGTATATTTCTTTTTTCAGTCCAAGTTTTAGCTATCTTATCACAAATTTTTTCTTTATTTCAACAAATTCAAAAACCACAAAACTAAATTAATTTTTTATCGCAAATTCTACGCTTAAACCTCCCCCTTCAACTATAGGATAATCATATAATGTCAAAGAAATTTTCTTAAAATCATTTTTTATAAAATTCAATAATCAGTTTTTGTTTTGTTATTGTTTTTTTTGTCATGTTTTCTTTTGTTTTTGTTATGTTTTCTTTTGTTTTTATGTTTTTCATAAATATATTTTTTTTATTTCATAACACCCTTACAAACCAAAATTCAATTCCATAATACCCCGTAATGAGCCAGCTCTCTCATAGGTACTCATAGGATATAAGTCGGCATGTTTTCACTAACTTTATATAATCAACTTAACACAATAAATTTGATTGCCTCGATAGCCTAGCGGTTAGACACGTCACCCACAAAATTCATTCAACCAAAATCTCAGGTTCGAATCCCTTTCATTCATTTTTCATTTTTTTTTTATAAAAAAATATTCTCAGTTAATTATCATCATATTAACTTGTGACGTCATCACTTTAGCCAAATTAACAAAATCCAAGATGGCGGAAAAAATTTCAATTTTGTATGGAAAAAGTGGGCTAGAACCGGCATAGTATATCTACTGCTATGTTCAAAGGTACTTGCTGCATTTATGTAAAATTTATTTTTATATTTAAATGAATTATATGAATAAGTTTAAATTTGTAATTGTATTTTAGAAATACAGTTATTGCATATTTTGCGTTTCTAAGCTTTTCTATTAGGTATATAAACTAACCATTTAAAATAATTGCAATTTTATAAAAATTTGGTTTATTAAATATATTATGCTTTGATTAGCTTTTTATCACAAAATTTAAAAATTAGAATTTTTTCATTTTGTAATTGAATTGGAATAAATATATTTTCATTTATTTCAAGTTTTTTTGTTTTTTAATATTTTTAAATAGATAAATTAGAAAGAATTTATAATATTTTTTAATATATAGTGTAATTAGAAATTGTTTTTAGTATTATAAAGTTAATTTGGTTAGCTATGGCTTACGATCAAATTAATAACAGCTTTTATGGTGTTAAAACGACTTATGGATATGTCCTTAAATTTGAACCAAAAAGGTGTAGGGTATTTCTAAGTCGGTTGCACCGACTGACTGTTTCTTTACGGACGTGGCTATATCGACTCAGAAGGTCACGCTGATCACAAATATATATACTTTTCCATATCAAATACCATACCAAAGTTAATATTAGCTTTTACCTATATTATAGGAGTAGGGTATAAAAAATTGAACATAGCTGAACCACAATTAAGACTAAATTTCGGGGACACATAGGAAGTTCAATGAAAAAGTTCCAGGATCCGAACCCATGGTCAGCTTTCGCTTATATGCAGTCCGCGACGTTCTTTTAATACTAAGGAACCCTTGTACACAATTGGAAAGTTCTATCTTAATTTTAAGGTACTTTTTTATTAATTTCAAAGATAGGCTTTAAGATCTTCACAACTGTGTGGATGGTCCCCGACCCACTACTCCAACTGGTCCTACATTTCAAAGACTCTAAGGACATAGGAAGTGCCGCACTGATACCAAATTTGAAGGTTATATCTTCATTGTTTTCGGAATTATGCTCTTTTGGCCTAAATTCGATCAAATAGTTCTAGGATCCGAACCCATGGACCAATCTTGACCGAACGCAATCCCCGCCATAGTCTCATTACTTGTAACGTACAGCACAAATTTCATGAAGGTAGCGCCATTAGTTATTGAGTTATCCTTTTTTTTTATATGTCTGTTAACCCTTGGAACGATTAAAAGGTCCAGAATCCGAACCCATGGGTCAATTTCCCATGTGCAATCCCCGCCGTACTTTAAGTCCTAGTAATCTATAGTTAAAATTTTATCAAGATAGCTCCATTAGTTATTGAGTTATCGTGCCTACGTACGGTCGAACGGACATAGCCATATGGACTCAGGAGTTTATGCTGATCACAAATATATATACTTTTCTATATCTAGCTCGCTTCCTTTAGGTGGTTACAAACACCATACCAAAGTTAATATATTCAGTATTCTTATACTATTTCATAGGTGTAGGGTATAAAAAAGAAAGGCATCCCCCATGCCTAGGAGCAGAAAAGGATAAACCAGATTACAAAAATAAAATTTGAAAACTTGGTTCGTCCTTGGAAACCCTTCCGAACAACCAAACAAATTATTGAATAAAAACACGCAAATACAAATATTTCTTTTCAAACGTCAGAGACGAAGTGATATTTTTTTTAGCTTACAAAATTTGCCACTTCAGCGTGAAAATTTGTGAAAACGATTTTTCAAGCAATTCTGTATCATATTTGTCAAATGTAAAGTGAAACTGTCAGGAACATAGAATTACTAGTACTAGAATGGCAATAGAGAAAAAATTTTCAGACAAATTTCAAAATTTGGTACGTGTACCGTTTGTATGTATTTACTAGTTTCTCCGCGATTCATTTCATTTTGAAAGTGAAATATAAAAGAAACTTTTAAGTACGATTCAAGTAAGATTTCAAAGTTAAAAGTAAATGATAACAAATTAGAAAATATTATATTCAAAAAATTTGTGTGTTTTTCTGCTTTTTGAAGTTTTTTAAAAAAACATTAAATTAAATAAAGGATTATTAAGATGGGGAAAAAAGTGTTGCTTAAAGAATTTTTGTTATTTCTTGAGGTTTTACAAATTTCAGCCGATTTTTTTTAAATTATTTTAAAGGTATTTTCCTTTTGGTTTTTGCTCTCCATTTTTCATTATTATTAAGTGACCGTTCTGTAAATTTACCAAAACATTGTCTATTTTTGAATAGAATCAATTTGAAAATCATATTGTAATGCTAAAATTTTTAAATAATAAGTAAAATTTTTATTGAATAAAAAAAGGGTAAAGAAAAAACCTTTTAATTCTTTATTCGGAAACGTTAAGTTATTTGAAACAGAAATCAAAACCCTCCTTACGGTTAACATAAATGTAGATTTCATATTTGCAAAAGGTTCGTTCATATTTAAAAATGGCTAAAAATGTTTATATATTCACAAGACTATAAATACTTTTTGTTTTGTTCAAAAAATTATGATTTGTTTTTGATTTATTTATTTTCATTTCCACGATGAATAAATACGTCAAGATAAATCAAAATATATATGTAAGTTAATTAAAATTAAACTAAAAATATACTTGTTGGAGATTCCATTATTTTAAAAATAATTGACTGCAATTTGTTCAAATAACTGCAATTTGTTCAAATAATATTCAAATTTTTTTCTTAATATTTTGTTCAATTATATATTTAATATTAAAAAGTAAATATTTAAAATAAAAATAAATTAATTCAAATAGTAAATATCTTTATTCGAAATAACTTACAATATACAAAATGCCCAATCCAAATGTATTTCTATGTAAAAATGTAAACAAAAAAACTAATGAGAAACTGCCTAATAAACATTCTCATTTACTTAAATATAAGCAATGACAGATGAAGTAGCCGTACCATTTGTATACGCATACGAAATTGCATATGTATTTTTTTGTCTGAATACCTCAGGATAGGAAATCACATTAGAAGAAAAGAGTCGGAAATATTCTTTTGCCATTCTAGAACTAGTAATTCTATGGTCAGGAACAAAAGCTTTTTAAGTAATGTAATTTTCCTAACTGTATGATTTGCAAAAACAAATATTTTTATTTTGATTGTTTGTTTCAATAGATATTCATTATATAAACTAATATAAAATGTTTGCGGGTTTTAATATAATGTTTCCTGAAAATGCTCGTTTTTTTCAAAAATTCAAATGTTATTCAGTGTCTATGCTCCCTGGAAATGAACGACAGGATGTTGAAAAAGGTGGTAAAATTATTATGCCACCATCAGCTTTGGATCAATTAACAAGACTAAATGTTGTCTACCCTATGTTATTTAAGTTAACTAATAACAAAAAAAATCGTATAACTCATGCTGGTGTACTTGAATTTGTTGCGGATGAAGGCAAAGTGTATTTACCTTATTGGATGATGCGCAACCTATTACTTGATGAGGGTGATCTCCTACAAATTGAAAACATATCGCTTCCTGTGGCTACGTTTTCCAAATTTCAGCCACAAAGCATAGATTTTTTAGATATAACGAACCCAAAGGCAGTTTTAGAAAATGCGTTAAGGTACTTTTCATGTTTAACAGCAGGTGACTCAATTGCTATAAAATATAATCAAAGAATATACGAATTATGTGTATTAGAAACACGACCCGGAAATGCCGTAAGCATAATTGAGTGTGATATGAATGTTGAATTTGAAGCGCCAGTAGGATACAAAGATCCCAAAACTGAAGAAAAACAAAAATCTCTAAAAGGATGTGATGAAGTTGTTGAACAAATTGAGGAATACACTAAATTAACATTTCGTGGAGAAGGAGTTCGTTTGGATGGAAAAAAAAAAAAAAATGAGGTTCAAACAATTAAGTTTACCTCAACTAAAAAACTCCAGATTCGTGGTGTTCCTGATTATAATTACGTTCGTGGGTTAATAATGTTTAACAGAAGTATTAAACCAATTAGCGATCGAATTATAGATTCCATGGAAAAAATAGAAAGTGGTAATGAAAATCGATTCACCGGTATTGGATTTTCCTTAAAAGGAAAGAAATGATTACACACACTTTTTCATTTTTAGATATTCACTACATTTTATTTATGTTTTAAAAAAAATCTTCATATGTACTGAAAATATAATTTAAAATATTAGATATTTTACAAATCAATTATTTGTTTATTTTTATATTAAAAAATTTTTTGACATATAATTGGTAAATCAATTAATATAAAATACCTTTTCAAAGAATACGATTGCGAGTGCTGGTGCATTGTATTGGCGCGCTAACACAAGCAGCATCTCCTATTCGTTTAAGGAAAGCTGTGAAGGGAAATAGTAATGCGGCTACAAAAACTGGCTCATAAGGGAACCGCGAAAACCACGGTTCTTACTAGAATATAAAAAATTGTCTAAAACCTGTTGAAAAAATTCAAATCTTACAGTGGGCTACAAATTTATTATGTTATTTTATATTACTATATAATAAATATTAATATATAGTTTTAGCCGAGTCATACTATCCTAATGGTAATTTGGTCCTAAGGAGTGAGTGCCTTTGGGCCAGGCCATATGTGACTTCGCCTTGTAAATAGATATTTTGTAATACATGAAATGTAATATCTCAAAAGATAAAACTGAAATTTCATATTGATGAAATTCAAATTTTTTCATAGATTTTACAAAAAGGTCAAAAAGACGAAAAAAAATTTGTTGGAGATAGCTTTCTTAAAATTGAATGATTCTTTTGAAAAATTAAATTTCTTATAGGTAAAGTAATTATTTTTTGCTATATTTTTGTATTTAAGTATTATAGCTACAAAAATTAGATTACAATAATCCCTGACGCTTTAAGTCTTCATAAGTTTTTCGGGTTACAACATTGCCTTGAGTATCTTCAAATTCTTCTTCTTGATCAGGTATCCAACGTTCTGCTTGTTTTTGAGATTTTAATTTCTCCCACACTAAAAATAAGTAATTATTTTTTTAACTATAGCTTATGATTTAAAAATTACATGTAATCGCATCCTCAATTTGGGTCACATTCGCAAAGTGAGCAGTATTTGGTATTCCAAGGCAACGCATTCCATGAGCATGTCTCCACTCAGCAAAATGTCTTTGAAATGCTTTTGGTCCTTTATATGTAAAATTACCACATATCTCACAATTATAACTAATATTTAAACCATGTAATTTATACAACCAGTATGGAATTGGTTTACCATCCCAACCAAGAGGTAAATTTTTTGGGTTGTAAGGGACATCATCCGCATCGTCATCTGCAGGATCACTTTCACTAGCTTCAGCATCACTATCATCCCGTTCGCCACCAGTTCTAGCTTGTTTTCTTTGAACATTTTCTTTTGTAGCAGTTCTTTGTTCTGATATTAATTCAGTATATCTATATAATTGAGCTTCCATTAAAGCAATTTCTTTTTGTCTAATTAATTCCCTAATACTAGATTTTCCACACATCTTTTTGGCTATTAAAGAGTACTCCAAAGTTTTTTTTCCCTTAGTTGAAAACAGTCTTTGAGCTCTTTCTTCTAGTGTACCACCACATTTTAAACCGAGAGCCATTAATGCAGATTTTAATCTATCTAATCCTAGAGATGCCAGTTCTTCCCAGCTTGAAAATGCAAATAAATCCAAATGGGCCCCAGTATTGGCTAAAGCGGACCCGGTTTCTTTCGGCCATCCTGGAAATGTTCCGGTTTGCCACTGCTTTTGAAATTCTTTATCAACTTTATCAAGTTCTGAATCTGTGTCTAATAAAGGTCTTATGCGTAAAATATAATTATAGAGATAGTTATTCAAACCTTCCAAATATTTTTTATATTCCATATTTTTCCGTTCTTTAGGGATATCAAACACATGATCAAAAGATATTAAATAAGTTATATAATCTACTTTTTCAATTCCCCTTATGTTTAAATAATTTTCATAACATTCATTTAAATCGAGATACCTTCCATAACCTTCTTCATCAGTAAAATCTACTAACACGCTCATTTCTTCAGGGTTTTGATAAGCCTTTGTTAATTCTTCAAATTCAATTGAAAGTGGTACACTAATTTCATTAGGATGCTTCTTGTAAAATTCTTTTATTTGTTTTAATCGCGAATAAAATTCTAAAAATTCATTCGGACCAGAAAGAGCTTGTACTTCTGTTTTACGTTCATTATCTTTATCCTCATAAAGCTCTTTTAATTTTGCAGTTGCATTATGATGCAGCTTTTAGCATATATGGAAAAATAATATTAGAAATAGTTACATTACAATAATAATTTTTTGAAAACTTACTTCAAGTAAATATTTTAGTCGATGTTCAGAATATATTTTGTCCTTTTCCTAAATACAAAACAAATTCTATTAGTTTTCTATAAATTTTTTTTCGCTACACAATTTATACATTTAGCTTTTTGGATGCAAATTCGTCAACCATAAGTTTTATTAGTCTTTCTCTTTCTTCATGGTATCGCCTTTGTTGTTCCAAAATTGTTTCCATATTTAATAAAATATTAAATCTTTTTTATTAAATTAAATTTTATTTTCAAAAAAAACTTTTGAGAGACTTAATAATTGTACCAGGCAGTTGTATGCACTCATTCCCTTGTTGTTTATTCAATTGCCTAATCTGAAATCATAGAATTACTAGTTCTAGAATGGCAAAAGGATGTTCCCGACTCTTTTCTTCTAATGTGATTTCCTATCCTGAGGTATTCAGACAAAAAAATACATATGCAATTTCGTATGCGTATACAAATGGTACGGCTACTTCATCTGTCATTGCTTATATTTAAGTAAATGAGAATGTTTATTAGGCAGTTTCTCATTAGTTTTTTTGTTTACATTTTTACATAGAAATACATTTGGATTGGGCAGTTTGTATATTGTAAGTTATTTCGAATAAAGATATTTACTATTTTATTTAATTTACTTTTATTTTAAATATTTACTTTTTAATATTAAATATATAATTGAACAAAACATTAAGAAAAAAATTTGAATAATATTTGAACAAATTGCAGTCAATTATTTTTAAAATAATGGAATCTCCAACAAGTATATTTTTAGTTTAATTTTAGTTAACTTACATATCTATTTTGATTTATCTTAAGGTTTATCGTAGGTTTATTTATTCATCGTGGAAATGAAAATAAGTAAATCAAAAACAAATCATAATTTTTTGAACAAAACAAAAAGTATTTATAGTCTTGTGAATATATAAACATTTTTAGCCATTTTTAAATATGAACGAACCTTTTGCAAATATGAAATCTACATTTATGTTAACCGTAAGGAGGGTTTTGATTTCTGTTTCAAATAACTTAACGTTTCCGAATAAAGAATTAAAAGGTTTTTTCTTTACCCTTTTTTTATTCAATAAAAATTTTACTTATTATTTAAAAATTTTAGCATTACAATATGATTTTCAAATTGATTCTATTCAAAAATAGACAATGTTTTGGTAAATTTACAGAACTGTCACTTTATAATAATGAAAAATGGAGAGCAAAAACCAAAAGGAAAATACCTTTAAAATAATTTAAAAAAAATTGGCTGAAATTTGTAAAACCTCAAGAAATAACAAAAATTCTTTAAGCAACACTTTTTTCCCCATCTTAATAATCCTTTATTTAATTTAATGTTTTTTTAAAAACTTCAAAAAGCATAACAACACACAAATTTTTTGAATATAATTTTTCTAATTTGTTATCATTTACTTTTAACTTTGAAATCTTACTTGAATCGTACTTAAAAGTTTCTTTTATATTTCACTTTCAAAATGAAATGAATCGCGGAGAAACTAGTAAATACATACAAACGGTACACGTACCAAATTTTGAAATTTGTCTGAAAATTTTTTCTCTATTGCCATTCTAGTACTAGTAATTCTATGTCTGAAATGAACAAAATATCACCGATTGTCAAATAAAAATTTATTAAAGATTTTTTATGCCTTGACCACAATGATCGGAAACATGACGCAAGATCGAATTTCAAAACCGTCAAAATATATTCATGTCAGATCTTGCTCGTACAATGCAAAATGTTGAAAGTGTTAGAGTAGCATTTGATGTAAATTAATTTTTCAATAATGAAACTGAAAGTAAAGTAAAATATTTATTATATTCTAAAATTTTTAATTGTATAATTTACATAATATATAAATTTAGTTTTAAAATTTTATATTCTATGTTCCTAATTTCAAACTAAACGTAATTAAAAATATAAATGACTAAGAAAATATAAACAGTTCGCTTTCAAATTAGCGTTTAGTTTCAATTTGCTTCTGCGCCAGAGCAGCGTTGATGTTATTTTTATTGGTCGCGTTCAGTAGCGACTAGCGCTAGACTAGATTGTAGCGGTGTACCTTCTTGCACGACAATGTTCTACTGAACGAACGACAATGATGCAAAATTAAACGGCATTTAATATTAAATGTTTTTGTTTTACATACTCTATTTTGTCACAATAGAGTATTTCCATCTATGGCTTCCAAAATAATTTCATTAATTTTATTTCTATCCTCAATTTATTTTTTTTCTATTTCCTATTTAAATTATTTTTCAAATTCATATTTTTACTATTTATCAAATTCGTTTATTTACCAATCTACGTCATACATATACACTTTTTAAATTAAAATGTAAACAAATTAACGTCAATTAAAATCCGGTACACAATTTAGCAAGAAAAGTTTTTGTGGTAAAATTAATCTAGATAAAAAACATTGTTCAGTGGAAAACTTTTTCGAGCGTTGGACTTGTCTTGTAGCGCTAGATGTTAATGAACACGATCCAAATGTCCAACTTTTTAAGGAGATTTTCAACGTTGTTGGTTACACTTGTTTCGTTCAGGAGGTTAGATTTATCTGCGTTAAAATGCTTGCCATTATGTTTTCCCTTACATGGATGGACCAGGTTTTCAATTTGGTATTCGCACATGTTTACAAACCTTATCATACACTATCCAACCTACCATCGAAGCATCCTTTTATTTTGTTTTTGGGTTTTAAAAATATGTTAAATGTTAAAAGTATCTAGCAAGTTTGAATTTTGAAAAAAAGGAAACAAAATGATATTTAAGTTGTTAATTTTTGTCATACACGATATAACCAAAATGCAAACCAAAGACTCCGCCCAAAAAAATTCATCATTTATAAGAGTTATACCATAAAGAAATCATATACATAGAGTGTTCATCTAGCTAGAACAAAAAGTGTTAGTCAATTTTGTTGATTTGAAATCACCTTATCGTAAAAAGGGTTCCATGATAAAACAGAACAAGATAAAACAGAACTTGATAAAAAAAACATGATAAAAAGAACATGATAAAAAAGAACATGATCAAACAGAACATCTTAAAAGAAATATTTATATATATTTTTTTTTAAATATTTTGCGCATAATTATATTTAAATAAAAAATATTATAAGTACTTCCTAACAAAGGGGTTATAAGTGTACCTGCTAAACAAATGGGTTTTTTAATTTGGAGTTTTTGAACGACCAGATCTTACTTTGTTGACTATCGTATTTTCGGTTTTAAAATTTTTAACAACATTTTTATGGTGGATTTGTGTTTCAACTGATTCATTTAAATTATAGCATTAAATAAATAATAAAATAAATAAGTAAATCATCACCATGGAATATTCACTTACAAATAAAATAAATGTGTATTGTACCAAGGTTACGAATATACAAAGTATAGGGAAAACGAAAGCGAAGTCATCAGCTGGAGATTCAGAGTCTACTTTTTCACGAAATGCCGAGCATTCTTGAAGACACACGAAAAAATCATAGTTGGAGAGGTCCCACAACACTGCCATCAATCAAATCCTCAAAAAGCACAGGCAAATATTTTAAAGGCTAAGATGAAGAAGGACATGAAGGCAATTGGTGCAACACCAAGAAATGTTATGGGAAATGCATTAGCATCAGTGAATATAGATGGTTTGGAACATTTACCAAAGAAAACCTCACTCACAAGAAATCTTGCTACACATAAGGAAACTTTTTCTTTACCGAATCCAGCTAAAACTAATTTTATTATACCCGAGAAGTTTCTTGATCTCATTTTATGTGATACGGAAACTGATAATCCAGAAAGAATATTGGCAATCGGCAATAATGATCTTCTTTCAGAACTACACAAGGATGTCATTTATGGAGACGGAACATTTGATAAAGCACCTAGCATGTTTTATAAGCTGTATAATGGCATGCTAAGATTGAAAATTCATATCCTCCATGTATATATTTTATTTTACAAAAAAAGAATATGAGTACGTACTACAGGATGTTTGTAATATTAAAGGCATTGGTGCCCAACATGAATCCTCAAAAGATTCTACTGGATTTTGGAAAAGCATGTATGTCTGCTCAAGCTGCTTTCCACAAGCGGAAATAAAAGGTTGCTACTTTCATCACAGCCAAAGTGTAATTAGGAAGATCAACATTGTTGGATTAAAGGCAGTTTATGAGTCTGATATTGACATAAATTTGAAACTGAAGTCCTTAGCTGATCTATCCTTTGTTCCAATCTCGGATTTAAAAACCGTCTTTGACGAACTAGCTGCAACCTTTCCAGATGAGGATACCTACAATGAAATATCATATTTCTGCTGAACCTACATCGAAGGAGTTGCTGGGAGATCACTACTCTTTCCAATAAGAATATGGAACCATGACTGCTGCGGAGCGATATCCCAAGACAACAAATTGTATGCATGTACATTTGTGTATTTTGTATATATGTATTTCCTTGTACAATTTGGGCGATTTATTTTTTTTAGAATACAGAAAACTTTTGAAAATAAATAAAAATTATTCAAGCACTAAATGCTATTCTAACAAAAATGTAAGAAATTTGAATGTACGTTTTGAAAATTTTTAAACTATCTCGTCAGATGAAAAAAGTTGATTTTGGAGACATTGTTGGAAATTTTAGAGGAGTGCAGATTTTTATTTAAAAAAGTATTCGACAGTTCCTAAAAGGTTAGCTTTCTTTGAGAAACAAAATTTAATTTAAAAAAAAACATTATTTACTTAAAAAATCAAAATAAAAAGTTAAGGCAAAAATTAAAATAAGGAAAACAGGATTTATCTTTATGTAGCATTATTAATAGGCAGTTTCAAATGCGTAACCAAGCCAAACAATTTTTAAAAATGAATTTTAATCCCAAGAAGTGTTAGTAAATGGTCCGAAGATGAAATAAATGTAATTTAATTCAATAAATATTCATTTTAATTCACCAAAAGGGTTATAAATTTTTGAGAAATGGAGTCCCATTTTATTTCCCTTAATAGATGGATCCCCATCAAACATTTAAATATAGGTCTTAACCACAAAAATATAAATGAGTTAGGCATTATATTCTCAGAAATGGATTTAATTGAAAGGTTGGCTGTATTGATATTCGATGAAATAGCCATTAGAAGGCTATACTATAATAGTGCACTGGATGTTGTTAGTGGTTTTTCTGATTATGGTTCCGGCAGAACAAAGACATTGCAAAATACATCATACGTATGTTTATTTTATAATGTGTATTTACATACCCAAAGGATTTTTTATGCCGAATGGAATATGAATTTTTAAAGCTTATTTATATACTTTTCCATAATATATTTTACCTGACTTTTTCCTCTTTTAGAATTCTAAATTAAATAATAAAACAAATTTTCAATAAGATAAACAAAAATTTTTAATTATATTTTTTTAGTAGTTAAAGAACTAAAAATTATAAAAAAATTTTACGTACCTATTTTAAACTAACGAAAATTTAAAATACATAGGTACATTAGAAGACAATTTATGGAATTATTTTCTAACGATTTCAAAGATTTGGAATAATGCAAGTAAAAAATATACCTAAAGCAAAAAAACAGAAATTTCATTCTTCTTTTTCTATCAATATTTTTTTATTTTATAATCAAAATATACACAAACTGGGTACACACATGATACAGCGATTGATATGATATACATACAAAAAAAAAGAGAAGAAACAAATGTACACACATCGATGGACATACAAACAAAAAAATAAAAATTAAAATAAAAATAAACTAAAATACGATAAAGTTGATTTTACGAAATAAAAAAACTTGTCCAACTTTTTTGTTCTACGTAAATACTCTATGTATATAGTTACTTTATGGTTATTCTCATGCCAAAAACAACATTACAAACATGCAAGTTAATTTACGAATGCTAGATCAGTCATACTAACTACGAGAACTACTCATGCTTGCGTAAAGTCTGGCTTTCAATGTTTATGTGTAAACATTAGTATAAAAGAGCTCAGACCTTAAGTTGGTCTCTCTTAACATACGCGAAATTGGCTCGAATTTACTGTAGTTTGTAGAGTGGTGTGAGATATTAAAGAGATCGACCGATTTTAAATTATTCAGATTTTCCCTAAATCTCACTTATTCAAGAATACCTGACGAATTAATTTCACCGCAAATAATTTGCTGAACAAATATTATATCCGCACCAGACGGCGTGACTGAAGAAGCTCATATTAATAAGAAGAAGTCTAGCTTTATACGGAGCAAGACCAATGGGATCTGCCCAAGCAAGATCGCGTAGAGCGAAACGGAGAATTTTGTACTGATTCAATACGTGAAATGTCTATATCACAATAGGGAGAATGAATTAATTATAGGGGCAGAAAAAGCTGGATAAATAGGCTTGAAAATAAACATAAACAAGATCAAATGTTTAAGGATAAACAACACAAGCCAAGTAGGAGGTAGATGGAAGAGGTAGCAGAATTTGAAATCTTGGGATGCATAATAACAAAAGATGGTGTTGCAAACAGTGACATAGAACACAGAATATCAAAAGCTAAAAGTGCCTTCGGAAGGATATGGGCAGTATGGAAATTAACACACATAGCACGTGGAACTAATATAAGAATCTTCGAGGCATGTGTCAAATCCATACTGCTATATGGAAGCGAAACATGGCTTGTATCAAGAAATAACATATAAAAATTACAAGTTTTCATGAATAAATGTCTAAGAATAATATGTCGCATATTTTGGCCTAGGCGAATGAATGAAGAACTCTGGGTAATGACGAGGCAAGAGCCGATATGGGTCTAAATTAAAAAAAAGAAGTAGAAGTGGATTGGTCACATTCCAAGGCAGCCAACAACATCAGAAGCACTCCAAGCCCTAGATTGTAACCTCCAGGGTAAGAGATATGTGGGAAGACCAAGAACAACCTAGAGAAGATCAGTCCAGAGAGAATGTGACCTATCGGGAAAACATGCTACGAATTAAGAGGTTAGCGTTAAAAAGAGACAGTTGGAGAGGCTATGTAAGGCTATGGAAACCCTATGTTCCCTAGGAGAATAATAAGGAAAAAAAAAACCCAAATTGCATTTCATTTATTATATTGTTTTGCATTAAATAGTTTTCTAGTTGTAAGCAAATTACTTTAACTGTTTAATCCATTCCAATCATTTTTTTTAGAAATAGTTTTTATAACTTCTTCCATTTCATTAAAGTTTACTAGCCTAAATTTAAATTCATTTGGAGTAGGTATTATTTTATCTTCATATTTCACAGACGGTATTTCTATATTTATTTTATACTTTTAATTGAACTTGCCTGTGTCTATGGCTTTATTTTTCATTCTGTCAGTTAGTGTTACATTTATATTAGAAATCTGACCGTAAATTTATAAGAATTGTATGGTGGTTAGCAAAGAGGCTTAGAGTGTAAGTAGATCTGAGTTCAATCCTCCTTCAAAGACAAAAAAAATTTTTTTTTTTTTTAATTCAACAGAAATAATCAATTTGTGGTTAGTGAAAATTTTAAAAATTTTAAGCTTAAAAGTTTTCAAACATTAAAAGAACAGTTTCTTATACCATGAATTTATTTTTATATTAACACAGTAACAAATTCCCAAGATCTACCTTAAATTTTTTATTTGCTACATCAGTACTAGCTCCCTGTTCTACTTTAATAAATGTATATATTGAAAAAAATATTTTTTTTTATTTTTTTTCTTAATGCTATCAATAGAATATTCATTTAACTTATTCACTAAATTTGCTTGTTTACTTATTTTTTTCCCATATATTACAATTTCACTTATTTGTCTCCTTTCCTTTTTAGTACATATGTTTTTATTGTTTTACACATAATCTTCTGATAATTCATCTTCTCATTAATTTTATTCTTGATATTCTTATCTTTATATTTTTTGCAAACATTTTTGTGTCTATTTCTAGCCGCTTTATATTCTTTCCACTTATTGATATTATATATTGATAAAGAATATATATTATACAATCTAATTTTATTTGTTTTTAGTCTCAGTAATTCATCATTAAACCATTTTACTCTATTATTATCGATTTTAACAGGTTTTCTTAATTTATTAAATCCTAATTCAATTATTTCGCTAAATTTTCTACTACTGTCATTAAGAAATCATATACATAGAGAATTCATCTAGAATAAAAAATGTTAGTCAATTTTGTTGATTTGAAATCACCCCAATATCGTATTTGGTATATTTCGTAAAAATATTACCGTATTTTTGGTATATTTAGTAAAATCAAATTGAAATTATTTCTTTGCTTTATTTTTATTTTTCTTTTGTTTGTATGTCAATCGATGTTAGTACAATTATTTATATTTTCTTATCAAGTTGGACGATTTCTTTTTAAAAAATTTTATTTAATATTTTTATTTTTATTTTTTTTATTTGTATGTTAATCGATGTATTTATGTACATTTGTGAATTTTGTATATATGTATTTCTTTATACAATTTGGACGATTTCTTTTTTGTAGACGATTTTTATTTAGGTGTATATTCTATTTCTGAACTTTTTTCCAAAAAGTGCGCCATTTATTTGTTTTTGTTTTTATTTTTATACATTTTATTAAACGAGTATTTCTACAGACTTCAAAGTTAAGTGCTTTTTAAATTTTTTTCATAAATTAAAATAATAAAAGTGGTGATTACAAATTTTAATCTGAAATATTTAGCAATATTAAGATCGTTATCATGTAATTACACAAACGCTTTATTGTTGTATAAATATATTTTTGGCGAAATATGAACTTTTGTTTTCCAACAAAATAAAATTACATTGATACAAATTCAAGACCTATTTAATGAAAATCATAAGAATAGTTAAAATATAATATAAAAGAATAGTTAAAATATAATATAAAACACAGGTACATAATAAATAGAAACATAAAAACATTACATTAAAAATATTTTTATATTTTTAAACATACCCTATGTATCTGCGTAAAGTATGTACATAACTATGCTATGTAAAAAAATTTATTTTTTTTTATTAAAGTTATAATTTATTAATTTTCTGCGAACTAATTTTTTTATTTCAAATAAGTTAGTTAGAGCACCTAGTTAGTTAGATCACAGTATTGCATTCTAATTATAAATTTTTCGCTCTAATTATACTTGCTTCGATTCACCATGGGGAAATAGTAAAAAAAAAAAATTGAATATTAGAAATAGGAAAATATATAAATATAAAATCAATTGTATTTTTTCTTGCAGTTGAAATTGCTGATTTTATAAAATTTATTTAAAATAATATTTATTTAAAAATATACCTTTACTTTAGTTTTGCTTAAAAATTTGAAATGAAATGCGACTTCTTTATATTTACCACATATTCTTTTATATTATCATTTGAAAATTTTATTTAAACCAAAATTTAGAAGTTTTTTAATAGTAAAGTGATCTATTTGCTTACGTATAAACTACTTTTAAAAATATTTCGTCAGTCCGTATATTTTATTTTGACATAAAATTTTAAACTTACTAGTTTTTAGGTATCTTACTTTTCTGCAACTAATATCTATTCCTCTACATGTATCTATTTTATTGCATGTACATATATTAGAATGTTTTAAGATATAAGATCATACTCACGCAAGTCAGGTTACTCTTGCATAATATGTAAAAGAAGCTAGCGGAATTTTGATGGTTGGTTTCATAGTTTTCCAGAAGAGAAACTATGTTTGAAATTTGGAAATCCAAATGTAATGAAAGTATCGAACATTAGGAAAAAAAAAAAAATTATTTGTGTGTGGAGATCATTTTGAGAAAAAATATTTGGGACATAGGCTAAAAACTGAGGCTGTTCCTACCTTGTTTTTGACTGAAATAAATAAACATTTGAAAATAAATAATAATTATTCAAGCACTAAATGCTATTCTAAAAAACATACAAGAAATTTTCATGTAGCTTATAATTTTTATTTAAAAAAATATTCGACAATTCATAAAAGGTTAGCTTTCAAAACATTCAAAAAAAAAATATTATTTACTTAAAAAATCAAAATAAAAAGTTAAGGCAAAAATTAAAAAAAGAAAAACAGGATTTATCTTTATGTAGCATTATTAATAGGCAGTTTCAATTGAGTAACAAAGCCAAAACATTTTTAGAAATTAATTTAAATTTTTAAAAATTGTCCGAAGAAGAAAAAAAGTTAGCATTAAATATTCATTTTAATTCACCTAAAGGTTATAAATTTTTGAGAAATGGAGTAAAGCTAAATTTGCCTCATTTTAGTTCCCTTAATAGAGGATCCTCATCAATCATTTAAATATAGGTCTTAAAGACAAAAATATAAATGAGTTAGGCATTATATTCTCGAATTCGATGAAATAGCCATTAGAAGGGGCCTATACTATAACTGGATGAAATTAGTGTTTTTTCTAATTATGGTTCCGGCAGAACAAAAGACATCGCAAAATACATATGCGTATTTTAGCTGAGAGGTTTAATTCATAATTGGAAATATGTTTTACACTACAGAAAAGTGAATAGGTAGTGAAGATCTTCAGAAAATTTTAAATCAGAACTTACAGGCAGTTTTCGATTTAGGTATTAATGTTAAGACAATTATATGTGACCAGGGGGCCAATAATAGGAAACGTTTCAAAATGCTAGGTTTTTCCATAAAGCCTTTTTTTTCCATTTTTTTCAAGGAGTTGAAAAGAAAATTTTTTGCTATTTTTGATTCAGTGCATTTAATCAAATCTCTTCGAAACAGTCTTCTAAAATACGATTTAATTACACATGGAGGAGTGGTTTCATTTAAAACTATACAATTTCTTTATTAGCATGAGAGTAATAATACAAAAAATTGTGTCCTATACTTTCGAAAAAACATATCTTTCCTAATTTATAAAATTGGGGTTACGGAATTGAGTACCGAAATATTTTCACAATATAAAAATAATAAGTGTTATTTACTGTTATCTCGTTTAAACCAGCAGGTTCTTGATAATTTATTTTTCTTAATTAGATTTAGAAATGGTTGTAGTAATAATCCGTCAGTGTATGAATATAGCAATATATTAGCCAAGATAATGTCTGTCAGGTTAATTAATCATACTTTTGAGCACTCAAATTGTGAGGAGGATGATGCTGAATTCTTACATATCAATGATTTAAATGATTATCATACAGTGTTCAGGCTTCATAAGCTGAGTTGTTACAACCTAAAAAAAGAACATACAACAAAGAATCAATATTCAACTATTAAAGTAAAATACTTATCTAATCATCCAGTTAAAAACAACTCCAAGCTCCAAACATCAGGACTATGAAGATGTGTATGTAAATGAATGCAATATTGCCATATCATTTGCATGATTAAAAAATTTATTTTGTTTTTAATTTAAGTTTTAAAAACTTCAATATTTAAAAAAAAAATCAATATTAATTTTTTAGAAATTTAAAACTGATTAGTACAACTGATTAGTCATTCGAGTACAAACACTGTAGATTGTAGAAGTCTGCAAGTAGTAGACGAAATACGCGTATCAGTTAAGTTAAGCTAATTTAGTTAAATTAAAAGGAAACTAGGTAGGTATTCAAATTTTTTAAAAATAAAAATTTTAAATATTTTACCAAAACGCTCTAAATCATAAAATAAAATTAAAAATATATTTTATAGATTTATAACTGATTAGTAGTTTTAAGAATTTTAACAAATAATTTTTTTGTGGTATTAATATTTTATATTTTAAATTATATATTTATATAATATAAATTATATTATAATATGAATTATAATTAAATTATAACATATTAAAAGTCATATTTTAAATATTTTGTATATTCAAAAAATAATTTTCAAATCTTACATAACTTTTAGAAAAACTAATTCTTTAAAGTTTTAATATGTAAGTTTTTAAAATCTTATATGTTGAAAAATCAGGGTAAATTACATTAGTCTTTCAATATGGTAACACCAGAAACTATATAAGCTTTTAATATACAATATGATCAATAGACGTGTTGATCAAGTCAAGTGTATTGAAATGTATGTTTGTATTCATTTACATATGTGTTTATATTTAAATATGATTTTATGTTAAAACGAGGAAGAGTGTAGTAGTGTATACTCTGTCAACTCTGGGATACCCGTATGACCGTTATATAAATATTATATCATTATTATAAACATCAATTACTTTTGGCAAAATTTCAGACACGCAGCTGTAATAGGTACAGAAAAATGCTCATTTGAAAAAAGAAGTTGTATGGCAGCTACCCGAACCCATGGACCAATATGGCTGGATTTAAATATCGAATCTATATCTACCCTTCTTCTTCTTTTCGTCTTTGCGTCACAAACGTAATGGCAAATTTATTATACCCTTTGACCTACAGTCATACGGGATAAAAAAACACTGAAAGATGGTGTAGGTAATTTTTTTATAGTATTATTTTCAATGGCTGGGGTTTTATATTTTAATCCTTGAAAGCTTGCGGTTTCATTGTGAAATTATCTAATAAATTGCGGTTTCTAGTTTCAAAGGGGTTAAAAAGTTAAAGCAAAAAAGTTATAAAAGAAAAATTTAAATTTGAGCGGTAAACTATAGTTTTATATTTATAAATTTTAAGTAATAAATTGAAATACGTGCTAATAATAAATAAATAAATAAATAAGTTAAAACAAATGTTTACTAGAATATTATAGTTTAAGGTTTGCTTTGTTTTTATAGTTTTATGTTATAGTTTGTACAGACATAGATACTTAGTTTTAAGAACCTACCTAGCTACTATGTACATGTTTATTATTTTTAAAATTTCGTTTTTTTAAAGGGTTTTTTATGCCGAATTAAATGTTATTCATTTAATTTATTATGATAACTTCAATCCCGATTTTTCCCTTTTCTAAAAATATAAAATGAAAATTAAATTTTTAAATTGATTGTGTTTTTGTTTTTTAATTAAACCAAATTTTTCAGATATTATTTTACTTTTTCCATCTCACCTATTTAATTTTATTTCTCAACAAGTATTCAATTATATACGATGTACGGAATTTTAATTGTACACACTAAATATCCAATTTTCATTTTGTAAAAATTCCTAAATTTAGTCTATTCTTAAAATTCATTTGATAGCTAAAAACAAATTCGTTTGTCTACTCTTCGCTATGATGTTATATTATTTCAATACCTAAATAGGTAAAATAAATATTTTAAAAAGAAAAATTTGATTGAATATTAGAAAAAAAATATTTATGCATACATACATAATATAGTGTATTATTTATATTTGATTAAGTTAAGCCAGTAGTTAAATATATGTATATTTACATTGGTTTTATCAGTATTACATTGAAACACACAAACTCATTAAAAAATAAAATGAATGTGCCAACTCTAAACTTTTTTTTACTATTTTTTACTTTTTTTTTTTAAGAAAATAATATAAAACAATGTGTAGGATGAGAAAGGTATATGTTTTTACAAATGTATAATATCGTTTTTTCTCTTTCGTGGGGCATTGGATTTCACAAAATATAGTGAGAGATTTTTTGTTCTACTTGCTTTATCTATATATGTATAATTTTTGGTTCCAATTACATAAATTACAATTAATGTAAAAAACTACATATTCCAATTACATAAATATACTACATATTACAATTATATAAATTACAACTAATATAAATATATTTAATATAAATTGTTAACACATAGAATACATAACATATTATTACATTTTTTAATAAAAGTTCATACTTAACAACAAATAATAAATTATTAAATACATAAGTACAACAAAATTAAAATCACAAAATATATTGTACATAAATCATATTATTACATATTACATAATTACACTATTACATTGAGTTAAACAAGCTATATATTCCATTATAATTACTTAAGTCATATTTTCAAACCGTAATACATATACCTCATAAATATATAACGTTAACAAATATATTAAGCAAATTTTCGAAAGGATGGACAAATTATTAAAGTTGCAAAAGTCCCACAAGGGTTTAATCGAAGCGATGGCTGACAGAATTCAGAGAGACGATAGCAGTAAAACTAGGTTCTACTATGCGCCCATTTTAGATGACTTACAATCATACTGGAATAATTTCAAGGAGACGCACTCCGAACTGCATCTGATATATACAACTAAGGCATTGGATGGAGATGATTATTTCGATGATGATGTGTATTCTAAAGTAGAAGAAATAGCGCTTACAGCGATGGAATGGTTGGTAAATAAAATTGAACAGTTAACACCAGTGTCAACAAATACATCAACACATGCCAGTGATGCAATCGAAGCTGGCCAACGAGGGCAAAATCATCAAGTAGTTCTACCTAGAATAAACTTGCCAAAATTTAATGGGGATTATGCGAATTGGCGCTCCTTTAGAGACTTGTTCATATCAGTGGTACATGACAATAACAGTTTATCAAAGGTTCAGAAGTTGCATTATTTAAAAGGGTGTCTGATAGGAGAAGCAGAAAAGTTATTAAGGAGCATTCCTGTTACCAACGAAGATTATGACCCAGCATGGCAAAAATTAAAGGATCGATATGAGAATAAACGAATTCTCACTTATACGCAATTAAATAAATTGTTAAATCAGAATAAAATACCAGTTGTAAACATTGTGGCAAGAGGCATCACACAATGTTGCATGAATCAAGACCTGAGCAGTCAAGCGCTATATCAGAAAATCCAAAATTTAACCATCAACAGTTTACAAATGACCCAAGTTCAAATAATCAATCGTCACGTTTTCAGGATACTACTCAAAACCTGACGTCTTGCATGGTCTCCAAGAGCTCCATGCAACAAGTTTTACTAGTCACAGCATTAGCTAAGGTTCTTGCACCGACAGGACAAGAAGTCGTGCTAAGAGCACTTATCGATCAAGGGTCGCAGGCTCTTTTGTGAGCGAAAAAATCGTCCAAAAGTTACAACTAAGGAGAGAGAAAGTATCAATTAATATTCAAGGCATTGGTAACACTCGAGTACAAAATATAAATGCAAAGGTTAAGTTTGTGGTTAAGAGCTTGCACAATATGAATCAAATAGAAGTACATGGATTCGTATTGAAAAAATTAACAAACATTAATCTAGGAGTCGATCATCATTGACACGAGTGGACTCACATACAAGGAATTGCATTGGCTGATCCTACCTTTTATGAATCGGGCAATGTGGATCTACTTTTGGGAGCTGATGTATATTCAAAAATTATACTAAATGGTATTATAAAAGGAGGCCCTGGGAAGCCTCTCGCACAAAATACAATATTTGGATGGATCTTGTCAGGAGAAGTTCACCAAAACGCACCCATTAAAACATTAAACAACTTTGATGTAACAACTTCATTAGAAAATCAAATAAAACAATTCTGGGAGTTAGAAAAGCTACCAGATGATAGAAAACACCACACACAAGAAGAGCAAGATTGTGAGGAATTCTATAAAAATACAACGGTCAGACTTACGTCTGGGAAATATCAAGTGTCGTTGCCACTAACTCAACCATCGCCTGCAAAACATTTGGGGGCATCCCGCAACATTGCTTTGCGATGACTGTATCAGTTGGAGGCTCGTTTTAAACGGGATTCAAAGTTCAAAGCTGACTATTCAAAGGTCATTAAGGACCTATCTACTTTTGGGACATATGGTCCCAATAACATTAAAGGAAAATATAAGTAAACTGAACTCGTCACAAGAAGAAGTCCATTCCACGTGCTATTTACCACATCATGGAGTGGTTAAGGAATCCAGCACTACAACAAAACTGAGAGTAGTATTTGACGCTTCACAAGCAACGGAAAGTGGAGTTTCATTGAATGATATCTCATTAAAGGGCCCGGTTATCCAAGATGATTTGGTGAACCTATTTATTCGTTGGCGTAGGCATAAAGTCGCTTTTACAGCCGACATCGAAAAAATGTATAGGCATATTTGGGTAAACGAAAGGCACGCAAATTACCAAAGGATATTATGGAAAGAGAATACAGAAGAGCCCGTTAAGGATTACAAACTTGTGACAGTTACATTTGGAACAAAAGGTGCACCGTATTTAGTAATCAAAACGCTACAAAGATTAGCATTGGACGAGGCAAAAAGGTACCCAATTGCATCAAAAATTACGTTGTCAGACTTTTATGTGGACGATTTGCTATCCGGTGCCGAAGATGTAGAAACAGCTCTATACATCCAAAAATAAATGATCGATCTAATGAACAGTGGAGGTTTTCCCTTACGTAAATGGATGTCAAACGCTTCGGAGTTAACCTCCAACAATGAAGCAACGAAATTGGTGTTACCATCTTCAGAAAAGGACGACCAAGTGAAAACGCTGGGAATCATGTGGAATCCAAAGGAAGATTGTTGTTCATACTCGTTACATTTAACACCAATACAACAATCTTATTCAAAACGAGAAATATTGTCCCAAATATCAAAATTGTTTAATCCGCTAGGCTGGCTTACTCCAATAATCATAATTGGGAAATTAATTATGCAAAAATTATGGTTGGAAGGGTTTAACTGGGATGACAACATCAGTGACTTGTTGAAGCAACAATGGATTAAATATTACACTCAGTTGGTGGACATCAATAATGGATTCAGTATTCAAAGGAAAATGCGGGAGTTGCCTATGCAGCAGTGGTTTATTTATGTACCACCGATTCAATGGGTTTAAGAAAGATAAGCTTAGTTGCTGCAAAAAGTAAAGTAGCTCCAGTGAAAACCATCTCTCTACCCAGATTAGAACTATGCGCCACCAATTTAGCTGCTAATCTTATCAAAACAGTAAAAGGATCATTGAAGTTGACTGAAAAAATATACACATATGGTTGGAGTGACTCAGAAATTGTATTGGCATGGCTCAAAGATCCTCCGAGCAAATGGACAACTTTTGTATCCAACCGTGTATCACATATACACGACGTTTTAGAAAAAAATATGTGCCAACTAAACAAAATCCGGCAGACTGTGAGTCAAGAAGTTTATTTCCAGCTGATTTAATAAATCATAAATTGTGGTGGCATGGTCCAGAGTGGTTATCTAAACCAAGAGAGTACTGGCCTACTCAAAGAAAAACTACAACTGATTTGGAAAAAAGAAAAACTATCATGTGTCATAGTACAACTTTTAAAGAAGAAATTTTTGAAACAAATTTTTCTAAATTAAGTAAATTAGTAATAGTATTAGCATATTGCAAACGATTTATTTTTAACTCAAGACCAAACAAAGATAACCGCACAGGACACTTATTAACGTCGGAATTACAACAAGCTATGCATCTACTTATAAGGAGATCACAAAATAGAAGTTTCTCGGATGAATTAATAACATTAAAGGGAGGTGAATCTTTGCCGAATAAAAATTCAATAGTCAAATTAAACCCATTTGTAGATCAAAGCGAATTATTAAGGGTAGGAGGTCGTTTAACAAATGCCAGCAACATAAGTTATAATGAGAAATTTCCTATATTTTTAAAAGATCAAAATCACTTCACGATGTTATTAATTGATCAGATTCATAAACAAACATTACATGGTGGTACTCAATTCATGCTCTATCATATTAGAAAAAATTATTGGATTACGAACGCCAGAAATTCAATTAGATCACAAATTCAAAAATGCATTACGTGTTTTAAACAAAAAGCTGAAACACGTAAACAACTAATAGAAAATTTACCACACGAACGAGTACAAATGGCAAGACCTTTTTCCAACTCTGGTTTAGATTACTGCGGTCTCTTCGAAGTGAAGTATCACAAATTTAAAGGTTCATCAAAATATAAAACATACGTCGCTCTTTTCATATGTATGGCTACCAAAGTCATACACTTGGAATTAGTCAGTGATATGTCGTCAGAAGGATTCATTTCAGCCTTTCGAAGATTCTGTGCGAGGAGAGGTCTATGCAAAAATATCTATTGCGATAATGGAACAAATTTTGTGGGAGCAAACAAAATTCTCACCAGGCAGAGCAAAAAGATGCTACATGATTTGGATATAAAAATTGCAGAATGTTTAACAAACCATGGAGTCACTTTTCATTTCAATCCGCTATCTTCTCCACATTTCGGAGGCTTATGGGAAGCTGATGTCAAGTCTACAAAACATCATCTAAAAAGAATTCTAAGCAACACCACCGTAACATTTGAAGAGTTCAACATCGTATTGTGTCAGATTGAAGCGTGTCTAAATTCACGATCCACAAGATACACACTCCATTGACACCATCACACTTCTTAATAGGTGATTCAATGTTATCCTCACCAGAAGAAGAAGTTGCCGATGTAAATATCCATAGGTTGAACCGATGGCAGTACTTACAATCATTAGTTCAAAATTTTTGGCGCAGATGGAATTCGGAGTACCTGTCAAGATTACAGCAACGCCCTAAATGGACAACGAAGGTGAAAAATATAAAACCAAATCAACTAGTTTTACTGAAAGAAGATAATTTGCCACCATACAGTACCGATCCACAAGAATTCACTCCATTGACACCAGCACACTTCCTAATAGGTGATTCAATGTTATCCTCACCACAAGAAGAAGTTGCCGATGTAAATATCCATAGGTTGAATCGATGGCAGTACTTACAATCATTAGTTCAAAATTTTTGGCGCAGATGGAATTCGGAGTACCTGTCAAGATTACAGCAACGCCCTAAATGGACAACGAAGGTGAAAAATATAAAACCAAATCAACTAGTTTTACTGAAAGAAGATAATCTGCCACCATGTTGTTATTAGCAGGAATAATCGAAACACATTCTGGCTCAGATGGACTAGTACGAGTTGTCACATTACGTACGAAGAATAACGTTTTAAAACGACCTATTACAAAAATTTGTCTGCTACCAAATAATTGATTCAACACTACGAAATTTATCACGCACCAAAATAACCTTATCACTACATTCTCGTCACACATCAGTTTAAAAAAAAAAAAAATTTTTTATTCTACTTAAAGCTAGTATAGTTATATTTTTTTGTTTAACTTACATATTTTTTGTTCTTAATTATTTCCGCTTTCCCGTTACATGCACAATGGTTAAAATTAATTCAAGATGAAGCTCTGATTTCAATGATGAAACATGACCTAAAACACACAAATCAACAGAATTAGTAAGATGTCAAAAATTAATTGGAAAAATTGGAACAATTGCTTCTAACTAAGTTTGTTTTTTTTTGACATCTCTTTGGGATGATGTCAAGGTCGGGAGTATGTTCAGGCTTCATAAGCTGAGTTGTTACAACCTAAAAAAAGAAACATACAACAAAGAATCAATATTCAACTATTAAAGTAAAATACTTATCTAATCATCCAGTCAAAAACAACTCCAAGCTCCAACCATCAGGACTCTGCTTTGAAACTGCAAACAGCAACAGTGATAATTAATAATTTCAACAGCAACATTGATAATTTTGAGATTTTTAACTAAAAATAGTTTTCTTTTAACAAATGTAAGAAATTGTTTGTTTACATTTGGTTCTGTACTATCGTTTTAATATGGTACCTAATCAAAATGTCAAATCAATTTTGTTTTATATCTATTATACATACCTATTAGACATCTGCACAAATGTATTCAAAAGCGCTTTCAAATCATTCTATAATAAGTAAAACTTTTCATATTCGGTTTTGAAAGCTTTCAAACCAAATGCATTCATTACAAATGATTATAAAATAGAGTAAATGAAATACAAAATTATTCTAGAATAGAATGAATATGTATTTGATTTATTATGTGTACCCGAAAATAGAATATTTATACTATTTGTATTTATATACCGAGTACACCAAATATAATAAAAATATTTATAGTATTTGTTTTAATATACCGAGTACACCAAATATAATAAAAAAAATTTTAATATGTACTACGTATAACCAGTATGTATTATATCGATGAGTAATATGTAGCTTTGTTTGTTTTATCACTGCTTTGTTTGTTTTTTGATCTTCTTTTTGTTTTTTATTTTTCTTTGTCATTATATTTAGAGTACTCGGTATACTTGGTATATTTTAAAATGTTTTGAAGTATTCAAATTTGATTTTCAAAACATCAAAGTATTTGTTAAAAAAAAAGCTTTTCAATATTTGTATTTGAAATACAACGAATAGAATAAATATAGTTAAGTTGTAGTTTGAGTATACACCATATTTAAATCGTTTTGAACGAATGGATAGAATTAGAGTACAGTATTTAAATACATTTGATAATTTTTATAAAGGAATATATTTGTGCAGATCTCTAATACCTATAAACAAATTATATCATACGTCAATTTCAATTTGTATAAAAGTTTATTATCAGTCATACCAACATTCTAACTTTCAATTTTCAATTGTTGAAAAATGAAGATAAAAGCAGTTCAGATAAAAGTAAAAAGAAACTCAAAATTATTAATTGTTAAAAAAATTAGTTTTCTTTTTTGAATCCACAAAAATTTTTTCTCATCACAGTTCTTACTTTACTTATACAATTTACAGTGATTAAAATTATACACTTACATAATTTCCTTTTATGAACACGACCAAATTGGTACATTTTGGATAAAGCTGATATTCATATTTATGGATTTATTTATTAACAATTTATTATATTTCAAATTTTATTTTGTTAATGAATTGTTTTTGTTTAAAAGGTTGTTGTTTTTTGTTATAAAATAATTTTTATTTTTTTATTAATTTTAATATTATTATATTTTAAAAAAGTGCTACCTAAAGGGTTTTTTATGCTGAGTGAAATATAAATTTTGAAAGCTTATTTATATACTTTTCCATAATATATTTCACCCGGCTTTTTTCTTTTAGAATTCTAAATTAAATAATAAAACCAATTTTCAATAAGACAAACAAACATTTTTAATTATATTTCTTTAGTAGTTAAAAACCTAAAATTATACAATATTTCAAATATTTTAAACTAAAAAAAATTTAAAATACTTAGGTGCATTAGAAGACAATTTATACAATTATTTTCTAACGATTTGAAATATTTGGAATAAGTAAAAAATGTAAGTTAAAAAAATCTAAAGCAAAAAAAAGAAACTTCATTCTTATTTTTCAATCAATAATATTTTTTTTATTTTATAATCAAAATATACACAAACTGCATACATACATGATACAGCGATAGATATGAATTACATAAAAAAAAAAATAAAACAAAAAAGAGAAGTGAAGAGAAGAAATATATAAAAATGTACGCACATCGATTGACATACAAACAAAAAAATAAAAAAACTAAAAATAAAAATAAAAATAAATTAAAATATGAGTAAATTGATTTTACGAAATAAAAAAATTTGTCTTTTTTGTTCTACGAGAATTCTCTATGGATATAGTTATTTATGCTACTATCTTCTAAGTTATCCAAGAACAAAATATTTTCGAAATTATTTTGTTCAATTCTTGTATAAAAAAGTCTTTATTAAACTTTATAAATGAGAACGTAATTCCCTGCATTACATTTTTTTCTGCACATATTTTGATGTATGTATACGATTTCATGATCAGCTATTTAACAATTTTTGTCAATATTGACTATGGTACCTAAGAAATAATCGACTAGGACATAATCTATAAGGGTTTTGGTGTCTTTTGTTATTGTAATATAATTTTTTACTGGCTGTTTCAAGCCAAAATCTTTAATTACTTTATCAATTTTAAATCTTTCATTATTTGAAGTTTTAAAATCTATGTTGAAATCCTCACATATTATCTTCAAACTTAACAAATTCATTTACCGTCATATTAGGTACTCTGAACAAGACTATAATATTACATTTAGTATTTGCCAGTTTTAATTCAAATATTAGAATCCATATTTAATAATCCATTGCTAGGCACTTAATCTGAGTAGATTCAATATTTTCATTGATATAAACTAATATTCCTCCTGTGTGTCTTGAATTGGAGCAAACTTGATACATGTTGTACCCAGCCAAACTGATCTCACTGTTTTCCATTTCTTCGGTAATGTGCAGTCAATACAATAAAATCATATTTGCTTTTCTTAATTATTTTTTCTACTTTAGCAAAATTTCCCGTTAGTCCTTGTATGTTCATCCTTAAACCGATCAAACTATTCTCATCTTTTGTGTCATTCTTTATAAAAATATTTTCATCTTTTCAAGGGAAATTTTTCTGTTTAATGTTGGACATGTTCTAAAATTTACTCTGTGATTTGCATCAAGGCCCAACTCATATTTATCATATGCTCTCATACAATTTTGCCAATCACTTGCTATTCAATCTTTTATTTTATGTTCACCTCAACATTTCAGGCAGATCTCATTTATAGCAGTACAGTTTTCAGCTTTATGGTTGTACAGTAAACATCTGTTACATTTTCTAAAATCATAACTCTCATACACTCTCCACATGTCCCTTATAGTTGTACAGTAAACATCTGTTACATTTTCTAAAATCATAACTCTCATACACTCTACACATGTCCCACCCTATTCTCATTCTACCTTCTTCTAAAATTTTTTTATAGTCTTTGATATATAATTCCTCAATCGCATAAAATAATAAATCTGTAAAACCGAGATTTTATCTTTAAATTGATTTACATACTCTGACAATTTTTATTTTATCCCTACTAGTTTGAGCTAATATTTTTCCAATTACTTCATTTTGATATTAATCCCACATACCAAATACTAATATCCTTGTATTTGGCTCATACTTATCTTTTAATTTATTTTCAACTTGATTTTTGATATTTTCCTATGATTCGATATATTTACAAAAAACAGCTACAGTTCCATCCCTTTTATTCGATATTCCATTTATATTCAAATTCATGTTTACTGGGTTAATTTTACGTTTTAATTCCATTTTAGTTGTGTCAGAAGTTTGATTATTTTAGGGTCTTACAATAACAATAGGATCTTTTTTCACCACATCAGAAAATGATTGTTTTTTTTCAACTTTGCTACGATTATTTAAATTTAGTTCTTTAAAAATATTTTCACCTTGGATGTTTCAGTCTTCTGCTGACACTTACATTTTTCTGATGTTGATCGCGTGAATTTTTTAATGTTAATAATCTTTCGACATAGCGGGTTTCTATTGCTTCAAGTAAGTTTATTATTTCGAATTAGTTTTTCTTTAATGACTCATCAAATTTATTTTTGTATTCCTCTAGTTGGGATCGATTTTTTTAACTTTATCCCTAATACTGTTTAATACCACATCAACTGTTTGATATATAATCAGTGTACTCCTCACACATGAATCTGATTGGGTGATTTTCTGAAATGCCAATAACAGATTCATTAAGTTCAGAACATTTGATTCGGCTGAACTAGATTTTTCAGCAAACTCCTTCACACATTATTCCTGTTTCTCCTCTGATTATTTTTTTGCATTGATGGCACGCCGCCATTTCTATTAGTGTAAATTTTGTATTTAAACAATTTAAAAAATTAATTTTTTATTTTTCTTTTTATAGCATAAATTTTACCTCTGGCTGGCTCAAACAATAAATTTTATTTTTTTGCTTTCTGCACATTCAGCCATTATAAACTAATTATCATACCTTCCTAAATTTTGATTTCGTTTTCAAACAGAAAAAAAAATAACATAATATTCTATATTTTTATAGTTATGCTTAAATGAGATTATTGAGAGAATTAAACTGTAAAATATATTTCCAATTTTTAATGTTTGTGTGATCAATTATAAATCAACTACAAAAGTCAACATTTTTATACCCTACACCTATGGAATATCTTAATCAAATTTGTACTGCAGGTTACTAGTAATGAAACTGCGGCGTGGATTGCGTAAGGTCGGGATTGTACTATGGGTTCGGAACCTAGAACTTTTTGATCAAATTTAAGCCAAACGAGCATAATTCCGAAACCAATGATGAAAAACCTCCAAATTTGGTATCAATGTGTCCCTTCCTATTTCTTTAGGGTCCTTGAAATTTGGGACCATTTGGGACCATTGGAGTGGGTCGGGGACCAGCCACACATTTTCGAAGACCTTAAAGCATATCTTTAAAAATAATAAAAATAGCAACTTGAAAGAAATGTAGACGCTTCAAATTTGTCACAAGGAAGTTCTATACTATTTCTTACGTGTCCCCCTAATTTGGGATTAATTGGATTAGTGGTTCAGTATCTCTCTTAGACCCCCCAAGGTTTAAAAGCTTATCATCGAAAATAATAAAAATAGTAACTTAAAATTAAGATAAAACGTTCCAATTGTGTACAATGGTTAACTAAAATTGAAGGTATGGCGGGGACTACATATGTTAACTAAACATATAACATATGTAGTTAACATATGTTAACTACATATGTTACAAAAATCGGAGCATGGTTTCGGGTTCTGGAACCTTTGAAAAGTTCAAGGGCTAGCGAACGTATGTATAAAAAAGGGCCGTAAATCAAAAACTAATGACACATTTTTGATGAAATTTAAACTCTAGGTTACTAGTAATGAAAGTACCGCGGGGATTGTATCTGGTTGAGCTCGGACAATGAGTTCGGATTCTAGAAGCTTTTGATCAAATTGAGGCAAAACGAATATAACTTTGAAACAAAATAAGATAGAACATTAAGATTTGGTGCACAGGTGTTTCTTCTTATTTGCTTTGTGTACGTGAAATTTTGGATGAATTGGAATAGCGGTTTTCGTACCACCCCCACTGCTAGCAAAACTTAAAAAAATTATCCGAAATTAATAAACACAGGAACTTAAAATAAATATAGAACCTTTAAATTTTGTGATAACGGTGTTTTTTCTTATTTCCTTTTTGTCCCCGAAATTTAGACTTAATTGTTTTGGTGGTTCAAAAATCCCAAAATTAAAAAACTTAACTTCGAAATTAATAAAGATAGAAACTTCAAATTTGATACACTATTTCCTATTTCCGTTCTCATTTAACACTTTTATATTTTTAAAAGACTAAGAATTTTACTATAAAACATATTATGTATTATATTTTATAAATTAAAAACAAAATATTTTTTTAATAAACGATAAAATTTTTTTTATTTTAATTTTTATTATATCTAATATTTTATTGAATTATTATCATTGGTAATATATAATTAAGATATTGTGTACAATACTTTAGTTGTGTAAAAATATATTTCCTGCATGTATGTAAAATTTATTTTTTATATTTAATTGAATTATATGAAAAGTTCTAAAATTGACATTGTATTTTAGAAATACATTTATTGCATATTTTTTTTTTTTTATTACAAGGTTTTCTAATAGTTACATATACTATGTTATTAACTTTATAAACATTTTTATTACCATTAATACTTTTATTACTACTATTACGTCTACTATTATCATTAATATTATTGTTACTATCAATACTAAAAATATTATTATTAGTATCACTATTCTTACTATTACTACTTATATTATTTAAATCACTATTTTTATTAGTATCGTTATTACAACTATTAAACTGTTATCTACAATAGCGTTAGAATTGTGCGTACTCAGATTCAAACCCATATTAATAAGTCCGTCTGTTAAATATTACGTTGGACTGAATTGAAAGAGGGGATTTTAACTCACTTAGATTAACGAGCGTCGTGTGAGGTTTCGATGTTTCTGTTGAAAAACCTATTAACACGCTAATGTTATTATCGATGGAATTATTACCATCGTTTAAAGTGAAAAACCTACTAACACGCTAATGTTATTATCGATGGAATCATTACCATCGTGTAAAGTGACCGACCCGTTAAGGATTCCAACGTTGAAATGAAATTACCTACCGTTTTTTCATCGAATTAAATTTTTTTTCAATTTTTAACATTTGACATTTGTATTGCTGCCGGAGGGGTTGTGCAGCAAGTCTCGCAATATCACACTAAACGGCAACAAACCCTTATAAATCTATTTTGACTATATATTCATTTGGTTATAGTTAAATAGCTTTTTATTAAAGAATGTACAAATGTATAGAAACAAAAATTGACTATTGTCATCTGAAAGATGTAAGAAACCTTTATTTTTTATAATGTTGTATTACAACCCAAATGTTGAATTTATTAAAATATTTCGGCCTTTTCGTACTCTGTTTTAGTAGTTTAATATATTTAATATGGATAAAAACTAGATTTTACTACAAAAATACACATTGTAAATGAGTATTTTTTCTTCTAAATGTAAAATTAACGTTAAATTTGTTTAAAACAATATTTGAAGCTTTCGTACATTTATTGCTCATTTATGAGGTTCATTTTGTCATAACTAACTCCATTTTTGTCAAAAATGAAAAAGATCATTTTGTGACTTCTATACAAATTTTGATTTACAAGTTTATGTTATGTTAATGTAACAATAATTAATTTTCGTATTTTTACCATTTTCATAGATATAAGGTTCCATAGCAGATAAATCAGTTTTAGATTGTTCTTCAGGTTTAACCAGATTATTGCTTTTTTTTAAACTGTAATTTTCACTGTTGTAATATCTGTAGTAAAGTTTTCCTTGTGCATTTTTCCTTTTTTGTTTATAATAATATGTATGCTAAAAGAAAACAACACAGAATTTATTTATATTCAAGTATACATACTATACAGAATACTTTATTTTCTCCTGGAAATGCCAACTCAATTTGATTTGATTTTTAAAGCAACGAAATTTTCACTAGTTATATTCTTCTTCTATAACTATACGCCTAAGATTATTCCTTTGTGGTATTTGTGGATTTAAAAACTTTTAACACTAAACTAAATAATTAATATTTAATAATCTAAAGCTAAAAACTATTATAAAATTTAATATAATAATAATATATAATAATAAATAATTAATATTTAATAAACTTCATATATATTATAAACTTTATATACATATTGCAAGTTTGTTATACCCTATTCACACTACGCGAAATTAACATGTTATCTGCGTTAACGCGTTATTTAGTTGTTCAAATTTCCAAGTAACTAGAAATTTGTATGAAAACAAATTGTCAAAAGTATTGTAAAAATAACATGTTACTCAGTTTAACATGTTATTTTTCAAGGTTGTGTACTTCAGTTTTTTAATATAATCGATATTTTTTCGATTAATCGAAGTTTTTTTGAATTTTCATACCCTTGGATTACAACTGTCTTGAAATTTGAAATTTGAATCAATCATAGTTAATTATAAAAAAAAAAAAAAAATTGAATCAATAATTATTCGTAATTTGCAATATAGAAAGGTAAGTATATAATTTAAATTTGTAATAGTAATATTTAATAAAAATGATATATGTACGTGAAATATTAACTAAATTTTTATTTGCAGATGTCTGAAAAAAAAGAAAAAAAAAAAAGTTTTCTGGAATGATGAACAATTCAAAGTTTTTATGAATATTTGGAAAGAGAAAAAGGGAGACTTAAACAAAGCTAAAAGAAATTCCTATATCATTTTAGAAATGCAAAACGAACTTGAAATCAATGGAATTATAGCAAGTGTGGCTGATATAAAATCGAGGATGCACAATTTAAAATCAAAATATAGGTATGTAATTTTTTTTTCAACATATTTTTATAACAGTAACAAGATTTATTTTTAGGAAAGAAAAAAAGGATATTGGTCCAACAGGAGGATTACCTTCTGAGTGGGAATTCTTCGATGATATGAAGGATATTCTGGAGTCCATCAAATTTATTAATTCCATCGATTTTATGGACGAATGCTTTGAAGGTAAAAAAAAAATTTTTTTTATATTAATATATGTATTTATTTTTCCCATTTTCATAGATATAAGGTTCCATAGCAGATAAATCAGTTTTAGATTGTATTTTTCAATGTTTTTTTTTGTAGATTCTACATTCGACATGGTAATGTCACCATAACCAGTGTTTTCATCACCATCACCACCACCAATATTTACATCTTCATCATCATTACCACCACCAAAAGTATCTAAATTCAATTCATTACCATCAACAACCAAGTCATTATTATTATCTACGGCAACTACCAAGTCATCATTGCCATCAACATCAACTACCAAGTCATCATTATTATCTACGGCAACATCAAATTCATCATTATGTAGATGATATCAAGCCCATCCAGTGGAAGAAAAAAATTTAAAAAAAATGTTAATAATGAAGCTTTAAACAGCTTAGATTATGGAATAGCGGAAATGAAAAAATATATAGAGTTCAATGAGGAAAATGAAAAACACATAAGAGAAAATGAAAATAAGTTAATATCATTTGAAGAAAGAAAAACTATAACTTTAGAAAAATTATATGAATAGACTGTTAAATTCAATGTATTATTGTTAAAAAAATTATAAATCCATAAAATGAAATAAAAAATAAACTTACTGAAATATAAACTAATAGCATTTCTTATTGAAATTCCGCTACGTGCATTTAAATTTACAGTTAAATTTGGTTGTGTTCTATTTAACATTCTTTCTATTTCCACCTGTTGTTGTTGGGTTAACTTTATCTTTATGCCTATTTAAAAAATTACTAGTATTGCCCTGTGCTCGAAATTCGAGCTATTTTTGCTTTTAAGTTAACATATAAAATTCGTTTTGTGTAAATTATATTAGACTATACATAATAAAAGTTATGCCAACAGTGTTGTTAACAATTCTTGCGCTTGAAATTTGCTTAAAAAAAATTTATAATTTTTTTTAATTATTAAAACGTTGTTAAGTACCGATTTTTGAATTTTATTTCTATAGCTTAAGCCGCTTTAAAGAGAGGATAAATTGGTACAGTTAAATTAAATTAAAATATTAAATACATGTAAATATTATTCTAATAAATACATAATTCTAAACATATACATATATTTATTGAAGTCAAGAACCCAAAATTCGAGTTAATGCTGTCCTTCATATAGCAAACTGTACTTTTTTCTAAACATTTTAGTACGATATGAACTATGTTGTACGTATTCTGTATCCTAATTAAAAAACTCTATGAATACATAATATGTGCAACAAAATTTAACAAATCTTAATTCATAAGTTTAGTATTTAGTATTATATTAAATTGCCAGAACTGCCAGAACTACAAATAATAGTCAAGTTGACCGAAGTCTTTTTTTAAATCTCAATCTTAAGATTTATAGCAAAAAAAAAAGTTTTTCAATAAATCACAGAATAAATTTTTCCTACCCTTTTTCATTTTTAAATTAAATAGCTACATAGGTAAATTTTTACTACAAATGTATGCCTATTTAAAGTTCTGAAAACATGCGAAAAATGATTCTGAATTCCTTAGTTTACTTTATACCTTTTTGTCTACATAGTTTATTTATTTAATATTTACTAAGTTTTTTATTGACAAAAATATATTTCTATACATGGTCATGAGCCATGACTCATAAATTTCTTAAAACAAATAAATATTATTGCTTTTATTCCTTTATTAGGAGTAAACTCTTTTCTACTCTCAACTATTGCCTGCTACTTCAGCCCTTGTAAAAGAGTATATGACAGAGTAGATAAATAATTTCCGGCAGATGGCTTTAATTAAAATTCTCTTGAATAGGTTATGTTAAATCATATTTTTTTTTATTTGATAACCAATAAGCAATTTTATTTGATAACCAATGGAAGGGGGTAACCATTTTAAAAAATATTCTTTATATTTATATCAGCAATAAACCTTAATTTTTTCACTTTATTAATATTTAAATACTATTAAATATAATTAACTTCTCAAATGACAGGTAGTTTTAAAATGTCAATATATATATGACGATTAATCTGACAATTATGTACTCCTGAAACAAAAATTAGCGTTCCATTTACAAACTACGCCTATCTAATCTTCATGTACACTTTTTGATATATAAAATTCGTTCGTTTTGTCAAAGTAAAACTAAAAATAGTTTTTTTATTATAAAAAAACATTATTCGATGTTGAAAGTGTGAAGTGCGCGTACAATATTTAATTTATCAAAAATATTTATTTGAATGTTTTAATTTAGTACCTACAAAAAATATTTTTAATTTCATATTATAGGTATTTTGAATATAAGATATTTTTTAATAAAAATTATTGTAAAAAAATATTATTTTTTAAAACATAATATTAGAAATATAAGAAAAACCAATAATAATATTTTTATACATTTTGTCAATATTTGTAAATTTTAAAAATCCGAGATACAGTACATTGCGTTACGCTTATTTTCGCTGCTCTAATGTAAGTTTATGTTCCTATTTATTTCTCAATTTTTTTGACAGAAATTATACGCTGTATGCTTAGGAACAAATAACTGTTTTTGAGAAAGATAATTTTTTTAGTTTTGCAAACACATTGTACTGTAGGTATTTTCAATTTATTTGAATATTTGTATGTTTTAAAATAAATTATTTAAAAAAAAATGTTATTTTAAAATATTTTATTTTTAAACTTTAATCGCAGCAGCGTAAGAAAAAACAATTACAATATGTATTTTTATACACTTTTTCAATTTTTAAATTTTAAAACTCTGAGGTACAGTACGTCGCGTATGCTTTCATGTAAATTTTTTAAATAACTAATTATTTCAAAATTTTTTGACAGAAACTGAATGCCGTACATGCTGATTTTGGCTGATCCATAAGAAATAAATCATTTTTCTTAAGAAATATTATTTTTTTTAAGTTTTTGCATATTTCAGAAGTCGGTTTTAAATTTTACAAAAAACTTAACAAAAAGCAACAACAATTTACGATTTACAAAAATTTTTTTTTTTAGTACCTACTGTATTATAATAAATTGCAAACAAAAACAAAATACAGTACTTTTCGGTTATAACGACCATTATGGGACGGAAAATATTCGTCGTAATAAACGAATGTCGTTTTAAAAGAATGCTGTGAATTTTGAAAAATTAGTATAAGACTTGAACATTGTAGAATGTGCTGATTCTAGAATGGACACTTCGAACTCATTTACTAAAATTTTATTTGATATGTCAGCCCCAAGCCTATGTATAGTGCTTTTTCTTCTATTGAAATTTTTTTTGTATTTTTGATGTATTATAATTTTTTTTATATTCAAAACTAAATAAAAACGAGGAAGATTATAGTTGCCCTTGTCAACTTTTAGATACCCGTGCATACCCACTAACCGTTATTTATTTCCCCTATGCTATTATAAATATTACAAAAAAAATATAAGAAAGTAAAATAGTTTAAAAAAAATTTAACTTATTAGGTATCCCATAATTTTTGATTAACTTATTATCCCATAAAAAAAAAAAAATAGCCCACCCTTAAAGTTGGTCCGAGTGATGTCCAACTTTGCCAACTAACTTGTCCTATTACATTATCTGCCCAGTTTTGAATTTAACCTCGTAGCTTCATTAGATTCACAGTTATCGAATTGATTACTTTGTATGGCAGCTGCCCGAAAACGGGTCCGTAACATTTTGAAACTTCATATAAGTGCTCGATTCATTATACAGGGTGTTCCCGACTCGATGGTCTTCCTTCAAATGGATGATCGGGCATATCGAGCAGAACAAAAAATTGTATGGGAGGGGGGGGGTCTATTTTCATTAGTTTAGAAGTTATGGGGCCTTAACTGTTTTTCGACCATAATTTAGTTTTATTTCGATAAAATTGGAACCAAATAAAATAAAACAAAAAAAAGTATAGCATTTAAATGCTTATTAATGCAGATTTCTTAAGTACTATCAAACATTACTCTAAAGTTTGTCAGCCTGAGGTTATAAGGGCTTAAAGTCCAATATTTTTAACAAAATATCAATTAAATCCCTTTTATCAAGAAAATAACGGTATTAACATAACAGTTTTTTTTCTTCAAAATATTACCCTTATCTTTCCCTGCATTTTGAGTATACTAGCACTTTTATAGCTCAAAAACTTTGAAAGTTATAAAGTAAAAACTTTTTTGTGATACCTGAAATTTAGTTAACTTTTTTGTGATACCAAAAATTTTTTTCAAAAAAATTAAAATTTAGTTAAATTTCAGGTATCACAAAAAAGTTTTTACTTTATAACTTTCAAAGTTCTTGAGCTATAAAAGTGCTAGTATACTCAAAATGCAGGGAAAGAGAAGGGTAATATTTTGAAGTAAAAAAACTGTTATGTTAATACCGTTATTTTCTTGATAATTGCTGTGTTTTCTATTTTATTATCGAGCCCTTTACCAACTCTCCGAAAACGTTTTTCCGAGTCCGCCATATCAATTTTGAATGGATAAGGTTTCATTACAAATTCAGTCAGTTTAAACGCCGAATCTCCTGTCAATACTGGAGGTATACACAAACTGATTTAATGGTTCTCGTATTTTGTTGCAGTATGTTTCGCAAGCTATTATTGTTGAACCAAAAAAAGATCAAAATGCAGATGAACCTAAAAAAGTGGTTAAAGCTAATATTGATCCGATTTCAGGGGGATTCAAACTAAGGGGAATGAAAGGTACAAAAAAAGGGTCCTTAGTTGTTGTTTGTGAGGATGACTTATCTGGCGGAAAATTTAAAGCAGCAGCAGAAAATGCATTAGGCGATGACTATAAAATTAATGTAGTAAAATCTAGAAAACCTCGAGTTCGTATAATAGGAATCACTGAAGATATAAAGGAAGGTGACGTAGTAAATAATTTAAAAGTTCAAAACGATTACCTGTCTAAACAATAGTGATATGGAACTCAAAGTATTTTTCAAAGGTAAACATAAATTTAATCCATATATAGCGGTGATAGAGACCGATGTTGATTCCTATAATCAGATTATGAAGGAAGGAAGTGTTAGGCTAGGATGGGACTATTGCAGAGTCTATGATGGTATATTTATAATAAGATGCTATAAGTGTTTAGGATATCAACACCTAAGTAAGGATTGCACTGCTACTACAAAATCTTGTTTTAAGTGCGCGAAGGATTATGATGAGAACCATAAATGTAACAAGAGTGAATATGAGTGTATTAGTTGTGTAAAATTGAATAGGGACTTTAAATTAAATTTAAACACTTGCCACAATGCCTTTGATACTGAAAGTTGTAAAGTTTTTAAGAGAAAGATAAATATTGAAAGGAGAAAAATATTTTAGCAATTAAATGATAATTCAGCAACGCAAGTAAATCAGAAGTGTACCAAACATATAAATCAAGAACAAAATAAGGAAATTTTTAAAGGTTTTTATACAAATATACAAGGGTTGATTAATAACTTCAATGTAATTGAATTATTTGGTAATAGTGGAGAACATGATTGCTACTGACAACTTGGTAAAGATCAATAATTATAACATGGTAAGAGTAAATAGTGATTCAAGACACACTGGTGGTATTCTAATTTATATAAAGGATCACTGGTATTCTAAAGTATTGAAGTCCTTTAATTATGGTAGGAATCTGTGGTACATAGTAGTAAGGATAAAACTAAAGTCTTTCAGCTTGATATTGATAACATTGTACAAATCACCTAACAGTGCTTATCCACAAGGAACTTTTATTAATCACTTAAATGATATAAATTGTGAGTGAACCTGCTAGAATAACGAATACGAGTAGAACTCTTATTGATTATGTTGTAACTAACCACAAAAAATTAATAACAGCTAAAATCGATAAAAATAACAAAATTAGTGATCATGAGGCGATTGAAATAAACATTAAAGAAAACAATAGTATTACCAGTATTTTGTTCAAATCAATAAAAATTCTCAGATATGAAAAAAGCTTATTTCGCAATTTGATATTCGGCAGTCAAATTATGACTACATTTTTCTCGGTTGGCATTAATGAAAAAGCTAACATTTTTAGTAACGAGTTGCACAACATTTAGCTAGGTATATAACACTAAATAACAATCGAAATCCTTGGTTTAATCGTTTACTTCGTCAAATGAAAAACGAGAAAATTAATTGGTACTATCAAGCAATTTCAACAGGCAATGAAACCCATTGGAATAGATATAAATTAGAGAGAAACAAATATAAAAAAGAGTTTGATAAAGCTAAGAACTCGTATATATGTAATAAAATTTTAAACACCGAACAGTCAAAAATGTGGAAAACAATAAAACCGGTTGTTTTAAATGAGGGTAAAAGAAAGATCAATAATATAAGTTTTAATGGCATAATTTGTCGAAATAATATTGACATTGCAAATAATTTTAATAAATACTTTGTAAATAGCGTAATAGACATTAATAACAGTATCCCAAATGTAGCATATCAGAATATAATTTTAAGCAACAGTACAAGTACGTTTAAATTTAAAGCAATTAATTCAACTAATTTAAAAACCACATTAAAATCAATGAACAACAAAAAGGATTTCAATGGATTAAAAGTGAAAATGATTCTTGATTCGTATGATCTTATATCACGTAATCTAATTGATATTATTAATGAATCATTATCTACTTGAGTATTATTTCCTGAAAACTGGAAGGAGACTGTAGTTACACCTGTGGAAAAGGTTAATAATACTAAATTATGTAGTGAATTCAGACTAATCAGCATGATGAATATCGAGTCGAAAATTATGGAGAAGATTGTATACGCTCAGCTTGTGGAATATTTGATAAAAACAATTGATAAAAACATTCTAGTAGCAAAATTGGATGCGATAGGTATAAAAAATACAGAGGTATGTTGGTTTAAGTCATATTTGGCGAATCGCAGACAAAGAACCAAAGTTAATGATGTTCTATCTCATGCAGTCGACGTGTTATTTGGGGTTCCTCAGGGCTCTATGCTCGGGGTACTTCTGTTTCTAAACTACATAAATGACATGGTGACTGCAGTAAACTTTGCTAAGTGGATATTTTTTGCGGACGACTCGCTTTTATACACTTATGGTGATTCGGTTGCAGTTCAGTTGAATAGGGATTTAAAAAATATAAATGATTGGTTAATTAGGAATAGGTTAAAACTTAATGTCGAAAAAACAAAATATATGATTATAAATGGTAACTCAGATGATCAAATAGTAATTGATGGTGTCACTTTAGATAAGGTTTATGAAATTAAATATTTAGGATTATATATAGATAATAGGCTTAAATTTGATGTACATATTAATTATATGTGTAAGAATATTTAAAAAAAAAACGTACTTTTTAAGAAAGATTAGGGATAAGATAGAAAAGTGCAATAATGGTTTATAATGCTATTATTAAGCCTCATTTTGAACTTTACTTGAGTATCATAGCATTTGTTAGCAATGAGCAAGTAAATATATTACAGAAACTGCAGAATAAGAATATGAGGATTATCTTGAAATGTGCCAGATTAACACATATACGGGACATGTTACGCTCGTTAGGCTGGTTAAATGTTAAGCAGAAATTAGTGTATAATGCGTTAGTGTTAGTCTTTAAAATAAAAAATAATATGATGCCTAAATATTTATCTGATAAATTAGTTTACGTAGGTGAGGTTCAGCATTATAATTTGCGAAATATTTTTAATTTTAAGTTGCAATTTTTCAGAACAAATACTGCTCAGAATAATTTAATGTACAAGGATTTCAAATTATATAATGAGCTGGCTGTAGATATTAAAACTCAATCTAGTCTATTTCTCTAGTCTATCTTCTAGTCTATTCAAAAGAAAATTGTTAAATAATATAAAGAATTGATATTTGCTTGATTAACCAAAGCTTTTAATTGTAATATAATTTATAAAATGAAGTTGAATTGAATTTTTAAAAATTTAATGTAATAGTTTTTTTAAGAAACTAAATAAATATATAAAATAAAATAAAAATAAAAGTTTTAAATAAATTAATATATAATTAATTAGATATTAATCGCAACTCATTTTAATTTTATTAAATTTTCAATTTTTAAATTATAAAATCTTAAAATTTCACGGTTTATTCCTTCACTTTGTACTGAAATAGATTGTGACAAAACTTCTGTGGAGTAGGATGACTGTGGAGTATTTTTATCTTTATTATTGTGATCCTTCTATAGTGTAAGCTTTTTCTCAAATTCAACTATAACACCAAGTTGATTATGTGGAATAAGCATCGCAACATGATGTAATTCCATGTCAAAAATATTTTGAAATGATACATTTTTTTCTAAAAGAATATTATGTTAAAAAACCTTTGCCTACATCTTTCATAACCAAATTTACCTAAACACAATTGAAAAATGTATGTTGAATTTTTAGGAGCGATGTCTTCTAAAAGCTGTTTTAATTGAATCAATTCGGTTGACGCTTGAGTAGTATCATGAACAGATGAAGAAATTTCATGTGAATATCTTTCAGATTCTGTTAATAAAGTTAGTGATGCTTCAGCCATTTCATCAAGAACGTTTGAATCAGTTTGAGAATTTTGCTTAGAAGCAGTATGTGGATTTATAGTGAAGCAGTTTCAGGATGCAGTCGTTGTTTGGTCGTCTTTTAACAGATAGTTGACTACCGTCGAAAGATTAAAATCATCCATAGTTTAACAATTTATTTTAAATTTTTTTGATAAGAAATATTTACAAAAATTACAAATACACCAAATCAAGGGCTATTTTTAATTTTAAGTAATGAATATAGTTAAGACTTAGATTCTGGTAAAAAAATATATGAAAAAGCAATTATAGGAAAGAAGTAATATGGAAATGAAAATTTTTAAGTTGGAGGAAATAATAAATTCTTAATATAATTTTAATTATTTTATTAATGAATAGAAAATGAAATATATTTTTTTAATCTTGTAGCTTCGGATCCGTTTTTCAATTTATATATATGAGCAGGCAAACTGCAAAATTCGTCAATTAATTTAAATTCAACGATATCAATAATACTTCTATTTAAAATATGTACTTCCAAATGATTGAGATGAACGCATTCAGCTGTTTTTTATAAAGCGGACTATCTAAAAGCGGAAATTAATAATAAAATGCTTCTATAGATTCTGAATGAGAACCAAGAAGATTATGAAATTGGAAACCGTCGACGTATAAAAAATAAGGCAATGCAATACATTCCGGATCAAGACATCAAACTTTGTTTTTCCATAATTTCCATTGTACAAAATTTGATATTCCATTATGTAAATTATCTGACAAATTTCTCATATTTGTCAACATTTTGGGAATTCTGCTATCATTACTTAAAGTACGGCGGGGATTGCATATGGGCGCAATCGGCCCATGGGTTCGGATTCTGGACCTTTGAATTGTTCTAAGGGCCATGGAACATATACAAAATAAGGATGAACTAAACGAGCTACAATCATGAATTTTGTGGTGTAAGTTACTAGTAATGAGACTATGGCGGGGACTGCGTACGATCGAGTTCGGATCATGGGTTCCGAACAAGCCAAACAAGCAATTTAGGCCAAACAAGCATAATTCCGAAACCAATGAAGATAAAACCTTCAAATTTGGTATCAGTGTGCCTCTTCCTATGTCCTTAGAGTCCATTAGAGTCCAATTTAGGACCAATTGGAGTAGTAGGTCGGGGTCCATCCACACAGATCTGAAGACTTTAAAGCATATCATTGAAATTATTAAAAAAATAGCTTCAAATTAAGATAAAACGTTCCAATTTTGTACAAGGGTTCACTAGTATTGAAAGAACGGCGCGGACTGCACATAGGCGGACTCTGACTATGGGTTCGGATTCTGGAATTTTTTCATCGAATTTAGGCCAAGCGAGTATGATTGCGAATTCAAAGAAGTTAGAACCTCCAAATTAGGTATCAGGATGTTCCTTTCTATTCCCTGGGGGTCCTAGAAAATTGGAACCAATTGAAATAATGGACTGGGACCATCCATATAGTTTTGAAAATAATAGATAGTAACTTCAAAAAAACGTAGAAGCTTCAAATTTGGCACAAGGCTGTTCTTTATTATTTCCTACGTTTTCCCTTAATGTGATCAACTGCAGTGGTGGTTCAGGTTACTCTCTTAGACCTCTAAAGGTTGAAAGGCTTATCATCAGTAACAAATTCCCAAGATCTACCATCAATTTTTTATTTTCTACATTTTATGGGACTAGTACTACTTTAGTAAAAGTATATATTGAAAAAAATATTTTTTTTTATTTTATTTTATTTTATACTTTTTAGTTTTAATTCAATTTTTTTACACAATTATTTATATAAAATTATTAAATACAATATTTAATTTGACAATTCATTAATAGTTATAATCGGTTTATCATAATTTATCCCCTTTAGTAAATTTATCTAAATTAATTTAAATTTTATATCAGAAGACAAAAATATCATTATAAAAGCATTATAAGTACCTACTTGATAAAATCTTTATCTAACTATCTAGTTTGTTAAACAAAATTGTTTTATATTTATTAAGTATCTTTAAGTCTGAATACATTTTTGCACGTTGTACATATGTATGTATGTTTGTAAATACCTAGTTCTTTGTTTAAGGTCCTTTATAATATTTCTGCATACATATACATACATAAGCTCATAATAATATAACAATAAAATATGGTTGAAAATCTTAAAAGAAATATGAATGTCATTAATAAAAACTATTCACTTAAATATTTTTTGTTTACATTTCCATATATACCAAAAAAAAAAATACGCACACGCTTATTCATATAAGATTATTATCTTACTTATTATCTATAATATATACATACATATACATATATTCCATATTAATACAAAATCATTTCGTAACATTTACATTTTGTATTACGCAGATTATGCTTCGATTCTAATATACACATACAGAAAAGTGAACAAAAACAAATGACTGATAAATTTTTGTTGTTGCATTTTAAAAATTTGAAGATGAATAAGTTACGTATTTTACTTTTTGTATGTTTCGTATTTTATAAAATGTTGGAATCGTGGGTTCAAATTCGCTTCATGGTGAAATGTTTTTTTATTACTTGTAAAATTTTTTATATGAAACTGATCGTCTATATAAATATTTGGTCTACGTTTTTATATTGTCAAAGTGAAGTATTTTAATTTTTAAAGTTACAAATCTTTAAAGAAACTATTCAAATAAATTAAGTTTATTTGTAATTTTTTTTATTGTTTCTATTGAATTTAAAAAAAAAACCAAAAAAAATGTTTATCTTTGAAGGAGGATCAAACTCAGATATATTTACACCCTAAGCCACTTTGCTAACCACTAAACCATACAATTCTTATAAACTTATGGTCAGATTTCTAATATGAACTGACAGATTGAAAAATTAAGCATAAAGACACAGGCAAGTTCATATAAAAGTATATAATAATTTGTTTTTAATATTAACAATTTTTTAGTTGAAAGAACGTTTTTATTGTATAAACTTTAACTATAAATATTGTTGATGTCATAAAAACAGCATGTTGTTACTTTATAGCCACTAATTTTTACTGTCAATAATTTAACAATCGATATTGTCAATTTTTAAAAAATATTTTTTTTTTAGTATATATACGAGTATACACCAAACCATTATTATTTTAAGGCACCGAACAATCATTATTTTAAAAAATAATGGTTATTAAATAGATATTTATTTTTATCTTTTTTTAGATATTCGAAACATTGTGTTTAATAAGTAATTATACAATTGTAAAATAAAACGACGTTAAAAAAATGTTAAATATGATAATTAAATTCTTATATGTACCATTTAAATATAATTATGCATTAATATATTAATATTTAAGATCATATATATATATATAAATATGTTTATATTTATATATTGACTTACTGGCAATTGACATATTATATGCAAATAGAAAAAAATATCTTATTTTTTATTTCATTTTTTATATTAAGGGTCTTCACGTAACAGTGCAAACTAGTCTTGCTTCAAAGCATCGGTGCAAATTCTTGACAGAAATTGTTGTTGTTTCATGTATAAAAAATATGCACCGATATTTTTTCCTAGACCAAAATATCCTCGACCTCAACCATAGTGTATATTTAGTCGTGCATATTTTTTCAATGTTTTTATTTAATTTGACATTTCGTATGACATATATGGCATTTTAAATTCGATTATTTTTATTTTTTTCTAATCAATATTGAATTCTGCTTTTTCAAATCAAAGTTTGTTGTATTTAAATAATAAGAAAATGACAGATAAGAACCAATTCATATTTTTATACCCTACACCTATAGAATAAGTAAAGGAGTATATTAACTTTGGTATGGTGTTTGTAGGCACCTAAAGGAAGCGAGCTAGATATGGAAAAGTATATATCAAAAAATAATGGAGCTATCTTGATGAAATTTTAACTCTAGGTTACTAGGACTGAAAGTACGGTGGGAATTGCCAATGGTTTAGGATTTTGGACCTTTTAATCGGTCCAAGGGCTAACGAACATATATAACAAATCATGATAACTCAACAACTAATGACGCTATCTTCATCAAATTTGTGCTGTAAGTTACTAGTAATGAGACTAAGGCTGTGATTGCGTACGGAGGGGAATGGACAATTGGTTCGAAACTTAAAACTTTTTCATCGAATTTAGGCCAAACAAGCATAATTCTAAAACCAATAAAGATAGAACCTCCAAATTTGGTATCAGGGTGTCTCTTTCTATTTCCTTAATGTCTTTGAAATTTGGGCCCCATTGGAGTAGTGGGTCGGGGACCAGCCATACATTTCCGAAGACCTTAAAACATATCTTTAAAATTAATAAAGATAACAACTTCAAACAAATTTAGAAGTTTCAAATTTTGCATATGGGTGCTCTTTACTATTTCCCGTGCGGTTCCTCTAATTTTTGATCAATCCTAGTGGTGGTTCAGTACCCCTCTTAGACCCCCCAAGGTTTTGAAATTTATTTTTTTATGAGCATAATGAAAAAACAGCCTCTCTTTTCGACTACAAAATCACCCTGTAAAATTGGTCACAAATCGGAAACACAAAAATTTTAGAAGCCCGCCAGGTCGAAATGGGTTAATTTATTCCAACCAAATTTATACAACTAATGCCAGTTGCTAAGGGGAAATTTATGCAAAATTTCAAGTCAATCGGTCAAACCGTTTTGCCTCGACATCCAAAAAACGAGTTGACTTATAAAAATATTACATAGCCTACGTCACCCCCCCCCCCGCCTCACAGAATTGTTGCTTTAAAATTTTGTGAAAATCCGACTAGTGGTTTTCACAAAATTTGGTTGGTCTACTGTAGAGGGTTCGAGAAGCTGCCATACAACTCCTTCTTTTATATGAGCATTGCACAACATCTAATGAAGCTAGGTGTCTGAAATTTGGCCAAAAATAGTTTAGTGTAATGGCCAAAGTTACAGCAAAATTTGGTTGGTCTACTGCAGAGGGTTTGAGTAAGTGCCATACAACTCCTTCTTTTATATGAGTATTCCACTACATTTAATAAAGCTGTATGTTTGAAATTTTGCCAAAAGTAATTAACCGGACGATATAGTGTATATGTCAAGGTCGAACGGGTATCCAAGAGTTAACACAGTCTACTCTACCACACTTTTCCTCGTTTTTAATGTAAATTTCAGAGTATTTAGGGGAAGATTTAATAAAGAACAAGTAAAGAAACAGTCAGCCGGTGCAACCAACTTAGAAATACCCTACATCTATTTGGTTAAAATTTAATGGGAAGTCCATAATTCATTTTAAAACCATAAAAGCTGTTATTAGTTTGATCGTAAGACATAGCTAACCAAATTAACTTTATAATACTAAAAACATTTTCTAATTACTTTTCTAATTTATTTACAAATTCTTACTAATTTATCTATTTAAAAATATTAAAAAACAAAAAAACTTGAAATAAATGAAAATATATTTAATTAAATTCAATTACTAAAATTACTAAAAATTCAAAAAATTTAATTATTAAATTTTGTGATAAAAAGCTAATCCAAGCATAATATATTTAATAATTAAAATTTTTCAAAATTGCAATTATTTTAAATTGATGGTTTTTGTAGCTATTAGAAAAGCTTATAAACGCAAAATATGCAATAAATGTATTTCTAAAATATAATTACAAATTTAGAACTTTTCATATAGTTCATTTAAATATAAGAATAAATATTACATAAATGCAGCAAGTACCTTTGAATATAGCTTAAGTATTGTACACGATGTCTTAATTATATATCACCTATGGTTTTTAATTTATAAAATATTATACTAAATATGTTTTATGGTAAAATTCTTAGCCTTTTAAAAATATAAAAGTATTAAATAAAAACGGAAATAGGAAAGTACCCTCGTGTATCCAATTTAAAGTTTCTATCTTCATGAATTTCGAAGATAAGCTTTTTAATTTGACACTTCTTAGGAACCTGAACCACCACTACAATTAAGTATAATTTTCGGGGACACATAGGAAATAGGAAATATATTCTTTGGCTTTGTAATTATGCTCGTTTGGCCTCAGATCGATCAAAAGCTTCTAGAATCCGAACTCATTGTCCGAACTCGACCAGAACCAATTGCCATGGTACTTTCATTACTAGTAACCTAGAGTTTAAATTTCATCAAAATAGCTGTATTATTTTTTGACTTATACTGGTTTTAAGATATATGTTCTTTAGCCCTTGAACTTTTCAAAGGTTCCAGAACCCGAAACCATGGTACAATTTTGCCCATATGCAGTCCCCGTCATACTTTCAATACTAGTTAACTCTTATACAAAATTGGAACGTTCTATCTTACTATTTTCATTAATTTCGATGATAAGCTTTTAAACCTTGGGGGGTCTAAGAGGTGTACTGAACCACCACTCTGATTGATCCAAAATTAGACGAACCGCACAGGAAATAGTAAAGAGCACACATGTGCCAAATTTGAAACTTCTAAATTTGTTTGAAGTTACTATCTTTATTAATTTCGAAAATATGCTTTAAGGCCTCCGGAACTGTGTGGCTGGACCCCACCCACTACTCCAATTGAGCTCCAATTTCAAGGAGACTGAGGAAATCGAAAGCGACACCTTGATACCAAATTTGGAGGTTCTATCTTCATTGGTTTCGGAATTATGCTAATTTGGCCTAAATTCGATCAAAAAGTTCTAAGCTCCAAACCCATTGTCCAATCCTTACCGTACGCAATCGCCGCAGTAGTTTCATTAACAATAATCTATAGCACAAATTTCATGAAGATAGCGTCATTAGTTGTTGAGTTATCGTGATTTTTATATATGTTCGTTAGCCCTGAAACCGATTAAAAGGTCCAGAATCTGAACCCTTGGGCTGATTTCACCGTTATGCAGTCCGCGATGTACTTTAAGTACTGGTTAACCCTTGTACACAATTTGAACGTTCTATCTTAATTTTAAGTAACTATTTTTAGTAATTTCGATTATAAGCTTTTAAAATTTGGGAGGCCTAAGAGGGGTACTGAACCACCACTCCAATTTATCCCAAATTAGGGGGACACGCAAGAGATAGTAAAGAACACCCTTGTTATTAATTTTAAAGATGTGCTTTAAGGTCTTCAGAAATGTGTGGGTGGTCCCCGACCCACTATTCCAATGGGGCCCACATTACAAGGACACTAAGGAAATAGGAAGGGACACCCTGATACTAAATTTGGAGGTTCTATCTTGATTGGTTTCGGAATTATGCCAGTTTGGCCTAAATTCGATCAAAAAGTTCTTGGTTCCGAACACATGGTCCAATCTCGTGCGTTCGCAATCCTCGCCTTAGTCTCATTACTAGTAATCTACAGCACAAATTTGATGAAGATAGCGTCATTAGTTGTTGAGTTATCATGATTTTTTATATATGTTCGTTAGCCCTTGGACCGATTAAAAGGTTCAGAATCCGAACCCATGGGCCGATTTCGCCCATATGCAATCCCCGCCGTAATTTCAGTCCTAGTAACCTACTGTTAAAATTTTATCAAGATAGCTTTACTATTTTTTGAGTTATCGTGCCTACGGACGGACGGACATGGCTATATCGACTCAGGCGGTCACGCTAATAACAAATATATATACTTTTCCATATCTAGCTCGCTTCCTTTAGGTGGTTACAAACACCATACCAAAGTTAATATACCCCTTTACCTATTCTATAGGTGTAGGGTATAAAAAGTAGCTTAAAATTAAGATACATCGGTCCAATTGTGCACAAGGGTTCACTAGTATTGAAAGAACGGCGCGGACTGTATATAGACGAAATCCGACCATGGGTTCGGATTCTGGAACTTTTTCATGGAATTTAGGCCAAACGAGCATGATTCCGAACCCAAAGACGATAGAACCTCAAAATTTGAAAGCAGGGTGTCCCTTCTTATTGGAATCAATTAGAGTAGTGGGTCGGGGACTATCAACATAGTTTGGAAGACCTTAAAGCATATCCTTCAAAATAATAATGACAGTAACTTCAAACAAATTTAGAAGCTCACAGAAGAATTTGTCACAAGGGTGTTCTTTACAATTTCCTACGTGTTCCCTTAATTTATGACCAATTAAGAATGGTGGTTCAGGTCTCTTAGATCACCTAAGATTTTAAGGCTTATCATCGAAATTAATAAAAATAGTAACTTAAATTAAGATAGAATATACCAATTGCGTACAACGATTCACTAGTATTGAAAGTATGACGGGGACTGCATATGGGTGAAATCGTACCATGGTTTCGGGTTCTGGAACCTTTGAAAAGTACAAGGATTAACAAACATATATCTTAAAAACACCATAACTCAAAAACTAATGACGTTATTTTGAGGAAATTTAAGTTCTAGGTTTCTAGTAATGAAAGTACCAGGGGAATTTGCTCTGGTTGAGATAGAACAATGAGTTTCGATTCTAGAAGCTTTTGATCAAATTGAGGCCAAACAAGTTTAGTTTCGAAACCAAAGAAAATAGAACATTATATTTGGGGCACAGGTGTTTCTTAATATTTGTTTTGTGTACGTGAAGAAGCATATATTCGAAATTAATAAAGATAGAAACTTCAAATTCGATACACTACTTCCTATTTCCGTTCTTATTTAACACTTTTAAATTTTTAGAAGGCTCAGAATTTCACTATAAAACATATTATGAATTATATTTTATAAATTAAAAACAAAATATTTTTTAATAAACGAGGAATTTTTTTTTTAATTTTTATTATATGATATCTATATTTTATTGAATTATTAGTTATTACCATAGGTATAATCCTCCTCCTTAGCCTAGGTGGTTAGAGCACAACCTTGCAATCTAAACACTGTGGCAGTCCCGGGTTCGAATCCTGGTAGGAGATACCATATCCAGTAAAATTAATAATTATAATAAATTAATATATAATAAATTATAATATAATAATTCTATACCTAAAAATATAATAATAAATAATTAGTACCAAATAATATAAAAATATACCTATAATCGTGTTTCCAGCTATACTCTATAATCTAATAATTAATACTGAATAAACAATAACCTATATGTAATTGAACGACAATGTAATTGCAACTGTCATATGCAATTACAATGGCAGTACGCACCTAAATGACACGGTTTCTCTACTTGACCGATAGATGACACTAGGGAAAAAATTAAGAAGCGACATCTTGTAGATAGATTACAGTAGACCAATCATTTACTTAATTGAAAAAAGGAAAAAACGGTTCGAAACACAAGGCAGAGCCTCGGATAAGAAAACAAGTAAAGAAACAGTCAGTCGGTGCAACCGACTTAGAAATACCCTACACCTATTTGGTTCAAATTTAAGGACATATCCATAAGTCATTTTAACACCATAGAAGCTGTTATTAATTTGATGTTAAGACATAGCTAACCAATTTAACTGTATAATACTAAAATCATTTTCTAATTACACTATCTATTAAAAAATACTACATATTCTTACTAATTCATCTATTTAAAAATATTAAAAAACAAACAAACTTGACATAAATGAAAATATATTTATTCCAATTCAATTACAAAATGAAAAAATTCTAATTATTAAATTTTGTGATAAAATACTTAATATAATATATTTAATAATATATTTAATTTACTAAGCATAATATATTTAATAATCCAAATTTTTAAAAATTGCAATTATTTTAAATGGTTAGTTTATATACCTAATAGAAAAACTTATAAACGCAAAATATGCAATAAATGTATTTCTAAAATACAATTACAAATTTAGACCTTTTCATATATTTCATTTAAATATAAAAATAAATTTTACATAAATGCAGCATGTACCTTTGAACATAGCTGAACCACTACAATTAAGTCTAGATTTCGGAGACACATAGGACATAGGAAATATATTCTTTGGCTTCGAAATTAAACTCGACCACAACCAATTCCCATGGTACTTTCATTACTAGTAACCTACTGTTAAATTTCATCAAAATACCGGCATTATTTTTTGAGTTATGGTGTTTTTAAGATATATGTTTGTTAGTCCTTGAACTTTTCAAGGGTTCCAGAACCCGAAATTATGGTACGATTTCGCCCATATGCAGTCCCGTCATACTTTCAATACTAGTTAACCCTTGTACACAATTGGAACGCTCCATCTTAATTTTAAGTTACTAGTTTTATTAATTTCGATGATAAGCTTTTACACATTGGGGGGTCTAAGAGAGGTTCTGAACCACCACTCCAATTGATCCCAAATTAGGGGGGCACGCAAGAAATAGTAAAGAACACCCTGGGCCAAATTTGAAGCTTCTACATTTGTTTCAAGTTACTATCTTTATTAATTTCGAAAATATGTTTTAAGGTCCTAAGAACTGAGTGGCTGGTCCCAGATCCACTACTCCAATGGGGCCCAAATTTCAAAGACACTTACGAAATAGGAATGGACACCCTGATACCAAATTTGGAGGTTCTATCTTCATTGGTTTCGGAATTATGCTCGTTTGGCCTAAATTCGATCAAAAAGTTCTAAGTTCCGAACCCATTGTCCAATCCTCACCGTACGTAATCACCGCCGTAGTTTCGCTGCCAATAACCTACAGCACAAATTTCATGAAGATAGCCTCATTAGTTGTTGAGTTATCGTGATTTTTTATATATGTTCCTTAGCCCTGACATCGATTAAAAGATCCGGAATCCGAACCGTTGGGCTGATTTCGCCCTTATATAGTCCGCGCTGTACTTATAGTACTAGTTAACCCTTGTACACAATTTGAACGGTCTATCCTAATTTTAAGTAACTATTTTTAGTAATTTAGATTATAAGCCTTTAAAACTTGGGAGGTCTGAGAGGGGTACAGAACCACCACTCCAATTGATCCCAAAATTAGGGGAACACGCAAGAGATAGTAAAGAACACCCCTGTGGCAAATTGGAAGCTTCTACATTTTTTCAAGTTGTTATCTTTATTAATTTTAAAGATATGCTTTAAGGTCTTCGGAAATGTGTGGCTGGTCCCTGACCCACTACTCCAATGGGACCCAAATTCACAAGACACTTAGGAAATAGGAAGGGACACCCTGATACTAAATTTGGAGGTTCTATCTTCATTGGTTTCGGAATTATGCGCGTTTGGCCTAAATTCGATCGAAAAGTTCTAGGTTCCGAACCCATGGTCCAATCCCGACCTCACGCAATTCCCGAAGTAGTTTCATTACTAGTAACCTACAGCACAAATTTGATGAAGATAGCGTCATTAGTTGTTGAGTTATCGTGATTTTTTATATTTGTTCGTTAGCCCTGAAACCGATTAAAAGGTCCAGAATCCCCGCCGTACTTTCAGTCCTAGTAACCTACAGTTAAAATTTCATCAAGATAGCTTCATTATTTTTTGAGTTATCGTGCCTACGGACGGACGGACGGACGGACATGGCTATATCGACTAAGGCGGTCACGCTGATCACAAATATATATACTTTTCCATATCTAGCTCGCTTCCTTTCGGTGGTTACAAACAACATACCAAAGTTAATATACCCCTTTACCTATTCTATAGGTGTAGGGTATAAAAAGCAGATGGAGATGCCTTAGTAGATATCCTATGCTCCCAAGAGAAGTAATAAGGACAAAAAAAAAAAAAAAAAAAAACCATAGGTAATGCATAATTAAAAAATTGTGTACGATACTTAAGTTGTGTTCAAAGATACTTTGCTGCATGTACGTAAAATTTATTTCTATATTTAAATGAATTGTATGAAAAGTTCCAAATTTCTCATTGTATTTAAGAAATACATTTACTGCATATTTTGCATTTATAAGCTTTTATAATAAGTACATATACTAGGAAATTAATTTAATTTCAATTTTTTAAAATTTTAATTATTAAATTTTTTTAAAAAAAAATAACAAAATTCCTTATCATAAATATAAAAGACGAGAATTAACCAATTCTAATCTCAATATTTCAATCTGAAATTAATCTTTTCCATACCTGTAATTTGGATCATGTAATATTTCAAGGAAAACTAAGTAGGATTCCAAAAAATTTATAAATTAAATCTAACCAGAATTTTTCACTTAAAAGACTTAAAATATTAAAAATTTAATTATATATAACTTTAAAAAATAAGTAAATTAAGAGAATAAATTTAAAAATTATTTAAAATTGAAATAATTAGTCAAGGGTACTAAATCATCCAACAGTAAATGCACAGCAAAAAATCCGGAAAGGAAGTAATTGCAGCATGTGTGCAAAATTTTAATGAATTGGATAAAAAGTTTTAAATATATAATTTTGTCATTGCACTTTATGAATACATTTTTTTCATGTTTTTTTGTTTTTTAATATTTTTAAATAGATAAATTAGTAAAAATTTTATATATTTTTGAATTAATAAATAATTAATAAATGTTTTTAGTATTATAAGTTAGTTTGGTTAGCTATGTCTTACGATCAAACTAATAAAAGCTTTTTAGCACATTTTCAAAAAAGTTTGTAGAAATGAGCCTATATAGCTTCACTCTGTCCATCCGCCCGTCCGTCCGTATGTTTACAAAACTTTTACACCGTTTGAAATAGAGTAAAGAAATTTCAACCACGGGTACGGGTATAATAGTTTCGTAGAAAAATTTTTTTCTGTAGCCCCACCCATTAGAGCCACACAAAAGCTACAGCCCCACAAACTTGGAAAAGGCCCTATTTTAAAATAGTTATAACAAGAGTTCTGTTGAAAGTATTTAAAATGAAAACGGCAAAAGATAGCTGGTTTTGTAAGCTTTATAAATTTTTAAAAGACAAATATTTAGGGATGCCATACGGTACTAAAATTTACAATTATGCAAAACTCAATTTTTGCAAAATTTTTGGCCACACATATCTTCTAAACGGTAGTAGCTAGCTAGTCTTGAAATTGTTAGGTCCTCCAAAATCAGTAGGAGTCCGCTAACAAAATTTTTTGGTCGAGTCCTCTGTTTAGGAGCTATAAGGGTTCGAAAATTGAAATTTTGCTATTTTTAAACACCTGTAACTTAAATACCTGTCCAAATTGTTTTTTAGTGATATACAAAATTCAAAGCTCTATAAATATATTTCAACATGTGTCAAAGTCAGTCTTAACTTATTTGTTGACCTATACACTGCACGCGCTTTAATTAATTTTATTTTAATAGTTTATTACATATTAATTATTAATTTCCGCAGTGCAATTATATGTTTTGTTAATATAATAAATAAAAAACACAAAAAAAAATAACAATTAAATTAACAAATTTTTTCTTTTAAACTGTGTCATTACATTATTGAATTTTTTTATTAAAAGTGATACTTAAATTTTAAAAGCATTTAATTTAATTTGCCTTGTAGTTTTTTTTTTTTTTTTTTTTTTATATTGATAATATTTCCAAACTTTTTTTTGCCAACTGTATCATATTACATTATTGAAATTATTTTTTATATTGTATTAAGTGATACTTAATTTTAAAGGCATTTAATTTAATTTTTTAAACTAAAAACTTTTTAGAACATTTTTTCGTTTATTTCCGCTGAATTCACAACTTTTTGGATTTTTGTTAAGTTAAATTTATAAATAAACTTTAATATGGAATTTAAATGTAATCTTGCTAATTGTACAATTTCTGATAACAAATCTAATTTTGTGGTTTGTAAAGCGTTCTGCAAACGTAAGTTACATGGTGTTTGTATTGGAGCCAGTAGGGATTGGTACCACCCTTCTCTACAAAATTGGTTTATATGTGATGACTGTCAGCATCATGAATCGGTTTTAAGACATATGTTCGACAACCTTAGTAAGTCCATAGCTGATATGAACGATAGGAATGCCGGTTTATTAAATAAAGCTATTTTGGTAATCGATTCAAATCGCAATTCATTCAATGATATGGCTAAATCATTTAATTTATTATGCAACACAATGGCGGAGAAATCTACCGATTCTAATCACACATTAAATAATGAGTTTAACGACTTAAAAACTGAGCTATTAACTGAAATTTCTGCTCAATTTACTAAAAATTTTGAGAATGTTTCCAAGTCGTTAGAAAATGGTTCCAGCAGTGCTTCATCAATTTTTGCAGTTCCTAAAAATTTTGAACGTATGGAAGCTGCTGTTATTAAGCATATTAATACGGTTCACCAGGACTATGCCAGCACTAATGTTGAAATGTTACATAATTTTTGTACCGAACTGCATAATTCGAGATCACAAGTTCAAAATTCCGAATATAGTAGAAAAATACAAACTTTTGATAAGGGAATTCAAGTTGATACACTACTTGATTCTCCTAAAAATTGCGTTAAAAGCGTGCAAACAGATTTTGCAATTTTACATATATTTGGGACCCAATGGATTAATGATGAATGGAGTGGAAGAATCACCAAGCTAATGGATTGTAATAAATCATCAATCGTCAAAGATAGTAACTATTCGTCTACTTTTGTAAAGGGCGTTCCTTGCTCGTTTGATGAAAATAAGTAAACTAAATTTATAAAAGCAGAATTCAACATTGGTTCGGTAGTGTGTACTAATTTAACACCTAACCGTACAAAGAAGAACAAAATTAAATATTTATGCTTTCTTATCTCTGGTTCTGTTTATTCTATGAGAATTTTACAACATCCAAGCAACGTCAATATCTGGAATAAAATTGGTGCAGCTATTGAATTAAGTAAGCCTCAGGTCAAAGGTAACCTAAACAAAAATATGAAAACAGTTTTACAAGACACGAATACAGGTTATACAATAAAAAATTCTAAATTAAATTACAAATCCTCTTTAAACACTAAATCTAATTTAACAAATTTACTTGCTTTATCTTTTCCTATACCTCCTACTAATTTTTCTAAATCAATTGATATTTCAAATACTAAAACACTAATTAATCCTAACAATGCTGATATTATTGCACAAACTGATACTAATACTATTCCTATTTCGAATATTAATATAAAAAATAATTCTAAAAAGTAAAGCAACAGTCAGTCGGTGCAACTGACTTAGAAATACCCTACACCTATTTGGTTCAAATTTAATGGGAGGTCCATAAGTCATTTTAAAACCATAAAAGCTGTTATTAGTTTGATCGTAAGACATAGCTAACCAAATTAACTTTATAATACTAGAAACATTTTCTAATTACTTTATCTATTCAAAAATATTACAATTTCTTACTAGTTTATCTATTTATACATATTAAAAAACAAAAAAACTTGAATTAAATGTAAATATTTTTATTCCAATTCGTGAAGTGAAAATATTTGAATTATTAAATTTTATGATAAAAAGCTAATCAAAGCATATTATATTTAATAATTTAAATGTGTCAAAATTGCAATTATTTTAAATGGTTAGTTTATATACCTAATAGAAAAGCTTATAAACGGAAAATATGCAATAAATGTATTTCTAAAATACAATTACAATTTTAGACCTTTAATAATAAATTTTACATAAATGCAGCAAGTACCTTTGAACATAGCTGAACCACTACAATTAAGTCTAGATTTCGGAGACACATAGGACATAGGAAATATATTCTTTGGCTTCGAAATTAAACTCGGCCACAACCAATTCCCATAGTACTTTCATTACTAGTAACCTAGAGTTTAAATTTCATCAAAATACCGGCATTGTTTTTTGAGTTATGGTGTTTTTAAGATATATGTTTGTTAGTCCTTGAACTTTTCAAGGGTTCCAGAACGCGAAACCATGGTACGATTTCGCCCATATGCAGTCCCGTCATACTTTCAATACTAGTTAACCCTTGTACATAATTGGAACGTTCTATCTTAATTTTAAGTTACAAGTTTTATTAATTTCGATGATAAGCTTTTACACATTGGGGGGTCTGAGAGAGGTACTGAACCGCCATTCCAATTGATCCCAAATTAGGGGGGCACGCAAGAAATAGTAAAGAACACCCTGGGCCAAATTAGAACCTTCTACATTTGTTTCAAGTTACTATCTTTATTAATTTCGAAAATATGCTTTAAGATCCTCGGATCTGAGTGGCTGGTCCCCGACCCACTACTCCAATGGGGCCCAAATACGAAATAGGAAGGGACACCCTGATACCAAATTTGGAGGTTCTATCTTCATTGGTTTCGGAATTATGCTAGTTTGGCCTAAATTCGATCAAAAAGTTCTAAGTTCCGAACCCATTGTCTAATCCTCACCGTACGTAATCACCGCCGTAGTTTCATTACCAATAACCTACAGCACAAATTTCATGAAGATAGCCTCATTAGTTGTTGAGTTATCGTGATTTTTTATATATGTTCGTTAGTCCTGACGCCGATTAAAAGGTCCAGAATCCGAACCCTTGGGCTGATTTCGCCCTTATACAGTCCGCGCTGTACTTATAGTACTAGTTAATCCTTGTACACAATTTGAACGGTCAATCTTAATTTTAAGTAACTATTTTTAGTAATTTCGATTATAAGCCTTTTAAACTTGGGATGGCTGAGAGGGGTACTGAGCCACCACTCCAATTGATCCCAAATTAGGGGAATACGCAAGAGATAGTAAAGAATACCCTTGTGGCAAATTGGAAGCTTCTACATTTTTTCAAGTTGTTATCTTTTTTAATTTTAAAGATACGCTTAAAGGTCTTCGGAAATGTGTGGCTGGTCCCCGACCTACTACTCCAATGGGGCCCAAATTCCCAAGACACTTAGGAAATAGGAAGGGACAACCTGATACCAAATTTGGAGGTTCTATCTTCATTGGTTTCGGAACGGTCATCTTAATTTTAAGTAACTATTTTTAGTAACTATTTTTAGTAATTTCGATTATAAGCCTTTTAAACTTGGGATGGCTGAGAGGGGTACTGAACCACCACTCCAATTGATCCCAAATTAGGGGAACACGCAAGAGATAGTAAAGAACACCCTTGTGGCAAATTGGAAGCGTCTACATTTTTTTCAAGTTGTTATCTTTATTAATTTTAAAGATATGCTTAAAGGTCTTCGGAAATGTGTGGCTGGTCCCCGACCCACTATTCCAATGGGGCCTAAATTCCCAAGACACTTAGGAAATAGGAAGGGACACTCTGATACCAATTTGGAGGTTCTATCTTCATTGGTTTCGGAATTATGCTCGTTTGGCCTAAATTCGATCAAAAAGTTCTAGGTTCCGAACACATGGTCCAATCTCGTGCGTTCGCAATCCCCGAAGTAGTTTCATTACTAGTAACCTACAGCACAAATTTGATGAAGATAGCGTCATTAGTTGTTGAGTTATCGTGATTTTTTATATATGTTCGTTAGCCCTTCGATCGATTAAAAGGTCCAGAATCCGAACCCATGTGCCGATTTCTCCCATATGCAATTCCCGCCGTACTTTCAGTCCTAGTAATCTGCAGTTAATTTCATCAAGATAGCTCCATTATTTTTTGAGTTATCGTGCCTACGGACGGACATGGCGATATCGACTCAGGAGGTCACGCTGATCACAAATATATATACTTTTCCATATCTAGCTCGCTTCCTTTAGGTGGTTACAAACACCATACCAAAGTTAATATACCCCTTTACCTATTCTATAGGTGTAGGGTATAAAAAGGTCATTTCTAGTAATTCAAATGATCTTACCAAATCAGGTAATAACAAACAAATTAGCGATTCTTATCTAAAAAATAAATTTTCTAAATTCAAAAAGTCTGTATCAAATAAATTTAATAAATACCAAAATTTTGTTCAAGGAGAAACTATTATGCCTCAAAGTAAACCTTCTAGCTTAACTGTAACAAAATCTTCTTCTAGTAAAATTAATAGATCAACTTCTTTATCTTTAAATCCTGAATCACAAGCTAATCCCTTCTTAGCTAATTCAGAGTATATTTTATTATCTAACTCAAATACAACTCCACCAATTTTAGATCCTCTATTACTGCTTGTTGTGAAACTTACTGAAAGGGCTCTTCATGAAAGTAATAATAACAGTAGGTACGTTTTAGCTAGATTAAGGGACAGTAAAATTTATGATAATGTTAGACTTTACCTTGCATATCTTCACGATAAATCAAATGATGTTTGTATTGGTGGTAAAACAAACACATCTCTTAAGATAGCCATTCAACAGGAAGGACTACCTACTGATATTAAGGACTTACGTAATATTTTTGTAAAATATCATGAAACATATAATATTTCAGCTGAAAATGCTTTAACTGACTTGCAATCGTTTGCTTCACATATCTCATCTAATAGAATTAACTATCTTCAACGTATGAGAGAAAATCATGATAAGTACTTTCGTCCCCTTCCAAGCGAGAAAAAGTCTAGTTAATATTAGTCTTGCGGAACCCACTCATCCTAATAATAAATTTTTTAAATTAATTATTTATTATCAAAATGTAAGAGGTCTACGAACAAAAACTAAAAAAGTTTAGCTTTAAATTTTGATCTATTCGTTTTAACAGAAACCTGGCTAACTTCTTCAATAAATAATCTTGAAATTTTCTCTGCTTCCTACGCTGTTTATAGGAAAGATAGATATGATTGTCGTTTATCTTATAATGTTCCTAAAGGCGGTGGTGTATTGATAGTGACTTTAATCTTCCTAACATTAAATGGGTTCCGCACGATGAGGAATCCTACTTCATTCCATACGAATTAGTTAGTAATACAGTGTGCTTTGTAATTGACTCTTTTAATTCTTTTAATTTTCAACAAGTATCTTCAATCTGTAATAATCGTGGTAGACAGTTAGATCTTTTATTTACGACAAATTGGATGAATATTGCTATTATTAACTGTCCATTTGAACTAGTTGAAATTGTTGAGCATCATCCTCCAATTTGTTCGTCTCTCTGTTTTCTTATACCTCCAATTATTGATTCTGAACTTTCTTATCGTTTTAACTTTCATAAAGCCAATTTTTATGCTATTAATAACTATTTAAGTTGTAATGATTTCTCATTTTCAACCTCTTTTAATTTAAATGATGCAGTTAATCATTTCTATAAAATTGTTCATTCTATTATTTCACAATATGTTCCGTTAGTTGTAGACAATAGTTATAAATCCAGTCCGCCATGGTTTACTAAAAGTCTTAAAAAATTAAAAAATAGAAAAAATAAAGCCTGGCGTAAATTTATTAAAAGCAATAATAATTATGACTTTAATGTTTTCATAAATTTATTTAATGAATTTAAAACAATGTCTGATAATTTGTATTCTAATTATGTGCAAAACATGTCTTTTAATATTAAAAATAATCCGAAACTCATTTGGAAATTTGTTAATTCCAAAAGAAAAAGTGATCAATATCCAATGTGTATGAATTATAAAAATTCTAGTAGTATAGATTCTAATGTTATTTCAGAATTTTTCCGTGATTTCTTCTCAAGTAGCTATTCTTTGCCCGCTTTCTCGTTAAATGAAGATAATTTTCGGCATTTATCAAACTTTCCTAATACTACACTGGGTAATACTCATATTGACTCTAATTTGGTATTTAACTATTTGACAAAACTTGATACTAATACTAGTCCTGGAATTGACGGCATCCCTAACATATTTTTAAATAAATGCTCATCTTCATTATCTGGTCCTCTTTCTTCTTTATTTAATTCTTCTTTAGCTTCTGGTATCTTCCCTTCTATTTGGAAAACTGCCATAATTAGGCCAGTTCATAAAAAAAATCTTAAAAACGATGTTACTAACTATCGTCCAATTGCTAAACTTTCTTCTATACCTAAGCTTTTTGAACTAATGTATTTGATTCTATTTATGATCATTGTACTTGTTTTTTATCGCCTCTCCAACATGGCTTTGTAAATCTTAAATCAACCGTTACTAATCTTGTTGAATCTACATCTGCATTTATTAATAATATGGAAGATGGCTTCCAAACAGATGTAATATATACAGATTTTAGCAAAACCTTTGATCTTCTTCCACATAATGTTATTATTTTTAAGCTAAATAAATTAGGATTTCCGACTTATTTTATAGATTGGATTAATTCTTACCTCTCTGATCGTAGATATAGTGTTTCTTTTAGATCCTCGATATCTTCTGAGTTTGCAGCTCCCACAGGGGTGCCTCAAGGTAGCCATCTTGCACCTTTACTTTTCATTATTTCTATTAATGATGTTTCTTCTTTAATAAATAATAGTCACATTAAAATTTATGCCGATGACATGAAACTTTTCAAAAAAATTGTAAATTTGGAGGATGCATTAGCCCTACAAGCTGATCTTAATCGTTTTTATAATTGGTGTTCCAACAATAATCTCCAACTCAATGTTACCAAATGTGCTTCAATCAGTTTTATACGCCGCTTAAGTCCAATTTCTTATGTATATTCTTTTAATAATCAAATCATTTCAAAAGTCACTTCAATTAAAGGTTTAGGGGTACTCTTTGATAGTAAACTTTCATTTCAACTTCATTATTCTGATATATTAAATAAAGCCAATTCTATGCTCGGCTTTATTAAACGTTGGGCAAGAGAATTTGAAGACCCTTATGTATTAAAATCTCTTTTTACCTGCCTGGTTAGATTTAATTTAGAATATGCCAGTTAAGTTTGGTGTCCATTTTATGCTGTCAATATAAATAGAATTGAATCGGTATCAATTCAGAAACCAGAAAAAATTTCTCAGGTATGCTTTACGTCTTCTTCCTTGGGAGTACCCATTTAGCTTACCTCCTTACGAACATAGAATAAATTTAATACATCTCAATACACTTGAAAAGCGCCGTAAAGTTGCAGATATTGTATTTCTAATTGAATTAATTAAAGGCAACATTTCTTCTTCTCAACTACTCGCTAAACTTAATTTTTCTTCGCATTCTAGATTAAGATCTGCTAATTTGTTTAATTTACAGTTTCACCGAACTAACTATGATAAATATACACAATTAATAGAATGATGTCTCTCTGTAATATATACAAATCCCATATTAACTTTTCCCAAATTAAACAATCATTAAAAAATAACTTGCATTTGTGTTCTTGAAATTTTTGGACTTACATTCTTTGACCTTTGTCTTCTTAATTGAAATTTTTTGTTTTTTTAAATAAAACTAGTATAATTTTTAACTTTTTTTCACACTTTTTTTTTTCTTAAAAATTTTTTTTTAAGTAAAATTAATTATTAAATTATAAATTTCTATAATCTTTACTTTCTTTTTTGTTTTTTCTAATGTTTAATTTTAGTTTATTAATTTAATATAAATTATTGTAACTTGCTTGAATTAAGCTCGGAATAAATAAATAAATAAATAAAAGGTTTTTCTTAATTTTGAAGGGTTACGAAGCTATAGCCCCTGCAAATTCCAAAAAATCCCTATATTTAAATTGATATAACAAGAGTTCTGTTAGGTTTATTTTCAATCAAAAAACGGTATAAGAGAGCTGCCTTTATATATTTAACAAAAATGCGTCGATCAAATGTATAGGGTTGCCAAACGGTACTAAAATTTAGCATTATATAAAACTCAATTTTTGCCAAAAAGGGTTTTGAAATTTTGGGAGATGTTAGATCCTCTAAAATTAGCGGGAGTCGGTTAACAAAATGTTTTTGTCAAGCCCCCTGTTTAGAAGCTATAAGGGCTCGAAAATTGAAATTTTGCTATTTTTAAGCACCTGTAACTTGAATACATGTCCAATTTTTTTTTTATTAATATACAAAATTGTTAGATGAAAGTAGGTCCTTAAGAAATTTGGCGACATTCTCCATTGAAGAGCTATTAGAACTTTAAAATAAAAAATTTACTGTTTTTATATGTAAGCAGTAACTTAGTCACCAACGTATATGAAACACTATATTATTTTGAAAATGTGCTTTTTTAAAAACCCTTGGTTTTTTTTCATCACTTGTTTGGTTTTGAAATGAGTTATGGACTTCTCATTAAATTTGAACCTAATAGGTGTAGGGTATTTCTAAGTCGGTTGCTCCGACTGACTGAAATATGTACAGTGTCATAATGTAAGTATACCCATATATAATGTTAGGGTTTGGAAAATAAATTTGTTTATCAGTATTAAAAATACTGAAAATACTTTGATTAATTTTATTGTTATCAGTTATGATAACCAAAACCGTCAATCCCTTTTTTTGAATAAAATGAATAACCTTGTAACCACTTGTAACCAAAACGTCTCGGTTCGAAACCAGGCTGGGGCAAATTTTTTTTTTTTAAATTCATTTTTTGTTATCTATTTTCTTTTTAATAAAATAAATGTTTTTGTATGAAAAATTTTATTTTATAGAAAATTTGACAGAAAACTCTCATTTATATTAAAAATTATTCATTTTTTTAAATATTAATATATTTATAAAACAAGTAAAACAGCAGTCAGTCGGTGCAACCGACTTAGAAATACCCTACACCTATTTGGTTCAAATTTAATGGGAGGTCCATAATTCATTTTAAAATCATAAAAGCTGTTATTAGTTTGATCGTAAGACATAGCTAACCAAATTAACTTTATAATACTAGAAACATTTTCTAATTACTTTATCTATTCAAAAATATTACAATTTCTTACTAATTTATCTATTTATACATATTAAAAAACAAAAAAACTTGAATTAAATGTAAATATATTTATTTCAATTCAATTACAAAAGTGAAAATATTTGAATTATTAAATTTTGTGATAAAAATCTAATCAAAGCATATTATATTTAATAATTTAAATGTGTCAAAATTGCAATTATTTTAAATGGTTAGTTTATATACCTAATAGAAAAGCTTATAAACGGAAAATATGCAATAAATGTATTTCTAAAATACAATTACAATTTTAGACCTTTTCATATAATTTATTTAAATATAAAAATAAATTTTACATAAATTTTTTTTTACAGCAAGTACCTTTGAACATAGCTGAACCACTACAATTAAGTCTAGATTTCGGAGATACATAGGACATAAGAAATATATTCTTTGGCTTCGAAATTAAACTCGGCCACAACCAATTCCCATAGTACTTTCATTACTGGTAACCTAGAGTTAAAATTTCATCAAAATACCGGAATTATTTTTTGAGTTATGGTGTTTTTAAGATATATGTTTTTTAGTCCTTCAACTTTTCAAGGGTTCCAGAACCCGAAACCATGGTACGATTTCGCCCATATGCAGTCCCGTCATACTTTCAATACTAGTTAACTCTTGTACATAATTGGAACGTTCTATCTTAATTTTAAGTTACTAGTTTTATTAATTTCGATGATAAGCTTTTACACATTGGGGGGTCTGAGAGAGGTACTGAACCGCCATTTCAATTGATCCCGCATTAGGGGAACACGTAAGAGATAGTAAATAACACCCTTATGGCAAATTGGAAGCTTCTACATTTTTTCAAGTTGTTATCTTTATTAATTTTAAAGATATGCTTAAAGGTCTTCGGAAATGTGTGGCTGGTCCCCGACCCACTACTCCAATGGGGCCCAAATTCCCAAGACACTTAGGAAATAGGAAGGGACACCCTGATACCAAATTTGGAGGTTCTATCTTCATTGGTTTCAAACGGTCTATCTTAATTTTAAGTAACTATTTTTAGTAACTATTTTTAGTAATTTCGATTATAAGCCTTTTAAACTTGGGAGGGCTGAGAGGGGTACTGAACCACCACTCCAATTGATCCCAAATTAGGGGAACACGCAAGAGATAGTAAAGAACACCCTTGTGGCAAATTGGAAGCGTCTACATTTTTTTCAAGTAGTTATCTTTATTAATTTTAAAGATATGCTTAAAGGTCTTCGGAAATGTGTGGCTGGTCCCCGACCCACTACTCCAATGGGGCCCAAATTCCAAAGACACTTAGGAAATCGGAAGGGACACCCTGATACCAAATTTGGAGGTTCTATCTTCATTGGTTTCTGAATTATGCTCGTTTGCCCTAAATTCGATCAAAAAGTTCTAGGTTCCGAACCCATGGTCCAATCCCGACCTTACGCAATCCCCGAAGTAGTTTCATTACTAGTAACCTGCAGCACAAATTTGATGAAGATAGCGTCATTAGTTGTTGAGTTATCGTGATTTTTTATATATGTTCGTTAGCCCTTCGATCGATTAAAAGGTCCAGAATCCGAACACATGTGCCGATTTCGCCCATATGCAATCCCCGCCGTACTTTCAGTCCTAGTAATCTGCAGTTAAAATTTCATCAAGATAGCTCCATTATTTTTTGAGTTATCGTGCCTACGGACGGACGGACAGACGGACGGACATGGCTATATCGACTAAGGCGGTCACGCTGATCACAAATATATATACTTTTCCATATCTAGCTCGCTTCCTTTAGGTAGTTACAAACACCATACCAAAGTTAATATACCCCCTTACCTATTCTATAGGTGTAGGGTATAAAAATTCAAAACAGTTATTAGAAACAAACAATTGATATCATAGCAACTATAATTATTTAAAAAAAAAAAAATTAATGTAAATAAAAACTCGTCGGGTAGGAAAATTACCAATCGGTTCATGGTGTAGTGGTTAGGAGATACTACTAGTAGTCAAAACGTCTCGGTTGCAAACCAGGCTGGGGCGAGTTTTTTTGTTTTTAAATTCATCTTTTTTTTATCTATTCTCTTTTTTTAATTAAAATTAAATCTGTATTTATTTTATGTATGAGAAAATTTATTTTATAGAAAATTCGGCAGAAAACTTTCATTTATATTATAAATTATTCATTTTTTTTAATATTTTTATAACAAAATTCAAAACAATTTTTCAAAACAATACAATTGATACAATAACAACTATAATAATTTTCAAAAAAAATTAAGATGAACAAAAAGTCGATGACTTAGTTGTTAGGACGTCGGCCTTTTAATTGAAAAATGTGGGTTCGGATCTCGTTCAGGGCATTTTTTTTTTAATTCATCTATTTTTTCATTAATTTCTTTTTTAATTAAATATAAAAAACAAATATTTTGAATTTTCTGTTAATATATGAAATTCTTATTTATATAATCCATAATAGTGCACGCACGGGTATCTTAAAGTTGACAAGGGCAACTATAATCTTCTTCGTTTTTAATAAATTTTGATATATAAAAATTGATATAGATTTAAAATTATTAACCCATTTTTACAAAAGGTTATGTTTAAAAGCTTTAGTTTCTGTTTAAAAGCTTTACACAAATTTATAAAATTTTCTTTTAGACATCAAAAGTTTTAAAAGTAAATTAGTCAAATATAAGGTTGAAATTTTGATTTGAAAGCTGAAATTTAAAAATTTTTTTTTTTTTTTTTTTTTGTCTTGGGGTAAGGATGGTGGAAATCGTCGAAAGATACTGAGCCCAACCACAGTTATGTGTGACTTTAACACACTAAAAACACCCGCCCTGTTTTAAAATATTAAAACTAGTCTTAGAGACTAACCATTAATTTTGCGCTAACTTTTTATGATCTACTGGAATTACAGACCTCCGTTAAGGTGATCTGAATTTATCGCTAGTTGGAGGGGCCTAGTTCTTTTAAGCCTTCTATTGACATTTGAAAATAGTAGAAGTTTTGACGCTTCTATGTTTATGTGACCTTCTAAGTGGGTCTTATGTTTTATGGCATATTTTTTTATTTCATCGCTAACAATAGGAATTCCTAGATCCCTATGTAAATCGGAATTTCGTACGTACCATGGAGCACTCACCATGTTACGTAGCACTTTGCTTTGAAATGTTTGAATTCTCTGAATATGTGTTCGTTTGGCACACCCCCAAAGTTGTACGCCGTACAACCAGATAGGCTTAATTATTTGGTTATATAACAAAATTTTGTACTCTATTGGCAATTTAGATTTTCGACCTAGGAGCCAATACATTTCTCTATATTTTTGTTCTAATTCTGTTCTTTTCTTTTTGGCATGTTCTTTCCATTTTAGCTTGACATCTAATGTCATTCCTAGGTATTTTGCCTTGTTTTCATGAGGAATATCTACCCCATTTAATTGTACGGCTGGGGGATTTTGAATAGGTTTATTTGTAAAATTTACTTGCACTGATTTCAATTCATTTAGTTTGATTTTCCATCTTTTGGTCCAAAGATATAATTTATCACTTGCTTTTTGTAGTTTATTTGTAGCCTCGCCGACATTTGATCCTACTGCCATTATTGCAGTATCGTCAGCAAAAGTCGCTACAGTTATTTCTTGAAATTGGGGCAAGTCACTAGTATACAGCAAGTATAATATTGGACCCAAGATACTTCCTTGAGGTACACCCGCTTTAATTTCTCTCAGTATAGAGTACTCTTCATCCTGTTTAATTCTAAACAGTCTATCAGTTAAGTATGATGAGATTATATCTACATACTTTTTAGGTAATAGTTTCCGCAACTTATAAATTAAGCCTTCGTGCCAAACTTTATCAAATGCTTGTGCTACGTCTAGAAATATTGTAGAGCATATTTGTTTTTCTTTTAGAGCTTTCTCAATTATATCAGTGATTCTATGTACTTGGTCAACAGTAGAGTGTTTTTCTCTAAAACCAAATTGATAGTTTGGAATTAGTTTTCTATTTTTTATTATAGGTTTCAACCTTTTTAATAACAGTTTCTCAAAGAGTTTTGACATAATTGGTAACAGAGAGATAGGTCTATAAGACTTTGTTTCGTTTGGAGGCTTTCCTGGCTTAAGTATCATAATTATTTCTGCCACCTTCCAAACGTTAGGTACATAATTTAACCTTAACATAGCATTCATTATATATGTTAACATTGTTATCCCTTTTTTCGGGAGTTGTTTTAGAATGTCTGCAGTAATTAGATCGAAACCTGGTGCTTTTTTTGACTTCAGAGCTTTAATTTCTTCAACCATTTCTATATGAGTAATTAGTTCAATGGCATTTTTTTCTCTTCTGAAGTCATTTTCAATGTAGAGGTCTGACTCTATTTCATTGGGCCGAAAAATTTCTTCCAGGTGATCTGCGAATGTTTCGGCTTTTTCTTTATTATTTTTTGCCCATTTACCATCCATTTTCCGAATTGGTGGGACTGGCACTACAGGTTTTTTCAAACTCTTTGTTGCTTTCCACAAAGAGTAATTTCTTTCTTTTTTAGCTGATAAATTCTCAACATATTTTTCATATGATTTGTTTTTTATTTCAAGAATTCTTCTTTTAAGATTCTGCGTTATTCTATTCAACACAGTTTTATCAGCTGGGTCACGTGTTTCATGCCATCTTCGTCTAGCTCTTCTCTTTAGTTTAATCGCATTTAATATATCTCTAGGATAATTAGGTCCTGCTGTCATGTATTTACATTCTTTTGTATTATTCCATGCAGCATTTTGGACAATTTTATTAAGATTTTCAATTGCTAAATCTATTTCATCTTTAGTTGTTATTTTAACCCTTAAATTTATATTATTTTCTATCTCTTGTTTAAAGTTGAACCAATTTGTTGATTTATTAACAAGTGCAGGCTTATTTTGTTTCTTAACAATTTTTTCATGCAGGTTTAGTACGACAGCCGAATGGTCTGAGTCTAAATCCTCATTATTTTCTAGGCTAATAAAATTTGGAGATATTTTTTTTGTTATGAAAAAATCCAGTAGATCAGGAGTTTTATTTGTATCAGTAGGCCAATAAGTTGGTTCGCCTGTAGAATGAAAATAGCAACCCAACTCTCTAATAGCTTTCCTTAGCTCTCTTCCTCTTGTTGAGGTAAGTCTTGAACCCCAATCGATATGTTTGGCATTGTAGTCACCTCCTAGGATGAACCTATCCCCAAGTCGGTTCAAGAGGTCTTTAAGGATCATATTCTTTAAATTATATTTAGGAGGGCAATATAAAGCCCCAATGTTTAAATCCTGTTTAAGGGACTTAACACGTATTACTGAAAGTTGAAATTCATCAGTTTCTATTTTAAACTCTTCGTGATGCAGTAAAGAGTTTTTCACCAAAATTGCACTACCTCCTCGCGGCTTATTACTAGGGTGTGTCGCATTATAACATGTGAAACCTATTATTTTTAGTTTTGACTGTCTTGTCATATGAGTTTCTGATAGGAGACACACATCAATGTTTTTAGTTTTGAGAAATAGCTCTAATGCTAGTTTTTTATTTAGTACGCCGTTTGCGTTCCATGTAGCAATACTAATTTTATTTTGGGCCATTATTTAGAAATTTTCTCGGAGTACCACTATAGCTTTTGCTAGAATTGTTTTCTAAATTGGTTATTCTTTTAGAGATATCGTTCATTGAATTTAACAAATTTTGCATCATCTGCATTAAAATGTTATTATCAGCTTTAGTGTTAGGTTTATGAATGCTATTTGTGCTATGAGTTATATTCCTAACGTTAGTGCGTTTTATTATTTTTTCAGCTGATTTTTCTAATGCAACATTGTTCTGTTTTGTTGCACTAATAGGTTCTTTTGCTCTATTTTGTGATACTTGGGCATACGATAAACCGTCGATGACCCTGCTAAGATTTAAGCTTCTAGATTTAGGGTTAGGTGAATTCGACGCACCTTCTTTGGTATGTTTTGGATTACTTTTTTTTTTTCTCTTTTGTAATTCTTTTGCAACTACGCATCCCCTACAGTTTGCACGGTGTGCCTCAAGGCAGTTAGCACACTTCGGCGTAACCTTTTTGCTTTTGTCACAATTCGTTGATAGATGTGACCCTGCACATTTTACACATTTAGCTAGACGCTGGCAAAATTTTTGTGTGTGACCATATCTTTGACATTTTTTACACTGAGGAATCAGATTTGTTTTTTTCAGAGCTTCAATTTTCACTCTCATGTGCTGAATAAACTCTATTTTATAAATCTTATCAATGTCCTCAGTATTTTCAAATGTTAACATAAAAAGAGTTAGTTTAACTATAGTTTCTTCCTCATTCTTTTTAAATTTTTTTCTTTTGTTAACAACTTCAATGATTTTGAAACCCTTACATTTAAGCTCTTGCTTTATATCTTCAGGATCGCATGAAGGATGTAAGTTCCTAGCCATAACTTTAATTGGCCTGGTCAACTTGTTTTCATAAGTATGCCATTCTAAATTAGCTTCATTTATGATTTTTGTTAGTTCTCTGTATTCCCCTTCTTTTTCAACATTAATCTTCAGTTGATGGTTATTCATCATATTTATTTTATAGTTAATTTGTACATCTTTCAGTATTTTATTAACTTTGGGGTATTCTACAACATTACTTAAGATAACCGGAGGAGGTTTGTTTTTTCTTGTAATTATGGGTTTATCAATTGAAATTTTTGGTTTAATCACCTTTAATTTTTCTACACTATTTTCTTTGTGTATTTCTGGTGAATGCTCCGCTTTTCTTTTTTTCCCTGTACGTTTTACAATCCACTCGGTTTCCCGAGTTAGTTCTTCTTCATCTGTACAGTATTCTACTGCACTTTTAGTTAATTGCTTTTTCTTTAGCATTTTATTTTCTACGGTTAGAGTGTGAATCTGACTCATTAAGTCGCTACACATCTTCTCTAGTTCACTTATTCTTAAATGAAACTGTTTCTCTACTGTAATACCCACGTCTAGGGGTTTATTCTGACCGTCATCGTTAGACATAATTTTTATTAAATTCGAACCAGTAATATTTCTAGTGACATTAGCCTGGATTCCCGCTTTGTCACTGGTTTTTTTTTCAACTACAGGTGGTGATCTTCCCACTAAACCGCCTTTTTAAAAGGGTCGGCTGCGTTGAACGTAGATACATTTTTAACCACTGGCGACTTAACTAATCCCTTTGTGGAATTAGCCAAGCCCTCGCCGGCAGCCGTGGTCTCTGCCGACATTTTGGTAGATATCCCTACCATATTTTTATCTTTATTTGTGTTCATTATTTTATATTGTTATATTTTGTATTTTATACCTACTACCAGGTATTTTAACTGCCGCCCCTTTGGGGAACCGACGCAGACCAGAGAGCCGTCCATTCTGGATCAGTCGCTTCTGGATTTTCGTTGGATTTTAGAGGACTCGTACCCCAAGCATTCCTTACTGCGGATGTTTCTAAGCCCCAATCCGCCGGGGAAATTTTAAAATGATGTAGATAAACTTCTCAATGTTATTTTAACATAAAATTCGGTGTGTATGGATGGAGATTTAATACAGAATACTTAAAACAAAAGTTACTAAAATTCGCGATTTATTCTACAAAGAAGCAACCTAAAAAAATATTTATTTAATATCTTTATCGTGTTTCGAAAACAAATCTTAGCTTTCTTTCAAAATTCATAGTATTCACCACGACGCACAACATCTACAGGCTATGACTTGAAGAGAAACAAAAGCTATTAGACGGCTAATTTAACACGTAGTCTAAAGGCAAAAGGCAGCTTTGATTTGTTTCATCAGTCAAAAGTTTTGAATTAAACTGACGTAAAATTTTTTTTCGCAGAAGAAATACCTTAAAAAAATATGTATGTATAATAATGAAGAAAAATATTTATTTTTGACAATTAAATAAATTTAATTAACACATTTAATAAACTCCGCCATTGCCGGTCCCAAGCCCGGATGTAAAAGGAGGAGGGGGAGGAGTAACAACCTCGTTAAAAAACCTTGGTTCAGCTGGCCCGGCTGATAGCACCTTGTAAGGGCTCCTGGCGAGGGTTCACGTGGGTAGCGTCTGTCCAACACTTGACGGCTACAAGCGGGCCCTTAAGGGATTTTGAAACCCTTACATTTAAGCTCTTGCTTTATATCTTCAGGATCGCATGAAGGATGCAAGTTCCTAGCCATAACTTTAATTGGCCTGGTCAACTTGTTTTCATAAGTATGCCATTCTAAATTAGCTTCATTTATGATTTTTGTTAGTTCTCTGTATTCCCCTTCTTTTTCAACATTAATCTTCAGTTGATGGTTATTCATCATATTTATTTTATAGTTAATTTGTACATCTTTCAGTATTTTATTAACTTTGGGGTATTCTACAACATTACTTAAGATAACCGGAGGAGGTTTGTTTTTTCTTGTAATTATGGGTTTATCAATTGAAATTTTTGGTTTAATCACCTTTAATTTTTCTACACTATTTTCTTTGTGTATTTCTGGTGAGTGCTCCGCTTTTCTTTTTTTCCCTGTACGTTTTACAATCCACTCGGTTTCCCGAGTTAGTTCTTCTTCATCTGTACAGTATTCTACTGCACTTTTAGTTAATTGCTTTTTCTTTAGCATTTTATTTTCTTCGGTTAGAGTGTGAATCTGACTCATTAAGTCGCTACACATTTTCTCTAGTTCACTTATTCTTAAATGAAACTGTTTCTCTACTGTAATACCCACGTCTAGGGGTTTATTCTGACCGTCATCGTTAGACATAATTTTTATTAAATTCGAACCAGTAATATTTCTAGTGACATTAGCCTGGATTCCCGCTTTGTCACTGGTTTTTTTTTCAACTACAGGTGGTGATCTTCCCACTAAACCGCCTTTTTAAAAGGGTCGGCTGCGTTGAACGTAGATACATTTTTAACCACTGGCGACTTAACTAATCCCTTTGTGGAATTAGCCAAGCCCTCGCCGGCAGCCGTGGTCTCTGCCGACATTTTGGTAGATATCCCTACCATATTTTTATCTTTATTTGTGTTCATTATTTTATATTGTTATATTTTGTATTTTATACCTACTACCAGGTATTTTAACTGCCGCCCCTTTGGGGAACCGACGCAGACCAGAGAGCCGTCCATTCTGGATCAGTCGCTTCTGGATTTTCGTTGGATTTTAGAGGACTCGTACCCCAAGCATTCCTTACTGCGGATGTTTCTAAGCCCCAATCCGCCGGGGAAATTTTAAAATGATGTAGATAAACTTCTCAATGTTATTTTAACATAAAATTCGGTGTGTATGGATGGAGATTTAATACAGAATACTTAAAACAAAAGTTACTAAAATTCGCGATTTATTCTACAAAGAAGCAACCTAAAAAAATATTTATTTAATATCTTTATCGTGTTTCGAAAACAAATCTTAGCTTTCTTTCAAAATTCATAGTATTCACCACGACGCACAACATCTACAGGCTATGACTTGAAGAGAAACAAAAGCTATTAGACGGCTAATTTAACACGTAGTCTAAAGGCAAAAGGCAGCTTTGATTTGTTTCATCAGTCAAAAGTTTTGAATTAAACTGACGTAAAATTTTTTTTCGCAGAAGAAATACCTTAAAAAAATATGTATGTATAATAATGAAGAAAAATATTTATTTTTGACAATTAAATAAATTTAATTAACACATTTAATAAACTCCGCCATTGCCGGTCCCAAGCCCGGATGTAAAAGGAGGAGGGGGAGGAGTAACAACCTCGTTAAAAAACCTTGGTTCAGCTGGCCCGGCTGATAGCACCTTGTAAGGGCTCCTGGCGAGGGTTCACGTGGGTAGCGTCTGTCCAACACTTGACGGCTACAAGCGGGCGTCTGACTTGGAACAAGCGGCTCGCTATATAAATGTGAAAATTACCTGGAAGTAGGTGAAAAGGAAGAGGGATTAGTAACCTGAATGGCTATCTAATATCTTATAGCGTCTCAGGATGTAGGCATGATAGAACACAGAACAATCATAGTAGAACTGGTAACATAGCTATCAGAACTTCTACATAAAAGTGATGTAATTCTATCTGCTTAAGCTACTCCGACATTTCGACTTAAAGGTCAAGGAAATAAACGTAGCGTCTGACCTATAGTAGGCGGCTACAAACAGCGTCTGAACCCTATGCTAAGGGCGGCTGATTTATAAAGATGAAAAACTACCGGAAATCCTTCAGAAGGCAATGAGAAACCACTCAAGTAACATCTCAAGAAAATCACATTATGCAAGTACAACCAGAAATAAGGCCCTCAGTCTCCGGCATTACGAGGGTGCTAAGAATCCCCGGAGGTAAAACAAAAAGAAAACTAAAAATAGGTACTTGGAATGTACGTAGTCTTTACGAAAGTGGTAAACTAGCAAACACTATACAAGAAATTGAGTAGATTGCAAATAAGTATACTTGGTGTATCGGAAACATGGTGGCCAGATTCCGGGAAATGTAAAACAACAGGTGGAACAATATATTACTCCGGAAATCAAAACAAAGATCATAGAAATGGAGTCGGTATAATTATTTCTGATGAAATAGAAAAAAGCATAATTGGCTTCATACCCAACTCGGATAGAACTATGATGATTAAAATATGTGCAAAACCCGTAAACCTGAATATAATTTAAGTATATGCACCAACGGCAGATAAATCTGATGAAGATGTTGAATCTTTTTATTGTGAAATCGAAGAACTTATGAAGCAAACAAAAAGGCATGAGATTAACATCGTTGTGGGAGACTTCAATGCCAAAATAGGAAGTGGTAAAGTAGAAAATATTGTTGGACCCATGGTTTAGGCACCAGAAACCCGAGGGGTGACAGACTAGTTCAATTTTATACAGAGCAAGAACTTAAAGCCATGAATACATGGTTTTCTTTACCACCTCGCCGATTATACACATGGAAATCCCCACAAGATAACGATCAAAACATAATCCGAAACCAAATCGATTTTATTTTAATAAATAAACGATACAGTACATCAGTGTCAAGAGTTGCAACGTATCCAGGTGCCGACGTCCCATCAGACCACAACTTACTGCTATCTCAAGTCAAAACCAAACTAGCAGTAGCGAAAAAACCAACACGGAAAAAACATTTAGATCTAGGAAAATTAATGGATAACTCTAGCCAAACTGTAATTGTAGAAGAACTTAATAATCAAATCACATCTCTCATCAGAAACAAGAACGTGAACAATGTAGGTGGACATGAATTGTGGAACCGAGTGAAGAACACAATGAAAAATGTAGCTTCAACCAAGCTGGGACCACGAACATATACACCGAAGCAGAAGTGGATGACAAATGAGATTTTTGATTTAATGAATCAGAGACAGGCTAAACTCACAATGTCAAGAAATTGAAAATTTACAAAACTTACATGATGGTTTTAATCTTCATAAAAAAGTTAAGGAAGCTGCTGGAGTTCATCGTAAGCAAATATATTCGAATCTAGTTAACAGAAATAACCAAATAATCCTGGATCCAGACAAGAAAAAACAAGTTTGGGAAGAGTACGTAGCAGAGTTATTCAATGATCTAAATAGAACCGAATCCACACTCTACCACAAGCAACACTCTCAGGTCCGCCGATAACAAAAGATGAGATCAGGAAAGCTATTACAACAGCAAAAAATAATAAGGCTACTGGCCCTGATGAATTCTTAAATTAATTGATGATGACAATTTAACCATCTTAGAAAGAATTTTTAACCAAATCTATGATACGGGAATATACCCAGAAGAATGGCTTAAATCAACATTTATTACGCTGCCTAAAAAAGTAAATGCAAAAAAGTGTAGTGACCATCGGCTTATAAGCTTAATGAGCCATGCATTAAAGATCTTTTTAAAAATTATTCACTTCTGAATCTACAAGAAATGTGAAAGTACAAATAGTAATACACAATTCGGCTTTAGAGCAGGTCTTGGTACTCGAGAAGCTCTCTTCGGCCTCAAAGTTTTGGTTCAAAACTGCCGAGACGTTCATAAGGATATTTTTCTCTGTTTCACAGACTATGAAAAAGCTTTTGACCGCGTTCAACATAATAAAATTATGGAGGTTTTGAGTAAAATTAATATAGATCAAAAAGAAATTCAGTGTATCAAGAACTTGTATTGGAACCAAAAAGCCTATGTAGTTTCAGAAAACTTTATTACAAAAGACGTTGAAATTAGAAGAGGAGTACGGCAAGGCTGTGTATTGTCACCCTTACTTTTTAATTTGTACTCCGAGGCTATATTTGAGGAAACAGCACATAACACAAATATTGGAGTAAAAGTAAATGGGGTTAATATCAACAACATACAATACGCAGATGATTCAACATTAATTACCGATAATATAACTGAACTTCAAGAACTTATAAATTCAGTAAGCGACCACAGCAGACTTTTCGGCTTAAATATTAATATCGCTAAAACCAAGTTTATGGTTATTTCTAGAACCAACACATTCAACAACGCAACATTAACCATAAATGGCACCATAATTGAACGAGTTTCAAGTTTTAAATATCTAGGATGTTGGCTAAATGAAAACTGGAACTCAGATATGGAAATAAAATGCCGAATTGAATATGCTCGTAGCAGTTTTGTAAAATATAAAAAAGTTTTATGCAACCGTGATATCAATCTCGAAACAAAAATCCGGTTTGTTAAATGCTACGTGTGGTCCATACTCCTCTATGGTATGGTAGCGTGGACTCTAAAAATAACGACCATCAATAAGCTTGAAGCATTTGAAATGTGGATATACCGTAGAATATTGAAAATATCATGGATAGATCGAGTGAGCAATAATGAGGTTCTAAGTAGAATAAATAGAGACCGTGAGTTGTTATTAACAATCAAGCGTAGGAAAACATCTTATCTAGGTCATATAATGCGCAATGACAAATATTATATTCTACAACTGATTCTGCAAGGTAAAATTGAAGGCAGAAGACGTGTCGGCAGAAAGCAAATGTCGTGGCTTAGAAACATCAGGCAATGGACGGGCCTCCAAACGGTGGGAGAATTAATGCACGCAGCACAAGATAGAGAGAGCTTGAGAAATGTGATCGCAGACATCCAGTAGTGGATAAGCAGCTAAAGAAGAATATAACATAAAATAAATATAAATAAATTTTTATAATAATAAAAATTAATTAATTTACAATATAAAAAATATAATATGGGTAAATGTGATCTATGCAGAAAAGTTTTAAATACTAAATCTAAAGGTTTGAAATGTTAAGATTGCTCGTGACAATACCACACAAACTGTGCACCAGTCTCAAATGATTTTTAAAAGTTAAGTTAATTGAATCTGGAAATGCCGACTGGAAGTGCTCATAATATCCCTCGAAACTAAACGGATCAATTATTATGGATGATACTAATGAGGAGATCTTAAATACGGTGACTGAGGTGGAAGTAAATTTAAGTTAATTAGAAAAAGAAACAACACAATGGAATAAATTTTTTCATACGACTTTTCCAATTGCGCTGCAGATAATATCCCGGAATATTTAAATTCACTTGGCACTGTGGTGATGGCTAAGTTGTATGCTGCAGGCAAAAAAATTAAAATACCACAAAAGATGGAATTTTTATGGGTCAAAGACGAATGTATATTTTTGGGACAAACCAAGGAATCAAAAGTTTTTAAAATTATTAGACAAAGATTTTTATAATTATTAGTATTAACTTTGTTAACAATCACTTTAATAGCTCTAACTAACTTCTTAGGTACTTCTTATATTTTTGCTTTTCTAAATCTCGATTATTTATTTATTTTTTCCAATAAAAAAATCAAATTAACATTGACAAAATTTTTTATTGATTTTTATTTATCCAATTTACATATTTATTATACCCTACACCTATAGAATAGGTAAAGGGGTATATTAACTTTGGTATGGTGTTTGTAACCACCTAAAGGAAGCGAGCTAGATATGAAAAAGTATATATATTTGTGATCAGCCTGACCGCCTGAGTCGATATAGCCATGTCCGTCATCCCGTAGGCACGATAACTCAAAAAATAATGGAGCTATCTTGATGAAATTTTAACTGTAGGTTACTAGGACTGAAAGTACGGCGGGGATTGTATATGGGCGAAATCGGCAGATGGGTTCGGATTCTGGACCTTTTAATCGATCGAAGGGCTAACAAACATATATAAAAAATCACGATAACTCAACAACTAATGACGCTATCTTCATCAAATTTGTGCTGTAGGTTACTAGTAATCAAACTACTTCGGGGATTGCGTAAGGTCGGGATAGGACCATGGGTTCGGAACCTAGAACTTTTTGATCGAATTTAGGCCAAACGAGCATAATTCCGAAACCAATGAAGATAGAACCTCCAAATTTGTGTATCAGAGTGTCCCTTCCTATTTCCTAAGTGTCTTGGGAATTTGGGTCCCATTGGAGTACTGGGTCGGGGACCAGCCACTCATTTCTGAAGACCTTAAAGCATATCTTTAAAATTAATAAAGATAACAACTTGAAAAAATGTAGAAGCTTCCAATTTGCCACAAGGGTGTTCTTTTCTAAAACTTGCGTGTTCCCCTAATTTGGGATCAATCGGAGAGGTGGTTTAGTACCCCTCTCAGACCTTCCAAGTTTTAAAAGCTTATAATCGAAATTACTAAAAATAGTTATTTAAAATTAAGATAGACCGTTCAAATTGTGTACAAGGGTTAACTAGTACCATAATTGTACAGCGCGGGCTGTATAAGGGCGAAATCACCACATGGGTTCGGATTCTGGACCTTTTAGTCGGTGTCAGGGATAACGAACATATAATAAAAATCACGATAACTCAACAACTAATGACCCTATCTTCATGAAATTTGTGCTGTAGGTTGTTGGTAATGAAACTACTGCGGTGATTACGTACGGTGAGGATTGGACAATGGGTTCGGAACTGAGAACATTTTGAACGAATTTAGGCCAAACTAGCGTAATTCCGAAACCAATGAAGATAGAACCTCCAAATTTGGTATCAGGGTGTCCCTTCCTATTTCGTAAATGTCTTTGAAATTTGGGCTCCATTGGACTAGTGGGTCGGGGACCAGCCACTCAGTTCCGAGGACCTTAAAGCATATTTTCGAAATTAATAAAAATAGTAACTTGAAACAAATGTAGAAACTTCAAATTTGGCCCAGGATGTTCTTTACAATTTCTTCCGTGCCCCTAGGTTACTAGTAATGAAAGTACCATGGGAATTGGTTGTGGTCGAGTTTAATTTCAAAGGCAAAGAATATATTTCCTATGTCCTATGTGTCTCCGAAATCTAGACTTAATTGTAGTGGTTCAGCTATGTTCAAAAGTACTGCTGCATTTATGTAAAATTTATTTTAATATTTCAATGAATTATATGAAAAGGCCTAAATTTGTAATTGTATTTTAGAAATGCATTTATTGCATATTTTCCGTTTATAAGCTTTTCTATTAGGTATATAAACTAACCATTTAAAATAATTGCAATTTTTAAAAATTTGGATTATTAAATATATTATGCTTTGATTATCTTTTTATCACAAAATTTAATAATTAGAATTTTTTCATTTTGTAATTGAATTGGAATAAATATATTTTCATTTATTTCAAGTTTTTTTGTTTTTTAATATTTTTAAATTGATAAATTAGTAAAAATTTGTAATATTTTTTAATAGATAGTGTAATTAGAAAATGTTTTTAGTATTATAAAGTTAATTTGGTTAGCTATGTCTTACGATCAAATTAATAACAGCTTTTATGGTGTTAAAATTACTTATGGATATATCCTTAAATTTGAGCCAAATAGGTGTAGGGTATTTCTAAGTCGGTTGCACCGACTGACTGTTTCTTTACTTGTTTTATATTTCATACATTCACTTTTTTTTTACCTAACCAAAATTTTATTTACAAATTTTAATTACATTACTTTAATTACATATTTTTTATCAAAATTTTTATTTACATTTTTTAAATCTTATAATTACATTTACTTTTTTAATAATTCATATTTCTTTCCTACAACAATAATAATATATATACACTTAATTTTTATTTATTATTCAGGTATTAATTATTTAAAAAATAAAAAAACACATATTTTTTTCTTGTTCACTCTACATGGCTTTGATTTTATTCTATCGAACCATTTTGATACCACGTTAATTCTTACTCTTATGAGCACAAAAAATGCATTCCTTTGCTGACAAATCAGCTGATCGAATTGATACGAAAAGTTCATTTAGTATACTTGCTTATAAACTTTTTTGTTTGTTGGTAATGAAACAGCTGAATAATTATTTAATTATTGAAAGATATCGTCTCCATGTTTTATTTTTAGTAATTTATTTTGTTTTTTGTTTTCTTCACAATGAAATCCAACAACAATAATAACATTAAAGATGATATTAGTGTGGAGCATTACCTAAATTTTTATACTAACTCCACAATACATATTTATAAAAATAATTTGAATATTATTTATCTTAATATTCAAAGTTTACGTAATAAATTGTTTGAAGTTGAAGCTTTAATTGAGGATATGTGTCTGTTGTATAGTTCTGACAGAAATTTGATTACACGTCTCCGAAAATAGGTTTTTTTTCCGGGATTCACTTCTTACTTCGCTAATAGACTTAAAGCATATGGTGAGGATGCTATTTATATTAAAGATGAAATTAATAGTAATATAGTTTTTAGTGAAGAGTTTGAAAATAGCAATATAATAGGTGTAAAACTACTAAAAAAAAATTTAATATCATAAAAGTATAAAGATCACGTAACTCGGATTTCAAAACTAAGATCGATGAAATAACTTACAAAAAAAAAAGATCTGTAATAGTAGGTGGTTTTAATATTAATTTATATCATCCGGTTAATTACTTTTAGCTTTATTAAGTGTAGTGGAATACTCATATAAAATAAAGAGTTGTATGGCAGCTACTCGAATCCTCTGTCGCAGACCAACCAAATTTTGCAGAAACTTTGGCCATTACACTAAACAATTTTTGGCAAAAATTCAGACACCCAGCTTCATTAGGTAGAGAGTAATGCTTATATAAAATAAGGAGTTCTATGGCAGCTACTCGAACCCTCTGCAGCAGACCAACCAAATTCTGCAGGAACTTTGGCTATTACACTAAACAATTGTTGGCAAAAATTCAGACACCCAGCTTCATTAAGTGGAGAGTAATGCTCATATTAAATAAGAAGTTGTATGGCAGCTACCCGAACCCATGAACCAAAATGGCTGGATTTAAATAGCGATGACGGCTATTGCAAAAAAACGAATTTGCGAAAATTTCAAGATCCTAGCTCCTTTAGTTTTTGAGTTATCGTACGGACGGACGGACAGACGGACGGACGGATGGACATACATAGCTAAATCGATTTATTTTTCGATTCTGATCCGATCCATGCACTTGAGTATATATCTACCCCTCCTCCTTCTCTGCGTCACAAACGTAATGGCAAATTTATTATACCCTTTGACTATATAGTCATACGGGTATAAAAATGTTGTCAGGTAGCTGTAGCTGAATAAAAAGAAAGTATGTATAAAATTTAAATTTAAAATATTTGAATAGTAAAAATAAAAGAAAAATATAATAACTTTAATTTTGTATTTTGTATATTTAAATTTTTTAAATTTTCTTTAATGAAGTTTGTTTTTTTTTTCAATTAATATATGATACATAAATACTTTAAGTAGAAAACAAGTAAAGAAACAGTCAGTCGGTGCAACCGACTTAGAAATACCCTACACCTATTTGGTTCAAATTTAAGGACATATCCATAAGTCATTTTAACACCATAAAAGCTGTTATTAATTTGATCGTAAGACATAGCTAGCCAAATTAACTTTATAATACTAAAAACATTTTCTAATTATATTATCTATTAAAAAATATTACAAATTCTTACTAATTTGTCTATTTAAAAATATTCAAAAACAAGCAAACTTGAAATAAATGAAAATATATTTATTCCAACTCAATTACAAAATGAAAAAATTCTAATTATTAAATTTTGTGATAAAAAGATAATCAAAGCATAATATATTTAATAATCCAAATTTTTAAAAATTGCAATTATTTTAAGTGGTTAGTTTATATACCTAATAGAAAAGCTTACAAACGCAAAATATGCAATAAATGTATTTCTAAAATACAATTACAAATTTAGACCTTTTCATATAATTCATTTAAATATTCAAATAAATTTTACATAAATGCAGCAAGTACCTTTGAATATAGCTGAACCACTACAATTAAGTCTAGATTTCGGAGACACATAGGACATAGGAAATATATTCTTTGGCTTTGAAATTAAACTCAACCAGAACCAATTCCCATGGTACTTTCATTACTAGTAACCTAGAATTTAAATTTCATCAAAATACCGGCATTATTTTTTGAGTTATGGTGTTTTAAGATATATGTTTGTTAGTCCTTGAACTTGTCAAGGGTTCCAGAACCCCAAACCATGGTACGATTTCGCCCATATGCAGTCCCGTCATACTTTCAATACTAGTTAACCCTTGTATACAATTGGAACGTTCTATCTTAATTTTAAGTTACTAGTTTTATTAATTTCGATGATAAGCTTTTACACATTTGGGGGTCTAAGAGTTAATTTATTATTTTTATTACTATTAATTTCGAAAATATGCTTTAAGGTCCTCGGAACTGAGTGCCTGGTCCCCGACCCACTAGTCCAATGGGGTCCAAATTTCAAAGACACTTATGCAATAGGAAGGGAGACCCTGATACCAAATTTGGAGGTTATATCTTCATTGGTTTCGGAATTACGCTAGTTTGGCCTAAATTCGATAAAAAAGTTCTCAGTTCCGAACCCATTGTCCAATCCTCACCGTACGTAATCACCGCCGTAGTTTCATTACCAATAACCTACAGCACAAATTTCATGAAGATAGCCTCATTAGTTGTTGAGTTATCGTGATTTTTAATATATGTTCGTTATCCCTGACACCGACTAAAAGGTCCAGAATCCGAACCCATGGGCTGATTTCGCCCTTATACAGCCCGCGCTTTACTTATAGTACTAGTTAATCCTTGTACACAATTTAAACGATCTATCTTAATTTTAAGTAACTATTTTTAGTAATTTCGATTATAAGCTTTTAAAACTTGGGAGGTCTGAGAGGGGTACTGAACCACCTCTCCAATTGATCCCAAATTAAGGGAACACGCAAGAGATAGTAAAGAACACCCTTGTGGCAAATTGGAAGCTTCTACATTTTTTCAAGTTGTTATCTTTATTAATTTTAAAGATATGTTTTAAGGTCTTCGGAAATGTGTGGCTGGTCCCCGACCCAGTAGTCCAATGGGACCCAAATTCTCAAGACACTTAGGAGATAGGAGGGGACACCCTGATACCAAATTTGGAGGTTCTATCTTCATTGGTTTCGGAATTATGCTCGTTTGGCCTAAATTCGATCAAAAAGTTCTAGGTTCCGAACGCATGGTCCAATCCCGACCTTACGGAATCCCCGAAGTAGTTTCATTACTAGTTACCTACAGCACCAATTTGATGAAGAAAGCGTCATTAGTTGTTGAGTTATCGTGATTTCTTATATATGTTCGTTAGCCCTTCGATCGATAAAAAGGTCCAGAATCCGAACCCATGGGCCGATTTCGCCCATATGCAATCCCCGCCGTACTTTCAGTCCTAGTAACCTACAGTTAAAATTTCATCAAGATAGCTCCATTATTTTTTGAGTTATCGTGCCTACGGACGGACGGACGGACGGACGGACGGACGGACGGACGGAAGGACGGACGGACGGACGGACGGACGGACATGGCTATATCGACTAAGGCGGTCACGCTGATCACAAATATATATACTTTTCCATATCTAGCTCGCTTCCTTTAGGTGGTTACAAACACCATACCAAAGTTAATATACCCCTTTACCTATTCTATAGGTGTAGGGTATAAAAAAAGAAAAAGAAAATTACGTTTGTAATTTATGAGGCTATAAAGCTAAGGCCAAGGTCTATAAACAAATTATTGTAATTGATAAAAGTAATATTTTGTAAATTATTATATTATACACTTAATAAAGAAAAAAAAAAGATTATAACGCATAAATTTGTAACTTTTTGAATTTCGTTCAAAGGTGGTCGTAAAAATTATATTCAAATATATAAAAAATTTTAATGTTTTGACTCAGGCTATGAAATCAATTCTTTTTTGAATCAATAATCTCCACATATTTTACTTTCATTAAAACTTCTTACTAAGCTTTCAATGAGAGTGATAATTATATTAATATGCTACAATGTTGGCAATAAATAAATCGACAAAACTAGTTAAAACAAGTAAAGAAACAGTCAGTCGGTGCAACCGACTTAGAAATATTCTACACCTATTTGGTTCAAATTTAATGACATATCAATAAGTCATTTTAACACCATAAAAGCTGTTATTAATTTGATCGTAAGACATAGCTAACCAAATTAACTTTATAATACTAAAAACATTTTCTAATTACACTATCTATTAAAAATATTACAAATTCTTACTAATTTATCTATTTAAAAATATTAAAAAACAAAAAAACTTGAAATAAATGAAAATATATTTATTCCAATTCAATTACAAAATGAAAAAATTCTAATTATTAAATTTTGTGATAAAAAACTAATTAAAGCATATGTTCGTTAGTCCTTCGATCGATTAAAAGGTCCAGAATCCGAACCCATTGGCCGATTTCGCTCATATGCAATCCCCGCCGCACTTTCAGTCCTAATAACCTACAGTTTAAATTTCATCAACATAGCTCCATTATTGTTTGAGTTATCGTGCATACGGACGGACGGACGGGCATGGCTATATCGACTCAGGAGGTCACGCTGATCGCAAATATATATACTTTTCTATATCTAGCTCGCTTCCTTTAGGTGGTTACAAATACCAAAGTTAATATACCCTTTTACCTATTCTATAGGTGTAGGGTATAATAAAAGTATTGAATTCGAAAGTGGCACACAAACAATATTTTTATCTGTAAATAATATAAAATAAATTTAATATATAATCTTAAGTTTTTCCCATTTCCACACCACCCTTGAGGTAGGGAATATGGAACGTTTTTTTTTAAAGTGGTATCCGCAATAGACCTAATCCACAAAAATCTTGAAAAATATATTTTTACAAATTAATAAAACTTATAAGTATGTAATAGAAATTATAAAATAAAGAAAATTCAAAAACCAAATATTTAAATTTATAACATAATAAAAACAATATGTTTCATTTATAACAAATATATATCTAAAAATAAAAAAAACAAGTATAGAAACAGTCAGTCGGTGCAACCGACTTAGAAATAACCTACACCTATTTGATTCAAATTTAATGGGAAGTTAATAAGTAATTTTAAAAACATAAAAGTTTTTATTGATTTGATCTTAAGACATGGCTAACCAAACTAACTTTGTAGTACTAAAAAACATTTTCTATTTACTTTATCTATTCAAAAATATTACAAATTCTTACTAATTTATCTATTTAAAAATATTAAAAAACAAAAAAACTTGAAGTAAATGAAAATATATTTATCTCGATTCAATTACAAAAGCTAAAAAATTTGAATTATTAAATTTTGTGATAAAAAGCTAATCAAAGCATAATATATTTAATAATTCTAATTTTTCAAATCGATCAAAAGCTTCTATAATCCGAACTCATTGACCAAACTCGACCAGAACCAATTCTCATGATACTTTCATTACTAGTAACCTACAGTTTAAATTTCTTCAAAATTGCGGTATCATTTTTTGAGTTATGCTATTTTTTTCATATATGTTTATTAGCCCTTGAACTTTTCAAAGGTTCCAGAACCCGAAACCATGGTACGATTTCGGCCATATGCAGTCCGCGCTGTATTTTAAATACTAGTGAACCCTTGTACACAATTGGAACGTTCTATTTTAATTTTAAGTTACTGTTTTTAATAATTTCGATTATAAGCTTTTAAACCTTGGTAGATCTAAGAGGGGTACTGAACCACCACTCCAATTGATCCCAATTTAGGGGACCACACAAATAGTTAAGAACATCCATGTGCCTAATTTGAAACTTCTACATTTGTTTCAAGTTGCTATCTTTATTAACTTTATAGATATGGTTTAAGGTCTTCGGAAATATGTGGCTGGTCCCCGACCCAGTACTCCAAAAATCAAGTCCAAAAATCAAGGGCACTAAAGAAATAAAAATGGACTCCTTGATACCAAATTTGGAGGGTCTATTTTCATTGGTTTCGGAATTATGCTCGTTTGGCCTAAATCCATGGTCGAATGTCCTAGTATACCTACATGACCCTTACCGACCCAGTATACCTACTTTATTGTTTATTTTTAATGAAACAAAATGAAGACCTTCATAAAAATTTTTATTTACAGCAAGTGGTAAATCAAAAAATAGTAGAAAGCGTAAAAAGCATTCCGAATTGTGTACAAAAGTTAACTAACATTAAAGGTATGGCGGAAACTACACATTGTCGAAATAAGGGCATGGTTTCGGCATCAATTCATTTACAAAAGTGAAAAAATTTTAATTATTAAATTTTGTGATAAAAAGCTAATCAAAGCATAATATATTTAATAATTAAAATTTTTCAAAATTGCAATTATTTTAAATTGTTAGTTTATGTTCCTATTAGAAAAGCTTATAAACGCAAAATATGCAATAAATGTATTTCTAAAGTACAATTACAATTTTAGAACTTTTCATATAATTTATTTAAATATAAAAATAAATTTTACTTAAATGCAGCAAGTACCTTTGAATATAGCTTAAGTATTGTACACAATGTCTTAATTATATATCACCTTTGGTAATAATTCAATAAAATATATGATATGATAAACATTAAAAAAAAGCAATTTAACAGTTTATTAAAAAAATATTTCGTTTTTAATTTATAAAATATTATACAAAATATGTTTTATGGTAAAATTCTTAGCCTTTCAAAAATATAAAAGTGTTAAATATAAACGGAAATAGGAAAGAACCCTCGTGTATCAAATTTAAAGTTTCTATCTTCTTGAATTTCGAAGATAAGCTTTTTAGTTTTGGGATTTCTTAGGAGGCATCTGAACCAATACTACAGTTAAGTCTAAATTTCGGGGACACATAAGAAATAGGAAATATATTCTTTGGCTTTGTAATTATGCTCGTTTGGCCTCAGATCGATCAAAAGCTTCTAGAATCCGAACTCGACCAGAACCAATTCCCATGGTACTTTCATAATTAGTAACCTAGAGTTTAAATTTCATCAAAATAGCGGCATCATTTTTTGAGTTATACTGCTTTTAAGATATATGTTCCTTAGCCTTTGAACTTTTAAAGGTTCGAGAACCCGAAACCATGGTACGATTTCGCCCATATGCAGTCCCCGTCATACTTTTAATACTAGTTAACCCTTGTACGCAATTGGAACGTTCTATCTTAATTTTGAGTCAATATTTTTATTAATTTCGATGATGCTTTTAAACCTTGGGGGGTGTAAGAGGGGTACCGAACCACCACTCTGATTGATCCAAAATTAGGAGAACGCGCAGGAAATAGTAAAGAGCACCCATGTACCAAATTTGAAACTTCTAAATTTGTTTGAAGTTGCTATTTTTATTAATTTCGAAAGTATGCTTTAAGGTCTTTGGAACTATGTGGCTGGTCCTCAACCCACTGCTTCAATTGGTGCCAAATTTCAAGGACGCTAGGGAAATAGAAAGAGACACCCTGATACCAAGTTTAGAGGTTCTATCTTCATTGGTTTCGGAATTTTGCTCGTTTGGCCTAAATTCGATCAAAAAGTTCTAAGTTCCGAACTTGTTGTATATTACCCACCGTACGCAATCACCGCCGTAGTTTCATTACCAGTACTCTACACCACAAATTTTATGAAGATAGCGTCATTAGTTGTTGAGTTATCGTAATTTTTTATATATGTTCGTTAGCCCTTAGACTGATTAAAAGCTCCAGAATCCGAACCCTAGGGGTGATTTCGCCCATATGTAGACCACGCTGTACCTTAAATACCAGTTAACCCTTGTACACAAGTGGAACGTTATATATTAATTTAAAGTTACTATTTTTAGTAATTTCATTTATTAGCTTTTAAACCTTGGGAGGCCTAAGAGGGGTAGTGAACCACCACTCCAATCGATACCAAATTAGGAGGACACACAAGAAATAGTGAAGAACACCCTTGTGCCAAACTTGAAGCTTTTAAATATTTTTTCAAGCTGCTATCTTTATTAATTTTGAAGATATGCTTTAAGGTCTTCAGAAATGTGTGGCTGGTCCCCGACCCATTACTCGTTTGGGGCCCAAATTTCAAGTACACTAAGGAAAAAGAAAGAAACACCCTGATACCAAATTTGAAGGTTCTATCTTCATTGGTTTCGAAATTATGCTCGTTTGGCCTAAATTCGATCAAAAAGTGCTAAGTTCCGAACCCGTTGTATATTACCCACCGTACGCAATCACCGCCGTAGTTTCATTACCAGTACTCTACACCACTAATTTTATGAAGATAGCGTCATTAGTTGTTGAGTTATCGTAATTTTTTATATATGTTCGTTAGCCCTTAGACTGATTAAAAGGTCCAGAATCCGAACCCTTGGGGTGTTTTCGCCCATATGCAGATCGCGCTGTACTTTAAATACCAGTTAACCCTTGTACACAATTTGAACGTGCTATCTTAATTTTAAGTTACTATTTTTAATAATTTCGATTATAAGCTTTTAAAACTTAAGAGGTCTAAGAGGGATAATGAACCACCACTCCAATCGATCCCAAATTAGGGGGACTCGCAAGGGATAGTAAAGAACACCCTTGTGCCAAATTTGAAGCTCCTACATTTTTTTAAGTTGTTATCTTTATTAATTTTAAAGATATGCTTTAAGGTCTTCGGAAATGTATGGCTGGTCCCCGAGCCACTACTCCAATGGAGCCCAAATTTCAAAGACATTAAGGAAATAGGAAGGGACACCCTGATACAAAATTTGGAGCCCTTCGATCGATTAAAAGGTCCAGAATCCGAACCCCCGTATGCAATCCCCGCCGTACTTTCAGTCCTAGTAACCTACAGTTAAAATTTCATCAAGATAGCTCCATTATTTTTTGAGTTATCTTGTTTTCGGACGGACATGGCTATATCGACTCAGGAGGTCACGCTGATCACAAATATATATACTTTTCCATATCTAGCTCGCTTCGTTTAGGTGGTTACAAACACCATACCAAAGTTAATATACCCTTTTACCTATTCTATAGGTGTAGGGTATAAAAATATAAAAACTCGATATTAAAATAAAATTACTTACCAAATTTGCATCACAGAATATTATGAAGCTTTTTAAATTAGGTTAGGTTTACTAAAATTATTTAAAATTTATACACTTTTGTGCTCCCATTATTTGGTGACAATATCAAAATTGATATTCATAACGTATATGTTAGGAAAAAGTTAGAAAATTTTTTTTTTTAAGAAAACATATTAGAAATTTTGAGTTGAAATTGATTATGTTATAAAAAAACCTCTTTTATATTTTTATATTTTGCTCCAAATTTTATTTTTAATGTAAATTTCAGAGTATTTAGCAGAAAATTTAATAAAGAAAAATCTGAAAGACAATATGGTAAAAATCATAAAAGTTTTATTTTTTCCAAAAAATTACAAAATCAAAAAAAAAGTTTTTTGAAACTCGCTCTCATTTTGTTTGAATGTATGTGTTAAAGATTCAAATAATTCCATGTCATGCCCATAACCTACACTAATTAAGAAGGCATAGACATCGAAAGAAAAGGAGCTCAATATGGGACTCCCGCTAATCAAATTATACTCCTGGTCTTATGGGAAAATGCGGAAGTCCTCCTAAAAATGTTAAAATAACTCAAAACCTACTGATTTTTTTCAATTATGTTAAAAGGGTAAATTAAAATATTATCTTTGTACCCTATATATATGAAATAGAAATAGCGTATATTAACCTTGGTATGGTGTTTGTAACCACCTAAAGGAAGCGAGCTAGATATGGAAAATTATATATATTTGTGATCAGCGTGACATCCTGAGTCGATATAGCCATGTCCGTCCGAAAACAAGATAATTCAAAAACTAATGCAGCTATCTTGATGAAATTTAAACTGTAGGTTACTAGTACTTAAGGTACGAGGGGGGATTGCATATGGGTGAAATCGGCCCATGGGATTGAATTCTGTACCTTTTAATCATTCTAAGGGTTAACAAACATATAAAAAAAATAAGGATAACTCAACAACTAATAACGCTACCTTCATCAAATTTGTGTTGTAGGTTACTAGTAGTGAAACTACTTCGGGGATTGCGTAAGTTTAGGATTGGACCATGGGTTCGGAACCTAGAACTTTTTGATCGAATTTAGGCCAAACAAACATAATTCCGAAAAACATTAATAAATAAGTAAATTAAGAGAATATCTTTAAAAATGATTGAAAATTGAAATAATTAACCAAGGGTACTAAATCATTCAAATATGTTATTTTGTAATTGCATTTTACGAATCCATTTATCTCAACTTTATTTGGTGTTTAATATTTTTAAATAGATAAATTAATAAGAATTGCTAACATTTTTTAATTGAAAAAATAATTAGAAAATGTTTTTAGTATTATAAAGTAAATTTAAAGCTTTTATGATTTTAAAATGACTTATAGACTTCCCATTAAATTTTAACCAAATAGGTGTAGGGTATTTCTAAGTCGGTTGCAAACAAACAGTCAGTCGGTCTGTTTCTGCACTTGTTTTTATTAATGCTTTATGCTTTAAGGTCTTCAGAACTGTGTGGATTGTCCCCGACCCACTACTCTAATTGGTCCTAAATATCCAGGAATCTAAGAACATAGGAAGAGATGCACTGATACCAAATTTGAAGATTTTATCTTCTTTGGTTTCGGAATTATGCTTGTTTGGCCTAAATTTGAAATAAAACACTTCTAGGATCCGAACCCATGGTCCAAACTAATTCGTACGCAGTCCCCGCCATTGTCTCATTACTAGTAACCTATATCACAAAATTCATGATTGTAACGCCATGAGTTGTTGAGTTATCCTTATTTTTGGCCCTTAGAACAATTAAAAGGTCCAGAATCCGAACCCGTGGGCCGATTTCGCCCATATGCAATCGCCGCCGTACTTTAAGCCCTGGTAACCTACAGTTAAAATTTTATAAAGATAGGTCCATTAGTTTTTGAGTTATCGTGCCTGCGGACGGATTGGAGATTTGCTTTCGAATCGTACGATTCGTGTTCTAGTCGATGGATATTCATCTAAAGATTTTAAAATAAATTTATAAATGACCTACTTTCAATAACCTCCAATCCAATAAATAGCTTCGCAGATGACAGTACCCTTGTTGCTTTCTATGAATTCCATAGCCGCTGTAACATTAATCATCAGATTAATACAACAGCAAAAAATTTATAGCTAAAAGCAAGTTAAACAAAGATTTAGCTAAAATATAAAAATGGGGTGAAATCAACATAGTGGATTTCAGCACCAAAAAAACCCAATGCTGTCTAATCTCGCGAAAAATAGAAACAACTATTCCAAACCTTTCATTTCAAGGAGAAGCTTTGCATCATGCGGCACACTTGAACATTTTGGGGATTGAGCTAAACCAAAAATTGACTTGGTCAAATCATATTTTTAGAGTAGGACGTAACCTCTAGGACGCTGCTAAGTGTTTGGGTTTCTTGTGTCGCTGCAAAACTTACTTCTCCTACTCCGATCTCCTTAACCTCTATAAAATTTATAAGAGGCCGAAAATGGAGTATATTGCACACATTTGGACTGGTGCTCCCATTGATATATTGATAAAGTGCAAAATAGAGTTATGCGTCTTAAATTATAAATGTGTTACCACAACACTCACTTCACTTAGCCATCGTCGTTAGGTCACTGACCTTGTTTCATAGATATCTTGTAGGGACTAACACCTAATCTAAAGAAATCAAACAATTTATGCCTCCATTCAAGATTTTCCAACAGGAAACAGATGCTCATCCCTACACAGTCGAGCTAACCAGATGGCGCAACACGGCTTATGGAAATTGTGCAGCATGTGCTTAAAATTTTATTGAATTGGATTTAAGTTTTTAATCTATAATTTTGTTATTGCATTTTATGAATAAGTACATTTTTTTAAAATTTTTTTGTTTTTTAATATTTTTAAATATACAAATTAGTAAAAATTTTATATATTTTTGAATTGATAAATAATTAAAAAATGTTTTTAGTATTATAAAGTTAATTTGGTTAGCCATGTCTTACGATCAAACTAATAAATGATTTTTTGGTTTTGAAATGACTTATGGACTTCTCATTAAATTTGAACCTAATTTCTAAGGGTAGGGTATTTCTAAGTCGGTTGCTCTGACTGTTTGTTTCTTTCTTTGTTTTTATATCATTTAGTAACAAAAAAAAATTTTAAATTTAATTTTTACATTCAAAAGTATGAATTTAAAAAAAAACCATTTCCAAAAACATTTTTAATAAGAAAAAGCTTCTAACTTTGAAAGAGATTATTAATGTCGTAAATTAATGGTAAAAAAAAGATTGCGTTTAATGGAATTTTTTGACCTTTTGAATTGAATAAGTTTATTAATTTTATTAGAAAATTAGAAATTGAATAATATAAATAATAAATAAATGGAAATAAAAAATTAAAAATATTTTATGTATGTACAATTTTATAATATTGTTGATATTAATTTAAAATAAGTTAATACTTATTTTTTTTATTTTCTTTGTTGCTTCTTAAAACGTCATTTTCATTTTTATTCTTGAAAACAGTTTACCAGTTTTAAAAAAAATATCGCGACTCTGTTAAGGAAAAATTTACTAAATATATTAACGTTTTTGTAGTAAATACCAAAGCGTTTAAAGTATCCTTTTTTAACCATTTTTAGTCGACCGCATTTGTTTAGATTCTTTTGTACAAACTATTTTTGAGTGGTGGAATATATTATCTACTAGGCGAAAATTCTGCTTTTGAATTGAAATATGAGTTAAGGTTTTCCTATTTAATTTGTACGCTTTTTAATTTGAAGATTTTCTTCTTTGTCAAATATTTCAGATAAATGCGGAAAACGGACATATTTGATTTTTTTTGAATTGAAATTAGAAAACATTAGAACTTTATGCACAAAGCCAATTGTTTCTAATATTTTTAAAAATATGTAAGTATATTTTAACCGAAACGTTAGGGTTTAGAAAATAATTTTGTTTATCAGTATAAAAAACACTGAACATATTTTGATTAATTTTATTGTTATCAGTTATGATAACCAAAACCATCAATCCCTTTCTTTGAATAAAATCAATTACCTCTCCTGTAGTATCTGTCAATTACTGACCAGTCGGACGGAACACGGGAAATAATCGAACAATTTCTTCAAAATTTCCAAAACTGACTTTATCATAATAGCCATAGCAGTCTTCACAACTTCTTTGGTGTTGTTTTCAGCCAGTCCTACAATATTGTTTGATTTATATTTTAGACCTTGACTTATGTGAATTTCATCTATTAAGATAGCAATATATTTTTCACGCTCCGTTATGGATTTGGAAGCTGCTTTTAAATAGTTGTCATGATTAGTGTCATTTTTACCGGTTGGATGGAAAAGTGAGAAAATTTGAAATAATAGAATAAATAGATCATAGACTGGGCGAAAATTAAGAATGAAATTACGATGGTATCACAACTGAATTTAGGTACATTTAAACCTAAAAGGTGAATTTGGTGAGTTACAATCCTAAATCCAAAAGCACAACCAAAGTTTCCATTATTATTTAAAATATACAAAACTAAATTATTTTCACGTGTATAAGGCTCAGTTATTTAAATTTACTTTTTTACTAATATTAGCAACTAATTTAGGATAATCTAATATATAAAGGAGAAAATTTGTTTGTTTGTTTGTCCAGGATTCACGTGAAAACCACTGGTCCGATTGTCACAAAATTTTAGAGGAATAATTCTGAGAGCCCGAGGGGTGACATAGACTATGTCACATTTTTATAAGTCAACAGGTTGCGGCTCCAGATATATAAAGAAGAAAATTTTTTTGTTTGTTTGTTTGTCCAGGATTCACGTGAAAACCACTGATCCGATTGTCACAAAATTTTAAAGGAATAATTCTGAGAGCCCGGGGGGTGACATAAAATCTTTAAAAAAAAGTTTGCAATAGCATTAAAGAAAAATGAAGAAGAAATGAAATGTTTATTAAAAGCTATGGAAAACAGACACATGGAAAGAATTAATTCTTTAAAAAAAGTTCAAAAGATTTGTGAAAATGTAGAAGAAGTAAATAAATTTGAAGAGAATAAAAATAATTTTGTTGAGCAAATAAAAGAATCATCTAAGTTTGAGATTGATAAACAAATATCATATGCGAATGTATTCAAACAAAATTATCCACCTATAATGATTAGACCTAAAAGAACCCAAAGTATTAAGAAAAGTAAAACAGACTTAGAAAATAAAATAGATCCTACCACAATAAATTTTAACAATATAAAACATAAGAAAACTACAATATTTATATAATGAATTTAAGACAAACAAAATTATTTATTCATAGAACGAAAGTAGAAAGAGATGATAAGGAAATAATTGAAAAAATAAAAAAGCAATGAATATTTAAGAGAAATTAATATAAAAATTGTAAAAGTTATAAAAAAAACAAATGTTGAATAAATCAAGTTCCTATAATATAATATTAGAATTAGACAGGGAAGGATACCATAAAGCAATAGAGAGGGGTAAAATTATAATAGGTTGGGATATTTGCCCGGTTTATGATGGAACTTTTGTAAGAAGATGCTTTAAATGTTTAGGATTTAATCATAAGGCTGAGAATTGTAAGCATGATTTTGTTTGTGCCAAATGTTTAGAATTTAGATAGTCATAAGACATAAGATTGTAATAAAATGGAATTCTTGGAAAAATGTTCAAATTGCGCAAAGCAAATAAATTACTTAATGTTGGAATATCGGAACACCATTCAGTATTAAGTAAATTATGTTCGATATACATTGAAAAACTAAAAATTGAGAAGGAGAAGGTCAATTATTAGCAGTTAATTGAAGTAAAATGTATGTACTTAAATATACAAGGTTTATTAAACAATTTTGATGAATTAGAAATTATGCTCAACGAGCATGATATTGAATTAATAATGCTAAGTGAAGCACATACAATCGAAAGTAATGAATTAGACAATGAATTAATAATAGATAAATATAAGTTAATTAAATTAGATTCGGAATCAAAAAGAACTAGAAGAGTAACCTTGTATATAAAAAAGGATTGGCGAAATGAAATTATACAGAATTATATAATTGGACGGAATTTTTGGTGGCTTGCCCAATGTAAACTCACCTAAGAGCCAATTTTGTAGTTATTTTAAAGCTTGAAGAACTATAACATTGGAATATGGTAATAATAATTACAGGTAACTTCAACATAAACTGGGCTGAAGATGATACATATAAAAATGATTTGAAAAACATAAGATGTAATAATGGCTTAGAGCATAAAATTAATGAGTTTACCAGTGTCACGCAGACATTTAATACTATAATAGATTATGTTATTACGAATATAATTGGTCTAACTACAACAATAAATAATGATTTAAAGATAAGTGATCACAAAACAATATGTATAAATTTAAAAAAGAATAAAAAAGTTAATCTGTGGTATAAACAAAATTTTGAAATGATTGAACAAAATTTTGAAATGACTGTGGTATAAACAAAATTTTGAAATAAATTCTTTTGGAATTATCTAATACTATAATAGATTATGTTATTACGAATATAATTGGTCTAACTAAAACAATAAATAATGATTTAAAGTTAAGTGATCACGAAAAAATATGTATAAATTTAAAAAAGAATAAAAAAGTTAATCTGTGGTATAAACAAAATTTTGAAAAGATTGAGCTCTTGCAATATAATAAAAATTTTATAGCAAATATCATATATCATATCATTAGATATAGCAAAAGAAACAGTCAGTCGGTCTAATCGACTTAGAAATACCGTACACCTATTTGGTTCAAATTTAATGAGAAGTCCATAAGCCATTTTAAAATTATAAAAGCTTTTATTAGTTTGATCGTAAGACATACCTAACCAAATTTATTCCTTTTCAGGATTTTTTTTGTTTTTTGCGGCACCTCAACGTACTTACTGTTCACTGTGATAGGCTAAACAGCCTGACTATATATATTTACTTTCACTGGGATTCGAACCCGGGGCCTCTAGCATAAAATGTCGGTGCTCTAACCACTGTGCCACCCAGCCGTTAAAATTAAATGTGATGATATCCTTTAAGGTCTTCAGAACTGTGAGGATGGTCCTCGACCGACTACTCCAATTGGTCCTAAATGTGCAGGACTCTGAGGACATAGGAAACGGCACACTGATACCAAATTTGAAGGTTTTATCTTTAATGGTTTCGGAATTATGCTTGTTTAGCCTAAATTCGATCAAAAACTTCTAGGATCCGAACTCGATCGTACGCAGTCCCCGCCATAGTCTCATTACTAGTAACCTACACCACAAAATTCATGATTGTAGCTCCATTAGTTGATGAGTTATTCTTTTTTTTTATACCCTACACTTATAGAATAGGTAAAAGGGTATATTAACTTTGGTATGGTGTTTGTAACCATCTAAAGGAAGCGAGCTAGATATGGAAAAGTATATATATTTATGATCAGCGTGACCTTCTGAGTCGATATAGCCATGTCCGTCCGTCCTTAGGCATGATAAATTAAAAAATAATGGAGCTATCTTGATGAAATTTTAAGTGTAGGTTACTAGGACCGAAAGTACGGCGCGGATTGCATATGGGCGAAATCGGCCCATGGGTTCGGATTCTGGATCTATAAAATTAATAAAGATAGCAACTTGAAAAAATGTAGAAGCTTCAAATTTGGCACAAGGGTGTTCTTTACTATTTCTTGCGTGTCCCCCCTTAAGTTCAGTACCCATCTTAGACCACCCAAGTTTTAAAAGCTTATAATCGAATGGGGTTCGAACTCTGGACTTTTTAATCGGTCTCAGGGCTAACGAACATATATAAAAAATCACGATAACTCAACAACTAATCATCTTCATGATTTCTTCTTCAACGCTATCTTCATGAATTTTTGCTTTAGGTTACTGGCAATGAAGCTACGGCGGCGATTGTGTACGGTGAGGATTGGTCAATGGGTTCGGAACTTAGTACTTTTTGATCGAATTTAGGCTAAAAGAGCATAATTCCGAAACCAATGAAAATAGAACCTCCAAATGTGGTATCAGGGTGCCGCTTTCAGTTTCCTTAGTGTCCTTGAAATTTGGGCCCAATTGGAGTACTGGGTCGGGGACCAGCCACTCAGTTCCGAAGACCTTAGACCTCACAAGGTTTTAAAGCTTATCATCGAAATTAATAAAAATAACTTAAAATTAAGATAGAACGTTCCAATTGTATACAAGGTTTAACTAGTATTGAAAGTATGAAGGGGACTGCATATGGGCGAAGTCGTTCCATGGTTTCGGGTTCTGGAACCTTTGAAAAGTTCAAGGCCTAACAAATATATATCTTAAAAACACCATAACTCAAAAAATAATGCCGTTATTTTGATGATATTTAAACTCTAGGTTACAGTAATGAAAGTACCATGGGAATTGGTTCTGGTCGAGTTCGGACACTGAGTTCGGATTCTAGAAGCTTTTGATCGATTTGATGCCGAATGTGTAGAACTTATAAGCCAAAGAAGATATTCCCTATTTCCTATGTGTCCCCGAAATTTAGACTTAGTTGTAGTGGTGGTTCAGGTGCCTTCTAAGAATCCCAAAATTTAAAAGCTTATCTTCGAAATTCAGAAAGATAGAAACTTTAAATTTGATACACGAGGGTTCTTTCCTTTTTCCGTTTTTATTTAACACTTTTATATTTTTAAAAGGCTAAGAATTTTACCATAATTTAAACAAAATTTTTAAATTAAAAACAAAATATTTTTTTAATAAACGTTTAAATTTCTTTTATTTAATTTTCGTTATATCTTATATTTTAGTGAATTGTTACCATAGAGTGATATAAAATTAAGATATAGTGGATATGGATATATAATTAAAATTTGAATTAAATAGGTGTAGGGTATTTCGACTGACTGTTTGTTTACTTGTATTGTATGTTCCTTGGCCCTTAGATCAATTAAAAGGTCCAGAATCCGAACACATGGGCCGATTTCGTCCATAGCAATCCCCGCTGTATTTTAGGTCCTCGTAACCGGCATTAAAAATTTCATCAAGATAGCTTCATTAGTTTTTGAGTTATCGTCCCTACGGACGAACGGACGGGCGGACTTAGGATGTCACGCTGATCACAAATATATATACTTTTCCATATCTAGCTATCTTCCTTTAGGTGGTTACAAACACCATACCAAAGTTAATATACCCTTTTCCTATTTCATAGGTGTAGGGTATAAAAAGTTTTATGAGAAATTTATTGAAACTTTAAACAAATTTAGGATAAAAGTAAAGAAATAACCTTTTGGTGTAAGTTCGTTTAACCAGAGGTTTAAACGATTAAAAAACATGAAAATAGCTTACAATAGGTCGAAAATGACTGAAACTGAAATTGATTGGAATGAATATAAGTACAAAAGAAATTATTATAAAACTGAAATCGAAAAATATTAAGGCGATTTATTAGAAATAAAGTTGAAAAGGCTGGGAATCAAAAGGACAAATTGAAAGCAATAAAAGAGTTTGTTCTAAAAAAGGATAGAAAAGAAATAGATAAAGTTAAATTTGAAAATGATACTATAAACCATTTGAATGAAATTTCGGTTAGGTTGAACGAATACCACATGAAAAGTGTGGAAGATATATATATAATTCTATAAAATTTGAACATTATAATAACAACATAACACAGGGAACACCAGAATTTAAATTTAAGTTGATTAATATGAGAGAATTAAAGTATATTGGTAAAAAGCTGAATAAAAAAAAAAGGATTTCAATGGCGCTAATAAAGAAATCATTTTGGTCCATATTTGAAACCATATTATTAAATATTATTAATCAAGTTTTAAAAATAGGTAAATTCCCAAAATGCTGGAAAAACACTTTATTTTAAAATTTATAATTCAAGTAAGTGTAAAGATTTACGACCAATAAATATGTTAAGTATTTTTAGTAAAATTTTAGAAAAAATTATTCAAATTCAATTAGTGAATTATTTTGAAACTAACCATTTATTGATTGAAAAACAATCTGAATTTAAAAAGAAACAATCGTGTGAATCGGCATTGAATTGGGCAATTATTGATTGATAAAATATAATCGAAAATAAGAACGCTGGGTATGGTGCATTTCTTGATTTTAAGAGGGCATTCGAGAACATTGACAGGAAAATATTACTTCTAAAGTTATATAAGTAGGTATAAAAAGTAATGAACTAATATTCTTCGAATCATATTTGAGTGGCAGAAGTCAGCGAACAAAGTTTAAAAACTGTTATTCTGATTTTAAGGAGATTAGTTTAGGAGTACCACAAGGTTCAGTAGTTGGAGTAGTCTTATTCTTAATTTATATAAATGACATTGGTAAGATGATGAAATTTTGCAAAATTAGATTATTTGCAGATGATGCTTTGATTTATCTTGAGGATAGTGATATTATCGAATGCAGAATGAAAGTAGAATATGATTTATTAACCTTAAATAAATGGATAAATGCAAACGAATTAAAATTGAATGTCAATAAAACTAAATTTCTGGTTATTAACAGCAGTGAGTCAGTTTCAACTTAAAAAATTGGAGATGATTTAATAGAAAGAGTCGCTGAATTTAAATATTTAGGCGCCATTATTGATGAAAAAATTAATTTTAAAAGTCACATCGACTTCATTTGCCGAAAAATTAATAAAAAAATAAACTATTTTAGGAAAATTAGAAAAAGATTAAAATTATTGAATTCAATAAATATTTACAATGCTATTATTAAACCACATTTAGAATATTGCTCAACAATATTGTATTTAAGCAACAAAGAAGATATAAACAGACTACAAAAATTACAAGAAAATTACAATGAGAACTATTCTAAAAATAAGTAGATACACTTCGGTTAACTTAATGTTGAAAACGTTAAAATGGCTCAGTACTAAGCAAAAATTAGATCTGAATGTGCTGTTGTTTATTTTTAAATTAAAATATGATAATAATATACCAAGCTATTTAGGGGGTAGACTTGTTCAGTTGAAGAAGTGCAACCGTATTTGTTGAGAAATTCGAATCTAAATATTAGAATTGGGAATTTTAGAAGAACAAGTACGAATAATTCATTAATTTCTAAGGGGTTTCAACAATTTAATAATTTACCAATATAATTGAAACCATAAAGGAATTATAGTAGTTTTAGAAGAAGATGTATTGAACTTTTAAAGCAGCAACTTAATTTAAAAAAAAAAAAAAAAAAAATTTTTTTTTAAAAAATTTCTTTCAATAATAATTTATATTACATCTATAATTTAGTACAATTTTTTGTTTTACTTATAATTTTAATTATTTTTGATTTTTTACAATTTTAAATTTTGTTAATTTGTTTGTTAAATATTTAACGATCTCTATTAGTTTTGATTTTTAATTTGTTAATTTGAAAAAAAAAAGTATTTTAATACTAATTGATAAATAAATAAAAAACATAAAAAAAAAAAAAATTCTATATACTCAACAATGAAATTAAAACCTGTAGACTTTTAACAAAAAATTTAGACAAAACCGGTATAGAAAAATTAAAAAAACAAAATCTTAATCCAAAAATTAATCCACAATTAAAAAATTAATAAAAATAGACATCCCACCGCTAAGTGAAAATATCGCCAAAAATAGAAATATAACAAAATCTTTAGTGCTTGCTAAAGAATTAGAGAATTTGAAACCAAATTTCGAGACCATCATTCCTACCATCGCTAAAATTAAAAGAGGTCTTGTCAATTTATTAGGCTCTGGACTAAAAATTATCACTGGTACAATCGACGCAGATAACACAAAACATATTTCTGACTGCATTAACAACTTAAAACAAAGTAGACAGCATCTAACCGAACAGTCTAATAAGCAAATAACCATAAACCAAAAACTTACTACTTCAATAGATAACATTAAAAAGAACATTAATTACCAAAAACCACAAATCCAAAAATATTTATCTAAAATAATTAGTGAAACAAATAAAATAACAAAATTTATGTAAACATTGTACATATGATCAAAGAAATTGGCACCCTAGCACATGACATTCTTTCACCTAACGAATTCCAAGATTTTAATATAACAATAGAAATTATTCCATTTATAAAAAGCAGTGCAATTTTAAAAGACATTAAAATAATTTTGCAATATTAATTCCAAAATTTACTGATGAAAAGTATTTTGATGCTATTGTAATTTCATTTTCCAATCAAATACAGCAAGAATTAGATATAAGTAACGAAAAAACAAGTAAACAAACAGTCAGTCGGTGCAACCGACTTAGAAATACCCTGCACCTATTTGATTCAAATTTAATGGGAAGTCCATAAGTTATTTTAAAAACATAAAAGCTTTTATTAGTTTGATCGTAAGACATAGCTAACCAAATTTACTTTATAATACTAAAAACATTTTCTAATTATTTTATCAATTCAAAAATATTAGCAATTCTTACTTATTTAACTATTTAAAAATATTAAACAACAAATTATAAAATATATATTTAAAACTTTTATTCAATTTAATAAAATTTTAAACACATGCAGCAATTACTTCGCTTCAGGTTTTTTAGCTGTAGTGCATTTACTGTTGAATACTTTAGTACCCTTGATTTATTATTTAAATTTTAAATAATTTTTACATTTATTCTCTTAATTTACTTATTTTTTAATGGTTTTTATAATTAAACTCAAAGTTATCCGAAAGAAATATTAATTTGTATTAATATAAATATAAAAGTTTATATAATTTCAGGGTTTTTAATGTTAGTTTAAACCAATAATGCTTTCATTAGCTTTTTATTACAAAATTTAATAATCAAAATATGCAATAAATGTATTTCTTAAATATAATGATAAATTTAGAACTGTTCATATAATTAATTTATATATAAAAATAAATTTTAAAAAAGTATTGTACTTATGGTAATAATTCAATAAAATATAGATATGATATAACAAAAATTATAAACAAAAAAAAATTCGTCGTGTATTAAAAAAATATTTTGTTTTTAATTTATAAACTATAATACATAATATAGTAAAACTCTTAGCCTTTTAAAAATATAAAAGTGTTAAATAAGAACGGAAATAGGAGATAGTGTATCAAATTTCATTTTTTCATCTTTATTAATTTCGAATATATTATGCTTTAAGGTCTTTAAGGTCTTTGGATTCGGAATCATGCTCGGTTGGCCTAAATTCGATGAACAAGTCCCAGGATCCGAACCCATGGTCGGATTTCGCCTATATGCAGTCTGCAGCGTTCTTTTAATACTAGTAAACCCTTATACACAATTGGAACGTTTTATCTTAATTTTAAGCTATTTTTTTTAATAATTTCAATAATATGCTTTAAAGTCTAAGAACTGTGTGGATGGTCCCTGACTCACTACTCCAATTGGTCCTAAATTTCAAGAACTCAAAGGACATAGGAATAGGCACAGTGTTACCAAATTTAAAGGTTTTATCTTCAATGGTTTCGGAATTATGCTTGTTTGGCCTAAATTCGATCAAAAACTTCTAGGATCCGAACCCATGATCCGAACTCGATCGTACGCAGTCCCCGCCATAGTCTCATTACTAGTAACCTACACCACAAAATTCATGATTGTAGCTCCATTAGTTAATCAGTTATCCTTATTTTTTTATATTTTCCTTGGCCCTTAGAAAAATTAAAAGATCCAGAATCCGAACGCATGGGCCGATTTCGCCCATATGCAATCCCCGCAATGTAGTAACCTACATTTAAAATTTCATCAAGATAGCTCCATTAGTTTTTGAGTTATTGTACGGACGGACAGACGGACATGGCTATATCGACTCAGGAGGTCCCGCTGATCACAAATATATATACTTTCCCATATCTAGCTCGTTTTCTTTAGGTGGTTACAAACACCATATTAAAAAAACCAAAGTTAATATACCCTTTTCCTATTTCATAGGTGTAGGGTATAAAAAGAATTTTAAAATGATTGTATCTATAATATATTTAATGAAAATGATACATGCAATTTTAAGATTAACAATAAACCGTCTATTAAAAGAAATAGATTCGGGCTTATTAATTACAAAAAATATTTAAAAATACAAATAATCACAAAATTGACAAAAAGAAGACATAATAGTTGAAAAACATAACTTAATAAAGTTTATAAATTGTAATATAATAATTAATAACTTAAAATTTGTAAATAAAATTAATACGTTTCAAAACAAAATTATATTACCTATGTTGATAAAATAATAAACAATTTAAGTCTGGAAAATGTAAATTTAAAAACAATGGAAAATGGAAAAAGTATTAAATACATACATTTTAAGAACAAAATATTTTAATACTCGCTAAATGTCTATAATATTATTAAAATATCGTCAAAAAAATTAACTTAACACTATGCACAAAAAGTTTGCGATACACCTAAGATAAAGAATGAAACACTTATTAATTTTTCGGGACGGAATACTCTAGGCGCGGAGTATAACTTTAGCCCTCTACACTGATCACAAATATATATACTTTTCCATATCTAGCTCACTTTCTTTAGGTGGTTACAAACAGCTAGGTGGCACAGTGGTTGAGTGCCAACCTTTCATGCCGAAGGGCCCGGGTTCGAATTTTAGTGAAAGTGAAAAATTTTTTCTGGTTTTCGGCTCGAATTAGCTATTATTCGCAATTGGGTTCAAATTAATGGCCGTATTTGTTGAGAAATTCGAATTTTAGAAGAACAAGTACGAATAATTCATTAATTTCTAAGGGGTTTCAACAATTTAATAATTTACCAATATAATTGAAACCATAAAGGAATTATAGTAGTTTTAGAAGAAGATGTATTGAACTTTTAAAGCAGCAACTTAATTTAAAAAAAAAAAAAAAAAAAATTTTTTTTTAAACAATTTCTTTCAATAATAATTTATATTACATCTATAATTTAGTACAATTTTTTGTTTTACTTATAATTTTAATTATTTTTGATTTTTTACAATTTTAAATTTTGTTAATTTGTTTGTTAAATATTTAACGATCTCTATTAGTTTTGATTTTTAATTTGTTAATTTGAAAAAAAAAAGTATTTTAATACTAATTGATAAATAAATAAAAAACATAAAAAAAAAAAGAATTCTATATACTCAACAATGAAATTAAAACCTGTAGACTTTTAACAAAAAATTTAGACAAAACCGGTATAGAAAAATTAAAAAAACAAAATCTTAATCCAAAAATTAATCCACAATTAAAAAATTAATAAAAATAGACATCCCACCGCTAAGTGAAAATATTGCCAAAAATAGAAATATAACAAAATCTTTAGTGATTGCTAAAGAATTAGAGAATTTTGAATTTTAATGGCATAACCAATAATTAATAATTATAAATCTTTAATAAAAAATACTTTAATATAAAAATATAAACAAATGCAAAATATAAACAAATAATTTAATTAAATAATATAACTCGCAGACATAGAATACCTTATAAGTAAAATATAAAAAAATATTACAATATAAACAAAAAATAGAATTGTAAATATTGAAAATCTAAGACGTTTCTATATATTATAAGGCCTAGTATTATCTCATGTTTAAATTGTATGTGGAATTCAATAAGAACAATTCTAATAACACGAATATAATATGACCCCCTGTTCCAATATGTACCTATGGTATAGACAGGCTTATTAGCGTAACAGTTGAACAGTTAGCGTTAAAAAAAAAAAAACACCATAAATAATAAATTCTTTCTTCTAATTTAAATTATACAAGCTAATTTCTTTTCTCACGCAATTAGCTTAACTCTAATACTTTAAAATAACTTACTTTTGCTAACATAGGATTAACCATATCACAGTGTTTAATTTTTATAAATATCGCAGAATGCTTACTAATCACTTTATGTAAAAAGTACAGTTCTATAAATTATACTAAATTAGCAAATTTACCCGGCGTTGCCTGGGAGCATGCAAAGTGTAAAAAAGCTAGTTTCAGCCAATTTTTTGAAGTACTGCTTTGGTAAAAAAGAAAGCCTGAAAAAAATATTTTTGGAGTTCCGTTAACCCATTGTGGCCCAACAGCTTTTTATAGGTTTTTTCGTTACTTTGCTATAAAATATAAATGGTTTAACCTATTGACTCGACATCAAAAGCATTGAAAAAGCTTCATTGCCCTCTCGTGCCCAAACGGGTTAACCAAACTCAACAAAAATTTGTGTTAACCTCTATTTTCGACTCCGAAACCACCCTGTAAAATTGGACACAAATCAGAAACACAAATCTTTTTGGAAGCCCGCCAGGCCGAAATGGGTTAATTTATTCCAACCAAATTTATACAACTAATTCCGATTGCTAGGAGGATCATTTGTACAAAATTACTCAACATCAAAAAAATTAAAAAGCTTAAAACGGCTCTGGAGCCGCAACCTGTTGACCTTTAAAAATGTGACATAGCCTACGTCACCCTCCGGGCTCTCAGAATTATTCCTTTAAAGTTTTGTGACAATCGGACATTTTTACCTGAATCCTGGATAAACAAACAAACAAACAAACAAACAAACAAATAAACAAACAAACAAATTTACTTCTTTATATATTAGATTAAGTAAATTAGTTTTAAATACAAAATTAAAAATCAGTGTTTTGAAAACCATCAAAGAAGATAGTTTCATTTCAAACATAACTAGCGAAGTCGGGTTTGAAAAACAAAATAAAAATTATTATAAATTTAATTACAACTACTACTCCTAATAAAATACAAATCTTTATAGTACATGAAATCAACAAATCATCAAAGTACCTCTAACTAACAAATCAGCATAGTGCATCAATGTTGTTGTTGTTTAGACGGGGGGGAAGCAAGTCTCCCTTACACCTAGGCCTTGCGGCCCGTTGTGCACCCCTCATTAAATACTTTCTATTTATTTATAACTACTATATTATTTATTTTGTTTATACTATATATTTGTATATTTATATTATATTTGGTCACCATGGGGATTCGTAAAGAAAAATTATTTTTCAATAATTTTTATACCCGTATGACTATATAGTCAAAGGGTATAATAAATTTGCCATTACGTTTGCGACGCAGAGAAGGAGGGGGGGTAGATATAGACTCAAGTGTATGGATCGGATCAGAATCGAAAAATAAATCGATTTAGCGATGTATGTCCGTCCGTCCGTCTGTCCGTCCGTCTGTCCGTCCGTCCGCACGATAACTCAAAAACTAAAGGAGCTAGGGTCTTGAAATTTTCGCAAATTCGTTTTTTTGCAATAGCCGTCATCGCTATTTAAATCCAGCCATTTTGGTCCATGGGTTCGGATAGCTGCCATACAACTTCCTTTTTTATATGAGTATTACTCTGTACCTATTACAGCTACGTGACTGAAATTTTGGAAAAAATAGTTTAGTTTTATGGCCAAAGTTTTTGCAAAATTTGGTTGGTCTACTGCAGAGGGTTCGAGTAGCTGCCATACAGCTTCTAATTTTATATGAGCATTACTCTATACCTATTGAAGCTGGGTGTCTGAAATTTTTCCAAAAATAGTTAAGTGTAATGGCCAAAGTTTGTGCAAAATCTGGTTGGTCTACTGCAGAGGGTTCGAGTAGCTGCCATACAACTCCTTCTTTTATATGAGCATTACACTACACCTAATGAAGCTGAGAGTCTGAAATTTTGCCAAAAATAGTTTGGTGTAATGGCCAAACTTACAGAAATATTTGGTTGGTCTACTGCAGAGGGTTCGAGTAGCTGCCATACAAACCCTTCTTTTATATGAGCATTACACTACACTTAATAAAGCTATATGTTTTAAATTTTGCCAAAAGTAATTAACCAGATGATATAATGTATATGTTACGGTCATACGGGTATCCCAGAGTTGACACAGTCTACTCTACTACACTCTTCCTCGTTTTTAATTAAATATTGTATGACCTGACCTGGAATCGAACCCGGACCCCCTCGGTTAATAAGCCAAATGCTTACCCACTGCACCACCGAGGCCCCTAGTGCATCTATGACAACAATATAAATATATGGTTTGTAAAATTTCCTTACTTAAAGCTAAGTTAATCTTTAATCTTAAATAATAAAAAATTAAAGAAAAATTAAGGTTGTAAAAACTTAAAATAATCAAAAAAAAATTTATTTTTATACAATTTTTTTATTCTCAATAAAACGAATTACAATAAATTACAATTTTAACAAAAATTTTAATTTAAAAAGTAAATAAATTTGATGTACCAATAAAAAATATTTTGATTTTCTAGAACATTTTAAGTCCTGTAAATTATTAGAAATCTATGTTAAGATTATATTATTGTTATATTGACAAAATAATCGAAAACAAATTAATTACGTATTAATAAATTTGTGTTTTTCTTGATAAAAAAAAAAGACGAAAAAAAGTAAATCTTTTTAAAAAAATTAATAATTTTAAATTAAAATTCATTAATAAGTAGATTCAACAAAAATTTTTTTTCCCTGCTTTTCAATCTATAATTAAACAAAAAATTTTGAATAAATAATTTATAAATTTAATCAAAAAGGGAATTTGAAAAATTTAAAATTATGTTCGAAGTTGTTAGCAAATTTTCACCTTTCACGGGAAAAAATGCAAACTACTTGGACGAGTTTATTGAACGAGTAGATAATACCAACACTCGATATTTATACATAGCTATAAAAACTAAAAACACGATTCTTCTCTTCTTTTTAACACAAAATGAGAAAAATTATTTTGCCATAAGGTAATCCTATTGAATTCTTTTCTAACGAAATGAATAACTTAAACGTTCTTCTTGATCACATAAATATATTATACCAGCAGATTTACCCGGCGTTGTCCGGGAGCCTGCAAATTGTAAAAAAAGCAAGTTTCGGCCAATTTTCGAAGTACTGCTTTGGTTAATAAGAAAGCCTCAAAAAAATATTAATGCAGTTCAGTTAAACCATTGCGGCCCAACAGCTTTTTATAGGTTTTTTCGTTACTCTACTCTTAAGCTGCAACGCTTTGACAAATTGACTTTAAATTTTGTATGCGTACATGTATATACTTGTCATTTCTACGATTGGTGAAAAAAAAAATTTGTAAGTAAATTCATCCATAGGTAAAACGTCTTTGAATTAGGGGAATGTTTAAAAAAAAGTTTTGTCGTGTTCTTTTAACCCATTGCGAAACAGAAACTTAAAAAAACAGTTTGCAAAACAGTTTGAACGAATAATGTTAACTAAATTTAAATTTTTATTTTCATTATTATGGTTAGGTTTAAAAGTGTGCTTTTCAACTTATATTTTGTTTTGTACTTACCTGAAAGTTCAACTACGCTATTCCTCGTTTACATTTATGAACATTGGTTGAATTAAAATTACTCCACCGTTTGTAACGCATCGAAATAGAAGAATCGATCTAGTTATGTATGTCCGTCCATCCGTCAGCACGATAACTCAAAAACTATAAGAGCTAGAGTTCCGAAACTTCCACAAAGTAATTTTTAGACAATTTGTAGGTTCCCTATTGTTTAAGGTTAAAATCGGACAAAGTCCTCGGATAGCTGCCATTCAAATAACTTTAGCCCCCTACACTATAAATAATAAATTTTTTCTTCCAATTTAAATTATACAAGCTAATTTCTTTTCTCACGAAATTAGCTTAACTCTAATATTTTAAAATAACTTACTTTTGCTAACATAGGATTTCAATACATTAGCTAAATTTTTGTTCACACTATATCACAGTGTTTAATGTTTAAGTATTTTTATAAATATCGCAGAATGCTTACCAAACTAAAAAATATTCTAACTAACCAAACTTCTACACAATTAACACTGATTTTTAATCTATTATGAACATTAAATTTTTTTTTTTTTATAATATACATTTTAATTTATTTTAACAATTTCGGTATAATTTAAGAACTTTTTTTTAATTTTCAAAATTAAAAATTTACTTTATTTTAAAAAACGCGTCGGATTTGTTTTGTTTACAATTAATAACTTGTCAAATTTGAATTTTTTTTTATTATTATTTATTTCTCATTCATCTCCTAGCAGTAAACAAAACAAATATATCCATCTCCCTTCCTCTTATGTATGGATGTTGATGCTCTATTTTTATTCTTTCTAGATTCTCAATCTTTTATATTTTTTTTTATGTTACACTTTAATTGTATTGATAATTGTAAATTAGATTACATTAAAATTACTACATATAATTTCTGTCTAACTTAAATAAATTAATACTCATTATGCTATACTAACATTAAATTTTTTTTATTTCAAACATAAATTTTTTGTTTTATATTAAAATCTAAATGACATGTGGTTTTATTTTGTGTGAATTTGAGACTGTAACATCGTTCAATAAGGGCACATATAATGTTTCGCCATTATATCGTGCAAGATAAAAACTGTTGAACTTTTATATAAGTCGGTTTCTCACTCTGGGTAAAATAAAATTAGCCGGTGTAAATCATTAATTAAGGAAGACAAATCGTACATATATTTATTTTTAATTTTAATTTCTAAATTTTTAAATTTTGTTCTATTTCTTCTTTTCTTGTTTTTTTTTTTATGTGTTTTAAAATTTTAAATTAAAATATAAATTTCTTTCAATTTCCAATTAATTTAAAAAAAAAAAAATTTCGGTTTTTGCTTAAATCTCTCTTTTCTATTCTAAAAATCTTTTTATTCTTAAAATTTTGTATTCATTAATAATTAATTTTCTTTGAAAATTGCCAACTTTTGTATTAATTTTTGGAACATACGTGGGTTGCAGACGAATTTTCATGCATTTAAACTCTGCAAAGCCAGCTATCCTAGCTCTTTGTGAAACGCAAGTTAGTGGCCAAAAAGATAATTTTAGTATTACAGGCTACTCACTTGTTTCACACTTCGTCTCTAAAAGAGGCATAGCTATCTTCATTAAAAATGACATCGTTTTCAACATTCTTCATAAATATAAATCTTCTAGCCCAACCTTCCATTACATTTGGGTCAAAATTCTCGGTGGAAAACATGTCATACATTTCTGTTTCTTATACAGATCACCCAACTCAAATGAACATGAAACTGCTACGGCGATTGAAAATCTCTCTAACCAGATAAATAAAATTTTGAAGTAAGAAATAGTTCTGGCTGGGGATTTCAATGTCCATAACAGAGATTGGCTTCATTTTTCAAGTAATTCTTCTTTGAGCCAAAACTCAATTGGGAAGCAAGTTGAACTATTATCATCAATGTTCCACATTTCTCACTTGTCCAAAATCCCACTAGGGTCCCTGACCGTGCTGATCCAGAAGGTTACCTCTTTGATCTGTTTCTGACTACACATCCTGAAAAGTATGTGGTTTCGGTAGGTTGTCCCCTGGGGGGCTCCAACCATTGTTTGGTGAAAACAAGCTTCCATATTAACACAGTGATCAATAGAAAGACTTCCCTCCAAAAAACTGTTATGGAATTATAATCGTGCCAACTGGGAAGGTTTAAACAACTTTTTTAAAGATTTCGATTGGTCAATGTGTTTTCGCAACAAGAATGTTAACTTTGCTGCAAAAGCGATCAGTGAAACCATCTTGCTTGGAATGAGGTTGTTCATACCTCACTCCATGAGAAGTATTCAACGAAAACCGAATGCATGGTTCAATCGCATTTGTAGTAAAGGAATTCATAAGTAGAAGGCTTTTAAACGTTACCAACACAATCGGTTGGAGTCTCACAGGGCCAACTATATAATGGCCAGAAATAGATGCACGAAAGTTATCAACAAACAAAAGTTCTTATTCAACCAAAGAATAAAACGTAGGTTGCTCCACATGCCAAAGACAGCAAGTCCTTTTGGACTTTTACAAAGGGGTTAAAGGAGGACGTAAGCGAGTCCTGTTTTCCGTCACTTGTTGATAAAAATAACAGAATTGTATCAGATTCTAAAGAAAAAGCAAACTTGTTTGGTGAACAATTTGCTTGCAATTCAACACTGCACCAGTCAACACAAAATCCACCTCGTATTCCACGCGTTGGCTGTTCCTTTGGTAGAATTTACTTCAGGACACGAACAGTGATGAAAATCTTGACGCAAACAAATCTGCCGCTCCGGATGGAATAACTTCAATGGTTCTCAAAAAAACTTGTTCCACTATTTCAAAACCTCCACAACCTTTTTTTCCTTTCCTTTACTTCGGGTACTCATCCTGCCCAATGGAAGGTTGAGAATGTTTTTCCAGTTCCGAAAAAAGGCAACAAAAGCGATATCTCTAACAACCGCCCTATTGCTATAACCTCGGTCCTTTCCAAAGTAATGGAAAGAATTGTAAACATAAAGTTTCTGAAATACCTTGATCGCAAAGGTTTGCTCCATGATCGACAATACGGGTTCAGAGCCCGTCGTTCAACCGGTGATCTCATGACTTATCTTTGCGAGAAGCTAAATATCAGTCTTCACCACTCTGGTGAATCTGATGTTGAAGCCTTGGGTTCAAGCCTTGGGTTAGGTAGGGTTTTCCTAAAATGGATTGGAGATTTTTTCTCAAATCGCACGATTCGTGTACTTGTGGATGGTCATACATCCAACCAATTTCAAATAAATGCTGATGTCCCCCAAGGATCTGATCTATCCCCAACTCTTTTCTTAATATTTATCAATGACTTACTTTCAGTAACCTCCAATCCAATTCACAGTTTCGCAGATGACAGCACCCTTGTGGCTTCCTATGAATTTAATAGCCGCTGTAACATTAATCAACAGATTAACACAACAGCAAAAAATTTCATGACTAATGAGCTAAACAATGATTTAGCAAAAATCCAAAAATGGGGAGAGTGTAACCGTGTTAATTTCAACACAAAAAAGACTCAATGCTGTTTAATCTCGGGGAAATTTGCAATATCTACCCCCAGCTTGTCATTTTAGGGTATACCTTTGCAGCACACAACAGACCTTAACATTCTGGGTATCGGGGTAAACCAAAAATTTACCTGGTCAAACCACATTTTTGGTATAGCTAAAGATGCAGCTAAATGTTTAGGTTTCTTGTTTCGTTGTAAAACTTACTTTTCTGCACCTGATCTTCTAAAAATCTATAAAACTTACATTAGACCAAAAATGGAGTATAATGCACATATTTGGACTGGAGCCCCCCAAAGCGCCCTGGGATATCTCTATAAAGTGTAAAATAGAGCTATCCGTCTTATAAATGATCCCAGTGCTACCTCATCGCTCACTCACTTAACCATCGGCGAACCGTTTGGTCACTAACTCTGCTTTATAGATACCTCGTAGGGACGAACACCTGTTCCAATGAAGTCAAACAATTAATGCCAAGGAGTGCGACAGATGCTCATCCCTACACTGTTGAATTAGTAAAATGGCGAAACACGGCTTACGGAAATTCGTTTGTCATGCGCTCATCTCGTTTATGGAACCATCTTCCACCAAATGTTTGTTGTGCGCACATCGCGATTATGGAATCAGTCACCATGTAATGTGTTTCCCAAAGTTGGTAGTTTTTATATGTACGATCCAATAAAGTTTAAGAAGAACATTAACATCCATCTTCATAACTTTCCTTTAAATTAATTCCTTTATCCATCATAATTCAAATTCCTAAATCCTAATCCTAACCCTAATTTCCTTCCCAATCCCGATCCTAAAAACCAAACAATACATTTGTATTTAAGGTCCATACCAAGTTTGGTTTTTAAAAATGGTTGATGGTTTTAGTTGGTTAAAGTCCAACAATCCCCAGATGAACCCCGTACAGTGATTCTGGAAGGCTTTCGATGCTTTCCATCAACCCTCGCACAAAAAAAAAAAAAAAATAAAAAAAAACACTTTATGTAAAAAGTACAGTTCTATAAATTATACTAAATTAGCAAATTTACCCGGCGTTGCCTGGGAGCATGCAAAGTGTAAAAAATCTAGTTTCAGCCAATTTTTTGAAGAACTGTTTTGGTTAAAAAGAAAGCCTGAAAAAAATAATTTTGGAGTTCCGTTAACCCATTGTGGCCCAACAGCTTTTTATAGGTTTTTTCGTTACTTTGCTATAAAATAGAAATGGTTTAACCTATTGACTCGACATCAAAAACATTGAAAAAGTTTCATTGCGCCCTCGTGACCAAACGGGTTAACCAAACTCAACAAAACTTTTTGTTAACCTCTATTTTCGACTCCGAAACCACCCTGTAAAATTGGACACAAATCAGAAACACAAATCTTTTTGGAAGCCCGCCAGGCCGAAATGGGTTAGTTTATTCCAACCAAATTTATACAACTAATTCCGGTTGCTAGGAGGAACATTTGTACAAAATTTCAAGTCAATCGGTCAAACCGTTTTGACTCGACATCAAAAAATTGAAAAAGTTTAAACGGCTCTGGAGCCGCAACCTGTTGACTTTTAAAAATGAGACATAGCCTACGTCATCCGCCGGGCTGTCAAAATTATTCCTTCAAAATTTTGTGACAATCGGACATTTTCACCTGAATCCTGGATAAACAAACAACCAAACAAACAAATTTACTTCTTTGTATATTAGATTAAGTAAATTAAGTTTTAAATACAAAATTAAAAATCAGTGTTTTGAAAATCATCAAAGAAGATAGTTTCATTTCAAACATAACTGGCGCAGTCGGGTTTGAAAAAAAATAAAAATTATTATAAAATTAATTACAACTACTACTCCTAATAAAATACAAATCATTATAGTACATGAAATCAACAAATCATCAAAGTACCTCTAACTAACAAATCAGCATAGTGCATCAATGACAACAATATAAATATATGGTTTGTAAAATTTCCTTACTTAAAGCTAAGTTAATCTTTAATAAATAATTAAAGATAAATAATAATAAAAATCTTAATAATAAAAAATTAAAGAAAAATTATTGTTGTAAAAACTTAAAATAATCAAAAAAAAAAAATTTATTTTTATACAATTTTTTATTCTCAATAAAACGAATTACAATAAATTACAATTTTAACAAAAATTTTAATTTAAAAAGTAAATAAATTTTATGTACCAACAAAAAATATTTTGCTTCTCTAGAAAATTTTAATTCCTGTATATTATTTGAAATCTATGTTAAGATTATATTATTGTTATATTGACAAAATAACCGAAAAAAATTAATTACGTATTAATAAATTTGTGTTATACTTGAGAAAAAAAAAACACGAAAAAACGTAAATCTTTTTAAAACAATAATTTTAAATTAAAATTCAATAATAAGTAGATTCGACAAAAATTTTTCTTTCCCTGCTTTTCAATATATAATTAAACAAAAACTTTTGAATAAATAATTTATAAATTTAAATCAAAAAGGGAATTGGAAAAATTTAAAATTATGTTTGAAGTTGTTAGCCATATTTTCACCTTTCACGGAAAAAAATGAAAACTACTTGACCGAGTTTATTGAACGAGTAGATAATACCAACACTCGATATTTATACATAGCTATAAAAACTAAAAACACGATTCTTCTCTTCTTTTTAACACCAAATTAGAAAAATTATTTTGCCATAAGATAATCCTATTGAATTCTTTTCTAACAAAATGAATAACTTAAACGTTCTTCTTGATCACATAAATATATTATACCAGCAGATTTACCCGGCGTTGTCCGGGAGCCTGCAAATTGTAAAAAAAGCAAGTTTCGGCCAATTTTCGAAGTACTGCTTTGGTTAATAAGAAAGCCTCAAAAAAATATTAATGCAGTTCAGTTAAACCATTGCGGCCCAACAGCTTTTTATAGGTTTTTTCGTTACTTTGCATATTACATTCGTTAGAGCATATTATTTTTTTTATATTCGACTTTTTTAGCACATTTTCAAAAAATTTTGTAAAAATGTGCCTATATAGTTTCATTCTGTCCGTCCGTCTGTCCGTCCGTATGTTTACAAAAACTTTTACATCGTTTGAAATAGAGAAAAGAAATTTTAACCACGAGTAGGTATTACAAAAAAAATTATTTCGTAGAAGAATTTTTTTTTGTAGCCAGACCCGTTACGGAGCTGCAGCCCCCCAAATTTGGAAAGAGCCCTATATTCAAATTGTTATAACAAGAATTCTATTAGGTGTGTTTCCAATCTGAAAAAGGCACAAGATAGCTTGTTTTATAAACTTTATAAATTTTTAAAAGGTAACTGTTTAGGGTTGCCATAGGGTACTAAAATTTACCATTCTGCAAAACTCAATTTTTGCAAAATTTTTGGCCACCCATATCTTCTAAACGGTTCAAGCTAGAGTCTTGAAATTTTGGGAGTAGTTAGATTCTCAGAAATAAGTAGAAGTCGGTTAACAAAATTTTTTTGCCACGTCCCCTGTTTAGCAGCTATAAGGGCTCGAAAATTGAAATTTTGCTATTTTTAAACATCTGCAATTTGAATAACTGTTCAAATTTTGTTTTTGTGATTTACAAAATTGAAAGCTCTTTAATTATATTTCAACATGTATTAAAAGTTTTTCTTAATTTTGAAGGGTGACGAAGCTATAGACCCCGCAAATTCCAAAAAAGCCCTATATTTAAATTGCTATAATAAGAGTTCTGTTAGCTATATTTTCTATCTAGAAACGGTAAAAGAGAGCTGCTTTCTTAGGCTTTACAAAAATACATCTCTAAAATGTACAGGGTTGCCATACGGTACTAAAATTTACCATTATGCAAAACTAAATTTTTACAAAATTTTTGGCCCAACATATCTTCTAAACGGTTTAAGCTAGGGTATTGAAATTTTAGCAGAAGTTAGGTCCTGAGAAATTAGTAGGAGTCGTTTAATAAAATTTTTTTGTCACGTCCCCTGTTTAGCGACTATAAGGGCTCGAAAATTAAAATTTTGTTATTTTTAAACACCTGTAACTTGAAAACCTGTTCAAATTTTTTTTGTTGATATACAAAATTTTATGGTCCAACATTATACTTTAACATATGTTAAAAGATTTTCTTAAATTTAAAAACGGTTCTTTAAATTGAAGAAAGTGTCTCTCAGTTTTAACCATTTTTGTTTATATAGTAAAATTCTAAGTAAAATTCCAAATTTTGGTAGAATTCACAATTTAGCTCCTTGAACCTAAAAAAGTTGTGGGAAGGGGAGTAGTGAGGATTAGATCCTTGAGAAATTGGTTAACCTTCCCCATAGAAGGGCTATTAGAACTTTAAAATAAAAAATTTACTGTTTTTATAAGTAATTAGTAACTTAGTCACCAACGTATATATTTCCTTAATTAAACGTTAATACTGAAGCTTCAACATTATATTCCGATAAAATACTCAGTATGAAACACTATATTATTTTGAAAATGTGCTTTATTAAAAACCCTTGGTTTTTTTCATCACTTGTTTATTATATTTTTTTGTAATTATATATAAAAAAACGGGTTGGTGAGTAAATCCACAAACCAAAATCCACAAAAAATAATCCAAAAGCCAAAATCCACAAAAAAAAAATCCACAAAAAAAAATCCAAAAAAAAAAAATCCACAAAAAAAAATCCAAAAAAAAAAAATCCACAAAAAAAAAACAACAAAAAAAAATTCACAAAAAATATTATTTATGTAAATTAATTATGTAATACATAATTTACATAAATATCACGTAAATATATTACATAATTAATTTACATAAATAATATTTTTTGTGAATTTTTTTTTGTGGATTTTTTTTATGTGGATTTTTATTTTGTGGATTTTTTTTTGTGGATTTTTTTTTGTGGATTTTTTTTTTGTGTGTTTTTTTTTTGTGGCAAAAGTCATTATGGATTTTGGTTTTTGTGTATTTACTCACCAACCCATTTAATACATAATAGTGTACGCATAGCTATCTCAAAGTTGACAAGGGCAACTATAATCTTCCTCGTTATACTCGTATGACTATATAGTCAAAGGGTATAATAAATTTGCCATTACGTTTGTGACGCAGAGAAGGAGGGGGGGGGGGGGGGGGAAGATATAGATTCAAGTGTATGGATCGGATCAGAATCGAAAAATAAATCGATTTAGCTATGTATGTCCGTCTGTCCGTCTGTCCGTCCGCACGATAACTCAAAAACTAAAGGAGCTAGGATCTTGAAATTTTCGCAAATTCGTTTTTTTGCAATAGCCGTCATCGCTATTTAAATCCAGCCATTTTGGTCCATGGGTTCGGGTAGCTGCCATACAACTGCGAAAATTTCAAGATCCTAGCTCCTTTAGTTTTTTTGCGGACGGACAGACGGACGGACATACATAGCTAAATCGATTTTTTTTTCGATTCTGGTCCGATCCATACACTTGAGTCTATATGTGACTATATAGTCATACGGGTATGGAAAATGTTTGTTATTTAAATTTAAGGATATTATTATTCGGATTCTATATTAGCTTTATTATATAGTTTTGTATGAACTTGCCTGTGTCTGTGGGTTTATTTTTCATTCTGTCAGTTAGTGATATATTTATATTAGAAATATGACGATAAATTTATAAGAATTGAATGGTGCAGTGGCTAGCGAAGTGGCTTCAAGTGTAAACAGACCTGAGTTCGATCCTCGTTAAAATTTCAAACATTTTTTTTATTTTTATTCAACAGAATAAATAAAAAAAATTAAAAATAAAATTAATTTATTTTGATAGTTTGTTTAAAATTTGTGACTTTGTAACTTTAAAAACTAAAATACTTCACTTTGATAATGAAAACTCAATTCATAAACATTTTTTTAATACATAAGATAAGGTTTCACGGTTAATCTGTTTCCTTTTTTAAAAAATTTTAAAAATAAAAAAATTTTATTTTTAAGAAATTGTGTCTTTATTATTAGACTTCTGATTTTAGAATACAATTTTCTTACAGAGTTACATTTATTTATAATATTCAATTTTACCATATTTTGAGAATAACAATTAAAGAATAATAAATCAAAAGAAATATTTATTTAACAAAAATCAATATTAACAAATTTTAACCCAAATGGTCATATTATTATAATTTCATATAAAAAATGTTTACTTAACAAAAATCAATTTTAACGCAAATGGTCATTAAAGTAGTACAAAATAAAAAAATAAAAAAAAGCTGATTTATAATATTTAATTGGTAGTATTTTGTATTTATTTATGTTCATAGTATTTCATTCATTAACAATAATAAAAAATTTTAAAACATTGAACTTGATAAATAAAATTATATCATATTACAATTCTGATAACTTTATTATAAAAAAATGAGTAATTTATTACGAGTTTTTTTTTATATTTATTATGAGTTATTTATTACTCAACTAGTATCGCCCTTGCTCGAAATTCGAGCTATTTTTGCTTGTAAAAAAACTTTATAATTTTGCTTAATTATTAAAACGTTGTTAAGTACCGAAATTTGAGTTTTATTTCTATAGCTTAAGCCGCTTTAAAGAGAGGATAAATTGGTACAGTTAAATTAAATTAAAATTCTAAATACATATAAATATTATTCTAATAAGTATTATTTCTAAACATATACATATATTTATTGAAGTCAAGAACCCAAAATTCGAGTTAATGCTGTCCTTCATATAGCAAACTGTACTTTTTTCTAAACATTTTAGTACGATTTGAGCTATGTTTGTACGTATTATGTATCCTAATTAAAAAACTCTATGAATACATAATATGAACAACAAAATTTAACATATCATAATTCATAAGTTTAGTATTAAGTATTATATTATAATAGTCAAGTTGACCGAAGTCTTTTTTTAATCTCAATCTTAAGATTTATAGCAAAAAAAAAGTTTTTCAATAAATCAAAGAATAAATTTTTCTTACCCTTTTTCCATTTTTAAATTTAATAGCTACATAGGTAAATTTTTACTACAATGTATGTCTTTCTAAGGTTCTGAAAACATGCGGAAAATGATTCTGAAATCCTTAGTTTACTTTATATCTTTTTGTCTAGTTTATTTATTTAATATTTCCTAAGTTTTTTATTGACAAAAATATATTTGTATATATGGTCATGAGCCATTAGCCATAAGTTTTTAAAACAAATAAATATTATTGCTTTCATTCCTTTATGAGGAGTAAACTCTTTTCTACTCTCAACTATTCCCATCAGCTACTCCAGCCCTTGTAAAAGAGTATATGACAGAGTATATAAATAATTTCCGGCAGATGGCTTTAACTAAAATTCTCTTGAATAGGTTATGTTAAATCATATTTTTTATTTGATAACCGATT